>CM055118.1:159426368-159946368 GCA_029206835.1 Rana muscosa
TAGGAAAATCCGATCGTGTGTACAGGGCTTTAAGGTTTGACCTCCTATTATATGTTTTTTTGTAAATCTGAAGGAAAAAATCTACAGAAAACGGTATAGTGTGTATAATATATAGGTGTGTGACACTTTACAATTAATTGAGGAGTGGATTGTATAGTGTATGGCCAGGTATAAAAAATAAAATAAATTAAACGTTTTTTTTCCCTGGAACTTGTCATGCGCCAGTTTTTTACATCTTGATTCAGCGGCAATGTCTCCTGTTAGCCACAAAAGCGATTTTTTGCATTTTTTTATTTGTTGCGTTGGGAAATCAGTTTGCTTGATAACTGCCAGATGGCGATTGCCTTTGAGGTGATCTGATTGACGCAAATCCCATCTATAGACAGCCTTTGCTACAAAGTAACTCCCACGATCAGTGTGGGTCCTTCTATAGCCCTAATACAAGTTTTGGAGCACTTCTTTGTATATAGGAATTTCCAGTATATACTCTGACACCCATCCATGGGAGAGAGGATTAACCCTTGAAGGGGAAGGAGGGATTATGACAACTGTCCAGCATCTGACCCCACAATTTCCAGCACAGAGCCCCCTCCCATCCAGACAGTTACCAAAACTGGATCATAATACATTTGCATTCTAAAATAAATAAAAAGAATACAATAATAAATAAATAAAATAAATTCTGAAACAAAAGTGAAATCTAATGTGATCAGGGAACAGAAGAGCAGGGTGCATGTCCCTGGAAATCAGCTATGCAGGATCTGCCCCATAGGGGGCTGGTAGAGTTAGTGACCCCCCTGGGAAGACTAGTTAGTGTTGGTTAGTTAGTGTTGTCACCAAGGACAGGACTCACCTGCATGTCCAGCACAGGATCCCAGGACAAAAGTAATCTCCTTGTCACCCTCGGGTCACCGGGCTCCGGGGGTCATACCACAGAGACAAGTCCAAGTCACTCTCCTGCGCTGGAATTGGCCCCTGACAGCTCTTCTGTGGCCCCTGAGAGGTGATCTGTGGTTCCTGGCTATAAATGTGTTCCCAAAAAATTATGTACGGGTCCCCAGCTGCTAAGTGTGGCCCCTGGCTGCAGGTGTGGCCCCCGATTGCAGTGACTGGCCCCTGAGATGTGCTGTGGCCCCTGGAGAAATACAAAGAGCTCTGTAGTTCCTGGCTGCAGAAGGTGGCCCTTGTAAAAGATGCTCTTCTGCTCCTGGCTTCAGGTGTGCTCCCAGGCTGTAAGGACCGGCCCTTGGCTACACACTGTGGCCCCTAAGAGTTTCTGTGTGGCCCCTGACACTCCAGATGAGAAACTTTCCCGGAGCGGCCAGTGTCACTAGTGAGAGCAGAACGGAGAGCCCTAGACACGCCCCCTCCCCGCGATCACCCCGCCCACCGCAGCACACACCTCTAAGCCTACTCTGCATAGCGAGTCTGTCTCCCCGCCCACCGCTCATTACCACGCCCACTACCTAAGTACAGACAAGAAGGGGATCGCTGAGCTCTTGCTGATGTCCAGGACTGATCGGGCTTTGTTCCTGGAGGTGTCCCAGCGCCCCCCATGTCTGCTTCAAAACTCCATCATACTCCAGAAACTCCATACTCATCGGATATTTCAGGGGAAAAAAATAATGTCTAAACTAACTAGGAATTAAAAATGGGACAATAAAAGTGGATGTTTTAGAAACCATTCGGTATGAATTCATTCCTGATCGGTTATAATATGCAGCAACAGTATCATTTTTTCCAGAAAATCTTCACTTTTTATCATTAGGATCTAGCCTATCAGATCTGGGGGTGCAGTAAAAAAAAAAGTCAGGGGGAACAATGACAACACTGTGTGTGAGTCACTGACAATCTTTCATGTCCTGGGAAATACTAGTATGTATGTATTAGGCTTTCATTAGATTAGAGTGATTATACAGAACCTGTGCCCTATCAGAGCCCCGCTTTACATCAGGGTCTCCATCAGAGTGCCCACTAACATCAGATTCCCATCAGAGTGCCCCCTTACATCAGATTACCATCAGAGTGCCCCTTACATCGGGGTCGCCATCAGAGTGCCCCCTTACATCAGGTTCCCATCAGAGTGCCCCCTTATATCAGGTTTCCATAAGAGTGCCCCCTTATATCAAATTCCCATAAGAGTGCCCCCTTACATCAGGTTCCCATAAGAGTGCCCCCTTACATCAGGTTCCCATAAGAGTGCCCCCTTACATCAGGTTCCCATAAAAGTGCCCCCTTACATCAGGTTCCCATAAGAGTGCCCCCTTACATCAGGTTCCCAAAAGAGTGCCCGCTTACATCACGTTCCGAAAAAAGTTCCCCCTTAAATCAGGTTCCCATAAGAGTGCCCCCTTACATCAGGTTCCCATAAGAGTGCCCCCTTACATCAGGGTCTCCATCAGAGTGCCCTCTTACATCAGGGTCTCCATCAGAGTGCCCCTTTACATCAGGGTCTCCATCAGAGTGCCCCCTTTACATCAGGTTCCCATAAGAATGCCCCCTTACATCAGGGTCTCCATCAGAGTGCCCCCTTACATCAGCTTCCCATAAGAGTACCCCCTTACATCAGATTACCATCAGAGTGCCCCTTACAACGGGGTCGCCATTAGAGTGCCCCCTTACATCAGGGTCTCCATCAGAGTGCCCCCTTACATCAGATTCCCATCAGAGTGCCCCTTTACATCAGGGTCTCCATCAGAGTACCCCCTTACATCAGATTCCCATCAGAGTGCCCCCCTTACATCAGGGTCTCCATCAGAGTGCCCCCCTTACATCAGGGTCTCCATCAGAGTGCCCCCCTTACATCAGGTTCCCATCAGAGTGCCCCCCTTGCATCAGGTTTCCATCAGAGTGCCCCCTTACATCAGGTTCCCATCAGAGTGCCCCCTTACATCAGGTTCCCATAAGAGTGCCCCCTTACATCAGGTTCCCATAAAAGTGCCCCCTTACATCAGGTTCCCATCAGAGTGCCCCCTTACATCAGGTTACCATCAGAGTGCCCCTTACATCAGGGTCTCCATCAGAGGTCCCCCTTACATCCGATTCTCATCAGAGTGCCCCCTTACATCAGGTTCCCATAAGAGTGCCCCCTTACATCAGGTTCCTATAAGAGTGCCCCCTTACATCAGGGTCTTCATCAGAGTGCCCCCTTACATCAGGGTCTTCATCAGAGTGCCCCCTTACATCAGGGTCCCATAAGAGTGCCCCCTTACATCAGGGTCCCATAAGAGTGCCCCCTTCAGGGTCTCCATCAGAGTGCCCCTTTACATCAGGGTCTCCATCAGAGTGCCCTCTTACATCAGATTCCCATCAGAGTGCCCCTTTACATCAGGGTCTCAATCAGAGTGCCCCCTTACATCAGATTACCATCAGAGTGCCCCTTACATCGGGGTCGCCATCAGAGTGCCCCCTTACATCGGGGTCGCCATCAGAGTGCCCCCTTACATCAGATTCCCATCAGAGTGCCCCCTTACATCAGATTCCCATCAGAGTTCCCCCTTACATCAGATTCCCATCAGAGTGCCCCCTTACATCAGGGTCTCCATCAGAGTGCCCCCTTACATCAGGTTCCCATCAGAGTGCCCCCTTATATCAGGTTCCCATAAGAGTGCCCTCTTACATCAGGTTCCCATAAGAGTGCCCCCTTACATCAGCTTCCCATAAAAGTGCCCCCTTACATCAGGTTCCCATAAGAGTGCCCCCTTACATCAGGTTCCCATAAGAGTGCCCCCTTACATCAGATTACCATCAGAGTGCCCCTTACATCAGGGTCTCCATCAGAGTGCCCTCTTACATCAGATTCCCATCAGAGTGCCCTTTTACATCAGGGTCTCCATCAGAGTGCCCCTTTACATCAGGTTCCCATAAGAGTGCCCCCTTACATCAGGGTCTCCATCAGAGTGCCCCCTTACATCAGGTTCCCATAAGAGTGCCCCCTTACATCAGATTACCATCAGAGTGCCCC
Organism: Rana muscosa; assembly: GCA_029206835.1. Taxonomy (NCBI): domain Eukaryota; kingdom Metazoa; phylum Chordata; class Amphibia; order Anura; family Ranidae; genus Rana; species Rana muscosa. Next base: position 159,430,333 of record CM055118.1, read on the forward strand.
TTACAACGGGGTCGCCATTAGAGTGCCCCCTTACATCAGGGTCTCCATCAGAGTGCCCCCTTACATCAGATTCCCATCAGAGTGCCCCTTTACATCAGGGTCTCCATCAGAGTACCCCCTTACATCAGATTCCCATCAGAGTGCCCCCCTTACATCAGGGTCTCCATCAGAGTGCCCCCCTTACATCAGGTTCCCATCAGAGTGCCCCCTTACATCAGGTTCCCATCAGAGTGCCCCCTTACATCAGGTTCCCATCAGAGTGCCCCCTTACATCAGGTTCCCATAAGAGTGCCCCCTTACATCAGGTTCCCATAAGAGTGCCCCCTTACATCAGGTTCCCAAAAAAGTGCCCCCTTACATCAGGTTACCATCAGAGTGCCCCTTACATCAGGGTCTCCATCAGAGTGTCCCCTTACATCCGATTCTCATCAGAGTGCCCCTTTACATCAGGGTCCCCGTCAGAGTACCCCCTTACACAAGATGAGAGGATGCAACAGGGGCTGATCTGTGGCAGACATTTGTGAACGCAGCCAAGAGCTGCACTAGGATTTACAACTTTACCATCTCTGAGTCAGAATCTCAGTCCTGGAAGTAGACAGTGAACCTTGGTGATGCCTGAACAAAGATGGCTCTGTCCTTCTGGAGAGAAAAGCAGACGAAGGCATTGTCAGGGGGGAATTCTGTGATCTCTATGAAATGAAATCTGACACAATACTTATTATTGCAGCTTATTGTTGACAGTCATAGTAGGTATCATGGCATATGAATAAATATTATAATGACTAAGTAGTTATTTTGATATTTTAAATAGTAAGTGATATCACAGTCACTTTCATGATGTCACAATTGTGATTCCCATGTCATCAAAAATATTGCAATTTGTAATGTGCCATGATAATATTGAGGAAGATATTTTCCTACAGCACTGTAATACATGGTGGAAATCTGTGCAAAAAAAAAAAAAAGACATCTATGCTGCAACCTGTCACTAACAACTAACAGCGGAGTCCCCCATTAAAATTGTTTTATTACATGTTAGTCCTGCCAGTACTGTACATATTTTATTTGTACACTACCTGTAACAGGGTGACAACACTAATATTTCCGCAGCATACAGCGTAGTCTTAGATGAAAATGTAGTTTAAAGTCCATTTGAAGTGGTTATAAAGGCAGAAGTTTTTATTACGTTAAAGTAGAACTATAGGCAAAACTTTTTTTTTTTTCTTTTATACGTTAAAGTAGTACTATAGGCAAAACCTCTTCTTTTTTTTTTTGCCATTTATGTCCCTTTGGGGAGATTTACCTTCACTTCCTGTCCCATAGCCAAAACAGGAAGTGAGTGGATATCCCTGAAAATTAAGGAAATCCCTTGTCCCTCCACCACCAGGTCACCAGAACTAGTGCCCCCATTGGGAGATTTCCCAAGTGTTCCTGTTCTGGGGACAACCCAGAATCTGAGATTTTCTTCTACTTTCACTTTTAATGATAATGGTAAACAGGACAGATTGAGAGGGTGAATGGAGACACAGACAGCAATAAAAACATGCCAGGTCTTCTAATCCCTCTCCACTATATCCAAAGCTAAAAAAGGCTATGTCATTTGTTATACTTTAACCGCTTGCCACCCAGCCACCGTCATTATATTGCGGCAGGTTGGCCCGGCTGCACGAATCGCCGTAGGTGTACGTCGGCCGCTTTAAGGGCTCTGGGGGCGCAACGCCAGAGCCGATGCGCGTGGCCAGCGGCTGCGATGTCTGGCGGCGACCCGCGATTGCTCCACAGAGAGCCAGAATGGGGATCTGTCAATGTAAACAGACAGATCCCCGTTCTGACAGGGGAGTAGTGAAAGATATGCTGTTCCTAGTGATCAGGAACAGCGATCTCTCTCCTCCTCCAGTCAGTACACTCCCCCCCACAGTTAGAAGCATCTCCCTAGGGAATACACTTAACCCCTTGGTCGCCCCCTAGTGTTAACCCCTTCCCTGCCAGTGACATTTATACAGTAATCATTGGCTATTTTTAGCTCTGATCGCTTTATAAATGTCACTGGTCCCAAAAAAAAGCATCAAAAGTGTCCGATCTGTCCGCCGCAATTTCGCAGTCCCGCTAAAAATCGCAGATTGTCGCCATTACTAGTAAAAAATAAATAAATAATAAAAATGCCACAAATTCGACCCCTATTTTGTAGACGCTATAACTTTTGCGAAAATCAATATACGCTTATTGCAAAAAAAATTTTACCAAAAATATGTAGAAGAATATTTATTGTAAAAAATACAAAGATGCGGCGCAAAGAAAAATATGTCAGTGAAACCATGAACATATATGTATCAAGCATATGCTAAAGTATGTGGAAGTGCGGCCTATAAAGCCTTACCAAACCTATGAATAAAGATGGACATAGGTGTGTGCATACCAGTCCAAACAAAAAAAAAAACTGTATATCATAGTCACATTTGTATATACATATTACACCGTGCATAGAAAAAAAACAGTGTACAAAAAAAAAAATGTATAAAGTCCATATAAAAATGCTTAATATACAGAATGGAAGCAAAGAGAGATATCATGTACAATCAAATCTATGCAGTGTCCCCATTTTCCAGATTCAAGTAGCCTTAGATTCCTATAGATGTAAACGATTGTTCAAAAGCCGTAACACCCAGGGACGTGACTCCAACACGGGGGGGGGGGGAGAAATACATTTTCTTACCCCTTAACGTGGACACACACACCAGCGGTGGTGGGTCAAACAGGCAAACGGTGTCCACTTAGGCCTCGTACACACGACCGATTTTCTCGGCAAGAACCAGCAAGAAACTTGCTGGCAGAGAGGTCTTGCCGAGTAAATCGGTCGTGTGTACGCGGCTATCGGGTTTCTCGTCGAGAAAACCGACAAGTAACCTCGACGAGAAAATAGAGAACCTGCTCTCTATTTTCTCGTCGAGATTCTCCTCGGCATGTTTCTCGACGAGAAAAGTGAGTGTGTGTACACTTACCTGTCCTCCCGGAAGCCCGCGCATGTTCGAAATGAATTTGACGCATGCGCGGTAGCTTCCTAGGCATACGTAGGGTATACCAAGATGGCGGCAACGGCATCGAATGTGACGAGCGCATGCTCGTCGTAGTCGATGACATCACCGCGTACGCTCCATTCAAAGAACCGCGGGTTCTTTGAAACGAGCGTGTGTACACTCGGCCGGGACAAGTTTCTTGTCCAAGAATCTCGTCGAAAAAAACGACATGTTTCAACGAGAATCTCGGCCGTGTGTACGAGGCCTTCGGCTCAGGTATAGATAGGAAATCCTCTGGAAAACGTCCTCATAGAAAAGCGATGGATTGGGGCATGCATAGACGGTTAAATCTCTCCAATGTAGTAGCTCAGAACTCCAAGTATCAAGACATCAGTAACCACCATGGAAAGGAATAGAAAAAAGCCTCCACATAGTGCAGAAACAGATGGTTGATGATAAAAAAACTTTCGTAAATTCAAAATGACACAAACACATAAAAAAAAAAAAAAAAATAGTACAGGTGTCCTGACAAAAGCTTGTAAGGTAGTGATCACAGGGTTAAAAATCATGTATGGCGTAGCTAAAAGCAGATTCACGTACCCGACATGTTTCGCATGAAAAATGCATCGACTGGGGCATGAGTTAGGCTTTATAGGCCGCACTTCATGGTTTCACTGACATATTTTTCTTTGCGCCGCATCTTTGCATTTTTTATTTTCTGTTTGCAATATGTCTGATTGCTGATGCTGGCAGCCACATTATTATTTTCAGTTCTCTTAGTAGCGCAACTTTTTCCCCTATATTGCAAGAATATATATTGGCCTAAACTGATGAAGAATTTTTTTTGATTATTATTTATTTTGGGGGGATATTTATTATAGCAAAAAGTAAAAAAACTTTTTTTTCAAAATTGTCGCTCTTTTTTTTGTTTATAGCGCAAAAAATAAAAGCCGCAGAGGTGATCAAATACCACCAAAATAATGCTCTATTTGTAGGAAAACAAGGACATACATTTTGTTTGGGTACAACGGCACACGACCACGCGATTGTCAGTTAAAGCGACGCAGTGCAGTATCGCAAAAAATTACCTGCTCATTAAGTGGTTAACGCATTGAGGTAAAAACCTTCTGATTGCAGCTCCCCCTTATACTTATCTGAGCCCAATCCTGATCCAATGCTGTGCCTGAGAAACATCGCTGCTCTCTCTCCTCACTAGCTCAAAGCAGCAGTGGGAGCTATTGGCTCCTGGTGCTGTCAATCACAGCCAGTGAGGAGGAAGCAGGTGGCAGGGCCGCGCCACGCTGTGTGTGTCAATGAGCTTGTTTGAGTGTCCCCATAGCAGGTGGCTTGCTATGGGGGCATTCAGCAGAGAGGAAGAGCCATGAGAGCCAGCAGGGGACCCGAGAAGAGAAGGATCGGGGGGTGCTCTGTATAAAACCATTGCACAGAGCAGGTAAGTATGGCATTTTTGTTATTTAAAAACATTTTTTTTCCATTAACAATCACTCAGAGGGTACATTCATCCAGAGTATAATAGACATTTTTTTAATGCCTAGCATAATTCTTCTGGTGCTTTCCTGCACCTGCAGAACCGCATGTGCCACATACAGCCAGTCGTACAAGTGAATGCGTGTACACGGTGTGCGGTGGTGCAAAACCTAAAACGAAAAAAAACTGTAAGTGAACAAAAAAATGTGCATGTGAAACACACACTAAAAAGTGCTCTTAAGGGTGTGCTTTTTTATTCCACCCCCCCCCCCCCCCCGAAGGAGTAGGACCTCTACGCTGACCCCCGGGGCGCATGGCTTCTGACGGGGAAATACTGTAGGTTTACATGGTCTGCCTAGACAGAAGTAAAACAAGTAATAAAGGCGCATTATGCAAATACCTCAGTAATTATGATGTAGAGTACCAAATAGTCCGTGGTCAATATATTGAGAGATAACTCTCAGGTGTATACATGGAGGAAAAGACAGTCAAGGCAGCCACCAGCAGGACCAGAAGCTACTTTCCAGTGAGCTAGAACACAAAAAACAAGGAGAGGGGCGCCTCTTAAATAGAAATCAAAACAACATTTATTGGTAGCAATGTTCACTCACATTAACCACTTGACAACTGGGCACATAACCCCCTTCCTGCCCAGGCGAAATTTCAGGTTTCAGCGCCGTCACGCTTTGAATGACAATTGCACGGTCGTGCGACGTGGCTCCCAAACAAAATTGACGTCCTTTTTTTCCCACAAATAGAGCTTTCTTTTGGTGGTCTTTGATCATTTCTGCGGTTTTTATTTTTTGCGCTATAAACAAAAATAGAGCGACAATTTTGAAAAAAACACAATATTTTTAAATCTTTGCTATAATTAATATCCCATTTTTTTTTTTAAAAAACAATTTTTTTCCTCAGTTTAGGCCGATACGTATTCTACATATTTTAGGTAAAAAAAAAAAAAACGCAATAAGCGTATAGTGATTGGTTTGCGCAAAAGTTATAGCGCCTACAAAATAGGGAATAGAATTATGATTTTTTTTTAATTATTTTTTTATTTATTTTTTTACTAGTAATGGCGTCGATCTGCGATTTTTGTTTTGTGACTGTGACATTACGGCGGACACATCGGACACTTTTGACACATTTTTGGGACCATTCACATTTATACAGCGAACAGTGCTAAAAATATGCACTGATTACTGTATAAATGTGACTGGCAGGGAAGGGGTTAACCACTAGGGGGCGATCAAGGGGTTAATATGTTCCCTGCTAGATGTTCTTACTGTGGGGGGGGAGGGGACTGACTGGGGGAGGTGACTGATGGTTGTCCCTATGTACAAGGGACACACCATCCGTCTCCTCTCCCTGACAGGACGTGGATCTCTGTGTTTACACACAGAGATCCACGTCCCTGGCTCTGTGACAGCCGATCGCTCGTACCTGGCGGACATCGCGGCCGCCAGGCACGCGCATCGGCACTCGCCTGACACGGCGGGCACAGTTTTTCCCCGACGCGCGCCCGCGGTGGCGCGCATCGCGGAAGTAAATAAGAGGACGTCCATAGACGTCCTATCAGCAATTGACGACCGCTTTGCGCGAAGTGGTTAAAGATGAAGTAGTTGCGTTCAGCTGGGCAGAAGAGTGGATGGACTACAAGTCGCAGAGGGTCCATAGGGCTGTCATCACAAAGAATCCTGTCAGGGAGACCGGTGATGGCAAGCAACAGGAGGATTTCCTTCTGGACGGATCTTTCGTTGCCACAGCAGGCTGAAGTTTAGTTTAAAAGCAGAGTGATTAAAAACAGAGCCGTTTTTTGTTTCAGTCTGTGGTTCCAAACACAGAGATAGAGAGGGAGGACATCTAAACCCGGATGGCTGGCAGTGTTGTGCTGAGGTCGCGAGTGCTCACTGCACTTCCTGGTGGATGGAGGAGCGCGACCATGTGATCTAGTTCAAAGCGAGGCTTGAGCAGGACTTGGGCAGCATAACAGTACACAGCGCCGGGCTGTGACGTCATAGACATGCGACGCGTTTCCGAGCGGGCTCATTGTAGATGTTTAGAACAACGGCACTCCTTTTTCAAGCATTGAGTCTTGTTTTTTCTGCCTAGACAGAAGGCCTGGCAGACCCCGTTCTTCTAGAACAGCCGAAAGCCATCCATCGAGTACTAGGTAAGGGAAGCTCTCCCGAAGCGAGACCCCCCCCCAGAGGCAGGGGAGGAAGGAACCTGAGGGCCACACATTCTCCCCCTAGATGTCAGGGTAAGCCCAAGTACTCACACCCTCCATCCATGAGAAAACACACAAAAAAAAGTGAAGAGAAAAATAAATAAAAAATAATAGAGTGGCCATGCAATGGTGCACTGGCGGTGCCCTCAGGCCTGGTAGACAAAAATTGCCATTGACTTTAGCCAAAAGGCCCAGCCCATAGAGGCACAGTGCAGAAAGAAAGCAAATTTGTTGACTATCACCATGTGCCTCTTTACACAGCGTGGTCCCACACCCAAGTGTTACTAAGAACCCCCCCAAGCTGACCACTCCTAGGGGGCACAGACTCCGCAGACCTTCTGCCTTCCCAGCCCATGGCCAGACAAGTAGAACATTCAAATCATGAGGTAATGGGCTTTTCCATCTTTCCTGGGAGAATTACTCCCGTGCCCCACTTGCCTGTGGGCGCCCCAGTTTATGTTCCAGCCGGTACTAACCTTCCAAGCCCCCATCACTCCAGCAGGTTTGCATAGCCACCGCCCCAGCCTTAGTCAGGCCAGGATGATAGCACAGCGCCCCCACTGCATCACTGACAAGAACAGATACTGCTCTTGATCTTCAAAAGGCCGAGAAGCGATACCCTACTGTTGTAAACACCAATGCTTCTTTGCATCAACATTTACCTGCACATGTACGTCGGGTGGATTTCAACTGAGATCAGTGCATCAACAAGCTCTTGCTTTCTTTAACGCTAGTGATGAGCCGAAATGCCCTGGGCTCAGTTTGACGAGTGTTCTGCAAACTTCAAAGAAGTTTGGATACAGAACCCAAACCCGATTCAAATCTATGGGAGATGGATCAGTCAAATTAAAAATGCCCGTTTTTTGAGCTAAAAAACAAGGCAGTGTCAAAATAAGCACGGAGCTGTGAGCAGTACCCTGGGGAACATGTACTAATGCAAATTTGTTTTTTGTTTTCATTCCATGCAGCTGGAAAAAAAAAAACAATGACCCAGCGCACGCAGCTAACTCTAATGCCGCGTACACACGATCGGAATTTCCGACAACAAATGTTCGATGTGAGCTTTTGGTCGGATACTCCGACCATGTGTAGGCTCAGGGCCGTTTGAAGGACAGTTGTCGAGTGAATCGCGGGAGGGGGGACGCGATCGCGGGATGGGGGGCGATCGCGGGAGGGGGCGATCGCCCGACGTTAGAGTGGATAAGGGGGGGGGTTTGTCTTACCTCCTCCCGTGCTGCCTCCTCGTGCGGGAAAATTCAAGCTATCGCTGGACTGCTGGGGCCCCAGGCCAGCTCGAGGCCCCAAGCAGTTGCTTGCTTTGCCTGTCCTGTTCCGACGGCCCTGTGTAGGCTCCATCGGACATTTGCTGTCGGAATTTCCGACAACAAATGTTTGAGAGCAGGTTCTCTATTTTTCCGACAACAAAAGTTCTTGTCGGAAATTCCGATCGTATGTATCCAATTCCGACGCACAAAAAACCTACGCATGCTCGGAATCAATTCGACGCATGCTCGGAATCATTGTACTTAATTTTTCTCGGCTCGTCGTAGTGTTGTACGTCTCCGCATTCTTGACGTTCGGAATTTCCGAGCAACATTTGTGCGACCGTGTGTATGCAAGACAAGTTTGAGCCAACATCCGTGGGAAAAAAAAAAACACGGTTTTGTTGTCGGAAATTCCGATCGTGTGTACGCGGCATTAAGGTGACACTAGCCAAATGACAACTCCATGAGCCGTCAGCAGCTATATAAGGGAAGAAGTGGGGTTAGTGGTGACATTTTGACCAAATATCACCATGGCCATATTTGGTTGTCTCCCCCCCCATCCTTAGTTAAGGTGTTACTAAACCCACACCAGTAAAATCAGTCTGTATATGCAATAAACAAGCTGCACATGCTCAGTTTGGTGTGTATTGCTAGAGAGTTTTTCTTAGGAGAGTACATGTGATCAGCACAGGGCCAATCAGCACTTTCCAGACAGAGGGTCAGATGTCCTGCACTTTTATAGGACAGTGAGAGGAGAATGAAAATTCCTCCTACAAGGTTTAACCAGACACTGATAGAAGTCACATGACTTCTTTAACCGCTAATGAGAAAAGGTATTTAGCAGTTTATATTTACTAAAACTATTGCATTTCCATGTTCAGTGTACTGTGGGAGACCAGATATAGTAAATGCAGGGTCCTGGGTTTAGTAACACTTTAACCAGTTCAGCCCCGGAAGGATTTGCCCCCTCAATGACCAGGCCATTTTTTGCGATACGGCACTGCGTCGCTTTAACTGACAATTGCGCGGTCATGCGACGTTGTAGGCAAACGCGCATCAGCTCTGGCGTCGTGCCGCTGGACGCGCGCACTTCTAGTATAGCTCTTAAAGCGGCCGACGTACACCTACAGCTGTTTGCGCAGCCATGTCAACCTTCCGGCAGGTGGTCGGCAAGCGGTTAACAGTGACAGGGATTCCCCATGACATCAGTGGTTTCCAAGGATGCTACAGGTGCAAGCGTAATGCGTGCCATCGTCTAGTAATTTTGGGGCTAAAACAGGCCGTGAGAATGTGATATAACGCCTTGGCACTCCCCGTCAATGGCTGTCCGAAGAACGACCTGAACTCGAATTGCTCTTCAGATAGCAAGTCTAAACGAGACCCAAGAGATATTTCAATGCTATTTATGTTCCTCATAGTTTTGTGTTGCATGGAGATATTCTTTATATTTTTTGTTTATTGTGATAATTTGCACAAACAGTTTTCCTTGAATCATCAACTGGCTAGGCGGTGTGCTAGGAGTTGTGGTTCCTCAACAGCTGGAAGGCTGATAGCACTGTCCGTTAGTGATCCCCCAGCAGGTGTCAGTTTCCCTGCCCGCAGGGTGTTAGGGGAAATAATCCTCCACCATTAGCGGGCGATATCCGTCATACATTCCGAGAAGCTTTGGAGTGTTTACAAACTTTACTTTAACAACAAGACTGCAGCACTAATTACTGACATGTGATCTGTGTAAGGTACAGCACAGGGATTAGTGACAGTGTAAACACAAGTCGTGTCCAGTCGGACAACAAATCGATAGACATGATGTTCAGAGCTCAGGCAGAACAGATGGATTTGACCTAGAGTGCAGAACATTTCAGGAGAGTCAAGCCCTGTACACACGATCAGATTTCCTATGGATTTTAAACCGATGGAGGCTTGCCTACACACCATCAGTCAAAAAACCGATCGTCCCAAACGCTGTGACGTAAAACACTCCGACAAGCCAAGAAAAATTAAGTTCTATGCTTCTGAACATGCATCGACTTGATTCTGAGCATGCGTGGGTTTTTTATCCGATGGAGTTCCCCACAGACGATAGTAATTTGCTAAGACCGATGGTGCCCCATACACGATCGGTTTGTCCGATGAAAACAGTCCATCGGTGTACAGGGCTTTAGAGAAAGGAACAGAGTACCTCCACCAGTGCAGGGTATTTCAGGAGAGGAGAGTAAAGTTGTTCATAGATGGATCAGAATTAGGTCAGCTTAGCGGGGACCGGATGAATTTGTGTGTGAATGAATGTGTGGCCCTGCCTGATCAAATTCAAATAAACACGCTAGCTGTAGCTGCTGATCAGTGTATTCTGATAGCAGTGGGAGCCGCTGTCAGAATATAATGTCCTGACAGGGGGGGAGGGGGGATTCCTCCATCCACCTCGTTTGTGTGGATGGAGCAATCCTACCTTTTTTTTCGTTCAGCCCACCTGGCTGAAAACCAGGACTTGAATGGAGTAGGCATTCAATATCTGGTAGATGTCGGAAATCAGTCCCTTTCATGCTGAGCCTTCTAAAATAATACATTCAAAGCAGGACGGAGCGGAGAAATGCAGATTAGAGGTTATAGTTTGGGCATAATGATGGATCTGCAGGTATCCATAGAACACCTGGCGAGGCAAATCAAATTTATCCTGAAGTTCAGCAAAATGGCAGAAATTTACGAGACCTCTAGGGTCTACCAAATGGCCAAAATGAAACAAGTTCCTTGTTGCCCAAGGAGAGGACATAAAGTAGAAGAGGCTGTCGGGCATTTTTGGGTTGGATAGAAAGGAGGACATCAATGATTTTTCCGATGTAAGGGCATATTGGCGGGACAACGTGTGCCAAAGTGTCCTAAGCTGGGAACCCAGCAATCGACTAGGGTCCACCTCCCCATTCGCATTCCAAAGTAGGGTATTAGAATGTATAGGAGCTAGTCATAGTTTTTCGATTTCTGTCCACTTATAATAAGAACGCTGGGTGAACCAAGAGGCAATTTTGCAGGTCTGTAATTCTTATCATATGTACTCTTCAACTGTGAGAGACGGAATCTAAAACAAAAATACAGAAAATCACATTGTATGATTTTTAAATAATTATTTTGCATTTTATTGCATGACATAAGTATTTGATACATCAGAAAACCAGAACCTAATATTTGGTACAGAAACCTTTGTTTGCAATTACAGATATCATACATTTCCTGTAGTTCTTGACCAGGTTTGCACACACTGCAGCAGGGATTTTGGCCCACTCCTCCATACAGAGCTTCTCCAGATCCTTCAGGTTTCGGTGCTGTCGCTGGGCAATACGGACTTTCAGCTCCCTCCAAAAATGTTCTATCTATTGGGTTCAGGTCTGGAGACTGCCAGGCCATTCCAGGAGACCTTGAGATGCTTCTTATGGAGCAACTCCTTAGTTGCCCTGGCTGTGTGTTTCGGGTCGCTGTCATGCTGGAAGACCCAGCCACGACCCATCTTCAATGGTCCTACTGAGGGAAGGAGGTTGTTGGCCAAGATCACGCGATACATGGCCCCATCCATCCTCCACTCAATACGGTGCAGTCGTCCTGTCCCCTTTTCAGAAAAGCAACCCCAAAGAATGATGTTTCCACCTCCATGCTTCACGTTTGGGATGGTGTTCTTAGGGTTGTACTCATCCTTCTTCCTCCAAAAACGGCGAGTGGAGTTTAAACCAAAAAGCTACATTTTTGTCTCATCAGACCACATGACCTTCTCCCATTCCTCCTCTGGATCATCCAGATGGTCATTGGCAAATTTCAGATGGACCTGGACATGCGCTGGCTTGAGCAATCCATGACCGTGTAGTGTGTTACTAATGGTTTTCTTTGAGACTGTGGTCCCAGCTCTATTCAGGTCATTGACCAGGTCCTGTTTAAATTGTTTTTATTACATTTTTTACAGATAAAAATCTTACATACTTTGCAAAACAATTTGCAAATCATTCATAAAAATACAAAACATTCTCAAAATACACATAAAATACATATAGGTACATAAATGGATCCGTCCTCTAACATGCACTTAAATAAATCCTGTCGTGTAGTTCTGGGCTGATCCCTCACCTTCCTCATGATCATTGATGTCCCACGAGGTGAGATCTTGCATGGAGCCCTAGACCGAGGGAGATTGACCGTCATCTTGAACTTGTTCCATTTTCTAATAATTGCGCCAACAGTTGTTGCCTTCTCACCAAGCTGATTATCTATTGTCCTGTAGCCCATCCCAGCCTTGTGCAGGTCTACAATTTTATCCCTGATGTCCTTACACAGCTCTCTGGTCTTGGCCATTGTGTAGAGGTTGGAGTCTGTTTGATTGAGTGTGTGGACAGGTGTCTTTTATACAGGTAACAAGTTCAAACAGGTGCAGTTAATACAGGTAATGAGTGGAGAACAGGAGGACTTCTTAACCACTTCAATACAGGGCACTTTCACCCCCTTCCTGCCCAGGCCATTTTTCAGTTGCGCAGTAATGCAACACTGTACCCAAATAAAATTATTTCTTGCGCTATAAACAAAAGAAGAGGGCCAAGTTTTAAAAAAACACAACATTTTTTACTTTTTGCTATAATATCCATTTTTTTTTCTTAAACAAATTTTTTCCTCAGTTTAGGCCGATATGTATTCTTCTACATATTTTTGGTAAAAAAATCACAATAAGCGTATATTGATTGGTTTGCGCAAAAGTTATAGCGGCTACAACATAGGGGATAGATTTATAGCATTTTTATTATTATTTTTTACTAGCAATGGCGGCGATCAGCGATTTTTATCGTGACTGCGATATTGCGGCGTACGCATCGGACACTTTTGACACATTTTTGGGACCACTCACATTTATACAGCGATCCCTGCTATAAAAATGCATTGATTATGGTATACATATGGCTGGCAGGGAAGGGGTTAACACTAGGGGGCGATCAAGGGGTTAAATGTGTTCCCTAGGAGTGATTCTTACTGTGGGGGGAGGGGACTGACTGGGGGAAGTGACCGATCGGTGTCCCTATGTACAAGGGACACACCATCGGTCTCCTCTCCCTGACAGGACGTGGATCTGTGTGTTTACACACACAGATCCACGGTCCTGCTCAGTTACTGGGTAATCGCAGGTGCCCGGCGGCCATCCCGGCCACCGGGCACGAGCATCGGGTCCCCAGTGACGCGGCACGTGCGCGCCCTCTAGTGGCTTGGGAAGGCGCGACATCATATGACATCCGCCCAGAACGAGAGGCTCTTTGTCCCGCCGTCATTTGATGGTGGGCGGTAGACTAGTGGTTAAAGAAAAAATAACAGGTCTGTGAGAGCCGGAATTCTTACTGGTTGGTAGGTGATCAAATACTTATGTCATGCAAAAAAATGCAAATTAATTATTTAAAAATCATACAATGTGATTTTCTGGATTTTTGTTTTCGATTCTGTCTCTCACAGTTGAAGAGTATCTATGATAAATGACAGACCTCTACATGCTTTTTAAGTAGGAAAACCATCAAAATCAGCAGTGTATCAAATACTTGTTCTACCCACTGTATGTCCTTTATAGTTCCAAACATATTGTAGCAGATCTGCTTGCAGTTTTTTGAGGTGTTTGTAAGGGTACGGTAGCCAAAGCAGGTAGTCAGAACAGGCCAGTAAATCAGGAAGCCAAAGATCCGTGTAGTCAGAGGCAGCAGGCAGGATCAGGAACCAGAAGGGACGTCAGCCAGGCAAATCTTTAACAGGAATACAGCAGAGAGTCTCCAGATATGTTTGACCAAGGCGAAGGCATGGAAGAAATTAACCAGGCAGTTTAAATAGCCAGCTGAGCAACCTGAGCACTGAGAAGGGAGGGCTAAGAGCCACTCCGATTTCAATCCATGTATGGGGACAGGGGTTGTACATAAGTTGATCTACTTATCGATGTCTGTAAAGCCAGCCTGTCAGATAAATAGCACCCAATCAGCGCCGCAAGCTATAGTTGGCAGTCTCCCCACCATCAGAACACAATAGCTCAACAGGATTTATTCTCCCATCCACTTTGAATGTGGATGGTCCCGTCGGTTGAATGGGGAAAAAAATACTAATGTATGGGCTTACTTTAGGCTTGGTTTACACCTATGCATTTGGTGTGGCCCGCTTTGTGGGAAGCGCAGAAAAAAGGACCTTCAAAACTGCAACCAAAGGCAAATTTCATGGTGCTTTTGCACCATATGACTTCCTGTACACACAAACGCACTGTGTGTTTAGGTGCGTGGGGGTGCCATTACGAATCAATGGCAGCTCCATGCGTTTGTAAAAGAGCAGCGTGTTTTGGCTGGGGGTGGTTGTGGGTGTGGGAACAGATGCGATTCCTGCAATTACTCGCACATGTGTGAACCTACCCTTAGATAGAGGAAGGTGCAGAGTCCTCCAGAAGTGCAAAGTATTTAAGGCGAGGAGAGTCTGAGGAAGGGGCAAAGTCCTCCAGCAGTACAGAGTATTTCTGAGGAGGAGTCTAAGGAGGAGATTTAGACCCCTTCCCACTGGGGCCACCCATGTGTTAACGGTAACGTGCCGCTCGTTTTAGTAGTGCTTTACCGCTGTTTAAGCGGTGCTTTTCGGCTGCTAGCGGGTGCTTTTGTGGCCGAAGAAGGGATTAAAAACGCCCCCGTTCAGGCGCTTCGGAAGCGTTGCCCATTCATTGCAATGGGCAGGGTCGTTTTGGGAGCACTGTATATCCCAAACTGCCCCAAAGATGCTGCTTGCAGGACTTTTTCTAAAGTCCCGTAAGCGCACCGCCCCAGTGTGAAAGCACTCGGGCTTTCACATTCAGGCGGCAAGGGAGGCAGTTTTCAGGCGCTTTACAGGTGCTGTTTCTAGCACTAAAATGCCTGAAAACTGCCTTAGCGTGAAAGGGGTCTAAGAGTGAGGAATGAGCAGAGAATTTCGATAGAGTGATAAGACTAACCATTTAAATGGGAATCTGCATAGTTATCAGGTTACAGGTACATACATGCTAAAGTCTCCAACACAAGTTCTCTCAGTTCTCACAGTAGGCATCCCTTATGCACTGTCATTAGTCATCTGAGAGGGTTAAACAGGTTAGAACCTTCCCCCTTCCCATACCCTTCATTTCCATGCAATCCAGCTATTCCTGGGTAGTGCCTGTCCTCTGCAGATAAAAGCCTGCTCTCTTACTTGCGGTGGGCGATGCTGTCACCTCTTTTTTGGGCGCTCTCTGTTGCTCTTCTCACTCTGGAAATAGAAGTTTGGTTTCCTCTGCTAATCCCAGCTCTGAGCCTGGAAGGGTCAGCTAAGATCACAGCCCCCTGTGCTGGCGGCACCCCCCACCATCCTCTGCATATGTTCATCTTTATTCTCGACTCTATGTCCCTTTTCCTAGTTTAAAGGGGTTGTAAAGGTTTTTAATTTCTAAATAGGTTCCTTTTAGCTAGTGCATTGTTGGTTCACTTACCTTTTCCTTATGTAGCAGCCTCCTCACCCCCCTCTTTGCATCAGCTCTTTCTTTCTCTTGTCTAGGGGTACCTCAGAGGGGAGAGAGCGGGGTCACCACGCCAAGCCTTCACCACAGATGTCTGTGCGGTGTAAGCAAAGTTCTTTCTCTACCTTCGGGTCAGTGTTGTGCACCTGGAGTTACCTTGAACAATGTCCACCAGAAAAGAGCCCCACACCATTAAAGTCCAACACTCCTTTATTCTTCTCGAGTGAACAGCACAATCAGTTAGTCTCCCTTAGAGAACAGAACAAACAAGGAGGTGTGGATGCGAATAGGCCCAGACACAATGAACTCTCCACTTTCCTTCCTGAAAGTGGGCTGAGGTCTCCTAGCGAGAGGGGATTTTCCTTCCAGGCGGTCTCCGATGGGAGGCTCACCTGTCACTGGCAATCTGCTGCGCCCGGTCTTCAAGTGAGGAGCTCCCCCCGGTCCATTACGCCTTCTGGATTCGGGTACCCAATCCCTGGGTTCCCTAGGACCTCCTTCCCTCGCGGAACTCAGTGTTGGGCACTGAGCTCCAGACCTCCATCCAAGTACCTCACCCCAGGCTAAAGGTGCTTGGGATGGAACACGATCTCCGGACGTCCTCCAGGCCTAGGGTGCCTAGAGGACCGACACGAACCACACGCCCTCAGGCTGAAGGTGCCTGGGACTCGACCCCGTGACAAAGATGGCCGACCCCTTTATACCCTCTCCCAGCAAGCACGGTGGGTTCCCCGCCCCACCATACCGCTGCTGAGGGAGGACAAAAGGGAGGCACAGCACACAATGATGGTTCAACCCCAGCCCAAGGCGACAGCGTCACCCACTGGACCGCAAGGAACTGCACATCACTGGTGTCTCTGCCAGTTTGAATTACACCCGGGAAAGTACATACCCGCTACACTTAGATTTCCCTTCTAAATATTTTTTTTCTTTGTTTTCTTTGTCTGAATTTCTCACTTCCTGTTCCTCCTCAGTAAGCTGTTCAGTAAGCTGTTCTGGCTGACTCAACACCACTCGGATGATGGTGTGGAGTTTAGTGAGGAGAAACAGGAAGTGAGAAATTCAGACAAAGAAAGAAAACATTTAGAAGGTAAATCAAAGGAAAAGGTAAGTGAACCAACAATGCACTAGCTTAAAGGAACCTATTTAGAAAATAAAAAACGAACCTTTACAACCCCTTTAATGTTTGTAAATCTTTTAACCAGGATGTCATGGAGAGCTGCCAGACTGAAGTGGCCCCCTTGGCAGTACCATCCTTGGGGACCAGCTGGCAGAAGTGCACAGGACACTAAACCTTAGTTCACATTAGTGCTGCCGCAAAATCATGCATTTTTGTAAGAGGAGGAAATTGATTGTTAAGCACCAAACAATGGCAAAAATGCACCAAGAACACATGTACATGCATTTTCTATGCACTCTCATTGAAGTCTATAGGGCCAAAAACACACTACGCTGAACCAAAACAGCACTAAGCGTATTCGAGTACTAGGGTACTAAAAAATGAGATTTCTCTTCACTTCCTGTCCTGTCAATACAAAAGAAATTGAGAGAAAATCTCTCCAATTCGTAGTAAATGATTATTATTATTATTATTATTTAGGTACTTATATAGCGCCGTCAATTTACGCAGCGCTTTACATATACATTGTACATTCACATCAGTCCCTACCCTCAAGGAGCTTACAATCTAAGGTCCCTAACTCACATTCATATACTAGGGCCAATTTAGACAGAAGCCAATTAACCTACCAGCATGTCTTTGATAAACATTTGTGCCAATATCTTGCCAAATGCTATAAATAATTGTGATGGTCAAATTTTTATTCTACAGTTCCACTTTTGGAAAATGTACTTTGGGTGTTTTCGCTCAATTTTCTTGTAAGAAAATGCGTATTTTGACATGTTTGTGAAAAATAGTAGCGAAACCATTGAAAGGAATTCCTTGTTTTTGTTTTTTTCAGAACTACAAATATATACAAAATGTTTACATATTAGTTTATATAGTGAAGCAGCGCTAAATGTCAATAGAAAGTGCTAATATTAAAAGTGCTATTAATAAAGTCTAACTTCTCATAAATTAAATAAATGGGGTGACAAAATCAACAATAATAAAATTAAATTAAAACGTCCAAACAGTGACTATGTAAATAAAGTGCTAAATAGCCAAAATGGCAGTCCAAATAGCAACAGCTAATTGCAGGGAAAGAAGCAAGGATGGGTGTGGGAATACACCTTGTCTCATCAGAAACACACTGGATCAGATGAACAAATGATGCATAAATAATCCTCCCCCATAGATACCAGCCTCTCACCTCTCTGGTGGACCCCACGGGGTCAGTAATAACCACAAAGATCTCCACTGCTCACAATGAGAACTTCCAGTCCTTTTGCGTGACCCGAAACCACTGTAGGGATCTCCACAGCTTACCAGTGTTCTTCCCTAAAGCGAATCTTCCTGATGGACCCCACGAGGTCAATAATGGCCACAAAGATCTCCACTGCTCACAATGAGAACTTCCAGTCCTTTTGAGTGACCCGGAACCACTGTAAGAATCTCCACAGCTCACCAATGTTCCTCCTTAAAACGGATCTTACTCCATAATATTCAGAAAAAAACAAAAAGGGACTCCATAGTGAAGCATGTAAAGGAAAGCCCCAAGAAAAGGCGTTTATTCAAATAAAAACAGCTAAAAAACACGTTAAAAACCAAGGGGTAAAAAACGCCAAACAAAATGTTCATAAAATACTAACTTCCGGTTTACGGCCGTAAACCGGAAGTGGACGTCACTTAGGCTCCTCCTCCCGACGCGTTGCATCACTACACACGTGACTTCATCAAGGGCATAGGGGCCAAGTGACTAATAGGAGCTTATATACACTTCTGATCATCATATTCAAATTAATACCAAGCAATGGATTCTGGGAGATCAGTCAGGTCATTCTTGGTCTCCATGACCTTGACAACTACTGCCCAGAACAAGGTATAAATACAAACTAGATAAACTAGTAAATAGATAAAAAGATATACATTAAAGTTGCTAACGTCAAAACATTAAAACTAAATATTGAACAAAAAAAATAAATAATAATGCCATGCAGGTTTTTGATTATTTGGAGAGTAGAGCCATCAATCTAGATGAGGTGTTCTCCAAACAAGAGAATAAACTTAATGGAGACATAGAAGGGATTTTTAGAAAGATGGGGCATCTCATGGAGAAAAAAATGAATTCTTGGTGGGATATTGTCTCACATGAGAAATATATCAAAGACAAAATAGTCCCAAGAAGACTCCGTTGGGATGTACCTATAAATGATGGACTATTGGATGATGATTCTATAGAAGAATGGTTCAGCTTCTTCAATGCAAGAGGTTTGGATCTGCTACATTTCCTCATTAAAAGGAAACAGCGTAAAATCAAAGCAATAGATGTGCAAATTACGGATTTAAAAGAAAAGCTTGACCCGGTCAAAGATTTGCCAGAATTTGCGACACTATCCGCCCAACTTAACAAAGATATGGTAAAGAAAGATAAAGATACCGCAGCCAGGAAAAAGAGGAAATTCCTTAGAGATATCAAGGACTATCAAGATGAAACAGCCTATAAATGGCAAATCAATGCAGTCACAACTGCATCCAACTTATCTACCCCAGAGAAGGAGGAAAGATGTGTACCTATTAATACCACTGTAGAACATCCAATGAATCCCAACCAATGGGTTGAACAACCAAAAACTCCCCGAAATTCAGGAAATAATCGACCACCCGTGTACAGAACCCCTAATGGACATGGACAAAATAATCAAGGGAAAAAAACGCATTGGAAGAACAATGGGAGAAAACCACCATATAAGGGCCCTCACTATCAACAATCCCAAGTCCAATATGGACAGTATCATGAAAAGAGAACTCCAGATCGTGGGCAATATTGTGATACAAGAAATCAAGCCCCCTATTGGCAGGATCAATATCCACAAAATAGAGGTGGAGTATATCAATATGATAGAAGGAGGAGCCCAATACCAACTTCGAATAGGTATGATGTTCTGAGAAGGGATGGTGACTCCTTTGGAGCACCATACCCTTATCCATCCCAAGAGGGGAGACACCATGAGACCTATGAATATAACTCCCAGCGTTTTTTAGAAGAGCGCTACCCAAGACCCCCAAGAAATCCAGATGGAGGAAACGGAGGAAGGAGATCACCAAGAAGATCCCCGAGACCAGAAACAAGGAGGAAATAAGACAGAAAAGAATGAGAGGATGTAGCGGAGGTTTGAAGAAACAGTTGAGAAAAAAGAGGAAAGAAAGACCTATAGGAGAGGGCATTATTAACATTAGCGGCATTACGTTAACTCAGGAAGAACTAAGAACCTTGGATAAAGGATTGAAATTTGCGCCAAAGAAGAATCTCAATAAATTTAGTGCGTATGTTGATGTGCAGAAATTCACCAGGAAATTAAACATAAAAAAATATATGCTATCAAAACCTGGAGAGTTATCAAGGAATGTGATTAAACCTGACCGATATGCACACAGCACTTTGAAAAATAAATCGCTTTTCAATCCACCCCCTGGAAATGAAGGTCACATAGATGTCTTTAAAAGAATGGTGATACAAGATCTCCATAAACTACAAGTCAAGAAAGCATGGGATCCAATTGAAATAAGAAAGGGAATAAAGCAATTGGAAGAAAGAAAAAATATCGTAATAAGACCGGCAGATAAAGGTGGGGCTATAGTTATTTTATCTAAGGATTTATACAAACAGGAAATGGAGAGACAGCTTGAGGATGGAGAGACGTACCTGAAATTACTCAGTAATCCTACTTTACAATATAAAAAGGATTTGGAGAAATTGGTAGAAAAAGGAAAAGAGAAAAAACTTTTGAAAGAAAAAGAAGCACTATACCTGGTTCCAAACACATGCCGGATACCAGTGATATATATTCTGCCAAAAGTGCATAAAAATAAGGAAAATCCTCCCGGTAGACCTATTCTAAATGGGATTAATTCAGTGGGAGCAAGATTGGGAGAATATTTGGACTTTTTCCTACAACCAGTAGTAAAAGAAACTCAAGCATATTTAAAAGACACTAAGCACCTTATCCAACTACTTGAAGCCACTACCCTGGATGATGAACAGATTTTTTTCGCTACGGCGGATGTAGCTTCGCTATACACCAACATTAGTCATGAAGACGCTTTAGCAGCTACTAGATGGGCTTTGAGGAAGTCCAGTAGTTTGAAGTGTAAACAGAGAAAATTTCTTTTGGAATGCTTAGATTATTGTCTTAATCATAATTATTTCTGGTATGACTCCCATTACTATAAACAAACTAAAGGGGTGGCCATGGGGGCCAAATTTGCCCCCAGTGTCGCCAACCTTCATATGGCATTATGGGAAGATGATGCGATTTATAAGAATAGTCCCTCCCAATTGATTATGTATAAGCGGTTTATCGACGATATATTCCTTATCTGGAAAGGAGAAAAAGAGAGCCTGATAGAGTTCAGCCAGGAACTTGAAGAAAATGATAAAAATATCAGGCTGAGCTGGAATATAGATGATGTAAAAATTAATTTTTTGGACTTGGAAATTTGGAAAGAAGACACAACCATTAAAACCAGAACCTTCTTCAAAACAGTTGACAGGAATAGTTACCTCCCCACTGATAGCTGTCATCATGCACCTTGGCTAATGAATATTCCTAAGGGACAGCTAGTGAGGTTGAGAAGGAATTGCACTATTGAGTCTGAGTTTAGACAGCAAGCCAAATTCATTGGGGAACGTTTTCGTGATAAAGGATATGATCAGGGGTTCCTCCAAAAGAAGATCGACGAAGTAGGTAGCTTGGAACGAATTAATCTCCTTAGAGACAGAGAAAAAGAAAAGGTCAACTATGTAGAGGTTCCATTGATCCTCGATTACAATATGCAGTTCAAAAAATTAGAATCCATCATCCGGAAACATTGGAATGTCTTAAAAGCAGACCGCCACTTGTCTCAAGTATTACCTCCATTTCCTAAATTCATTTATAGAAGGGCTCCTACCCTTCGCAATATACTAGCCAAGAATGTTTTGGATCCTCCAACTAAGAAGCCTTTTTCCTTTTTTGAAGGAAAGGGCTTCTACCCGTGCAAGTATTGTTATGCGTGTAGGCATACTAAGTTTAAGAAGTCCAAAAAAGATGATTTTGTAGCCACCTCCACAGGAAAAAATTATGTTATCAAAGAGTTTATTTCCTGTAGGACTGAAGGGGCTGTCTACGTACTGGAGTGCTCATGCAAACTCCAGTATGTGGGCAGAACGAAAAGGCCCCTCTGGAAACGGTTGAGGGAACATGTTCAAAATATTAAATCTGGCTTTCCCAAGCATAGTGTATCTAGGCACTTTGTTGAAGTTCATGGGAAAGATCCCAGTTCCCTTTCCTTTTGGGGTATTGAAAAGTATAGACCCCATTGGAGAGGAAGTAACAAGGTCATCACTCTCAGTCAAGCTGAGTCTCGTTGGATTTTTGAGTTACAGTCGCTTACCCCTCTAGGTTTAAATATTGAGTTTGATCTTAATTGTTTTATTTCCAATTATTAGATGTGTATTTTAGTAGTTACGTCAATTTTTTTTTTTTTTTTATATTTTTTTTTTTTTTAACTTTAATTTTTCTTTTTTTTTTTCTAATTATTATTATTTATTTTTTTTGTTCAATATTTAGTTTTAATGTTTTGATGTTAGCAACTTTAATGTATATCTTTTTATCTATTTACTAGTTTATCTAGTTTGTATTTATACCTTGTTCTGGGCAGTAGTTGTCAAGGTCATGGAGACCAAGAATGACCTGACTGATCTCCCAGAATCCATTGCTTGGTATTAATTTGCATATGATGATCAGAAGTGTATATAAGCTCCTATTAGTCACTTGGCCCCTATGCCCTTGATGAAGTCACGTGTGTAGTGACGCAACGCGTCGGGAGGAGGAGCCTAAGTGACGTCCACTTCCGGTTTGCGGCCGTAAACCGGAAGTTAGTATTTTATGAACATTTTTTTGGCGTTTTTTACCCCTTGGTTTTTAACGTGTTTTTTAGCTGTTTTTATTTGAATAAACGCCTTTTCTTGGGGCTTTCCTTTACATGCTTCACTATGGAGTCCCTTTTTGTTTTTTTCTGAATATTATGGAGTAAGATCCGTTTTAAGGAGGAACATTGGTGAGCTGTGGAGATTCTTACAGTGGTTCCGGGTCACTCAAAAGGACTGGAAGTTCTCATTGTGAGCAGTGGAGATCTTTGTGGCCATTATTGACCTCGTGGGGTCCATCAGGAAGATTCGCTTTAAGGAAGAACACTGGTAAGCTGTGGAGATCCCTACAGTGGTTTCGGGTCACGCAAAAGGACTGGAAGTTCTCATTGTGAGCAGTGGAGATCTTTGTGGTTATTACTGACCCCGTGGGGTCCACCAGAGAGATCCGTTTTAGGGAGGAACATTGGTGGGCTGTGGAGATTCTTACAGTGGTTCCGGGTCATTCAAAAGGACTGGAAGTTCTCATTGTGAGCAGTGGAGATCTTTGTGGCCATTATTGACCTCGTGGGGTCCATCAGGAAGATTCGCTTTAAGGAAGAACACTGGTAAGCTGTGGAGATCCCTACAGTGGTTTCGGGTCACGCAAAAGGACTGGAAGTTCTCATTGTGAGCAGTGGAGATCTTTGTGGTTATTCCTGCCCCTGTGGGGTCCACCAGAGAGGTGAGAGGCTGGTATCTATGGGGGAGGATTATTTATGCATCATTTGTTCATCTGATCCAGTGTGTTTCTGATGAGACAAGGTGTATTCCCACACCCATCCTTGCTTCTCTCCCTGCAATTAGCTGTTGCTATTTGGACTGCCATTTTGGCTATTTAGCACTTTATTTACATAGTCACTGTTTGGACGTTTTAATTTTATTTTATTATTGTTGATTTTGTCACCCCATTTATTTAATTTATGAGAAGTTAGACTTTATTAATAGCACTTTTAATATTAGCACTTTCTATTGACATTTAGCGCTGCTTCACTATATAAACTATTTTATTGTATGTTGGTCACATTATAGAAGTTAGCTGCTAGTTGTCTCTTAATATTTAATTTGTTCAGCAATATTTGCACTTTAGTGTTTCTATTTTTTACTGAGTGGTAAGCGCACAAGCACCTTTTTTTCTATATTTGTTTACATATTGCAGTTTAGATTTGGCTACATTTTTTTCCCCTTTATTTTTTTCTGGTAATCCTACCAGTAACACACTTCCTGTCCTAGGGTGACAATGCTGATCAAAGTGAAGCATAGCTAGAGAGCACATGATGTTATCAGCTGACAAGATATCTGGCAAGATCAATAGGTATTTTTTATGCATACCAAACTACTAAACAGATACAACAATGAAGGACTAGGAGAATGAAGGACTGCCCAATGTCATGACCACTGTGATTGGATGTCACAATGGTCTCATGTTTGGGCCACTGGCTCAGTATCATTACTGAGACAAGGGGTTGTCTATGACAGCTCGGTCATTGTGCCGGGACTCCCGGAGTGTGCATTGAGCGCTCTCTCAGCGCAGAAACCTTGGTCGTGCATGGACACAGATGTGCAGTGTGTTGGCAATAAAGTTCTCCTGCAAATATTGTAGGTCTTATGTGGGTGGCAAGAAGTTAACAGAGAAGTTTATTGTTAGAACTTACAAATAATTCGAACACCACCACCATCAAAACAGCTGCATGCTGCTGTGCACTGACCTGGATGGACAGTGCTTTGTCTATGCCTTTGGTAATGAGAATGATGTAAGAAAACTCCTGGATCATCTGTCCCTTACATACAATGCCAAGCAATAACAATTCAGTTATTACCAACCCATAGTTTCTAACTGTCCCCTTGAAACAAACTCAAAGCTCTTAATTCACTCCCTGGTCATCTCTCGCCTCGACTACTGCAACTCCCTACTCTTTGGATTACCTCTACATAGGCTATCCCCCCTTTAATCCATCATGAATGCTGCTGCCAGACTCATCCACCTTACCAATCGCTCTGTGTCCGCTACTCCTCTCTACCAATCCCTCCACTGGTTTCCGCTCACCCAATGAATTAAAATCAAAATACTAATGTAGTGCCCTCACTCCATCCGTTTTGTCTAGGGGTATGTTGTATGTGAGAGTAAGATGCGCTACGGCCCATGTCCTCCCCATGGCAGTGAGTGAGGTGAAGGCCAGTACCAGTTATTTTCCTCGGGCCTGTGCGTTTCAGTTAATGACCAAGTCTTGCTGTGCTGACACTTCCCTTTGCTCCCATTAACCAGAGTCCCACACACCGATTAGGGTCCAACACTTGTTTTATTGTCACACTCACAATCAAACAGTTCTTTGCCAGCCAACTGGTTGAGACCCAATAACAGTTCAATACAGTGGGGTGAGCAGGTCGAGGCACTATCCTGGTTGTACACTAAACCACTGTAGTTTCACCAGCGGTTACTATAGCCTTGGCTAGAGAGAACTTGGAACTTGTGAGTCTCTACCAGTGACTCAATATTATGCAGATAGGAGTACCTTCGCTGCGTTGTGGCCCCTGTCAGGGGGAAGATGTCCCTCCAAGGGAGTTACCGGAGGCCCATCCATCACCGGGTTGATGCTGCTCCGGACTCTTTGGACGGGTGACCTCCCCAGCCTCCTCACCTCAGACATGGGCCCCATCCACCTCAGGGACCCTCGGAATCCTCCACACTTGCGGGACCCAGTCGAAGTCACTGGGCCCTAGGCCTCCGGTTTAGTACCTCACCCCAGGCTGAAGGTGCCTGGGATGGACGCCAACTCTGCTCCGACCAGGCCTAGGGCGCCTGGGCCGAAACTCCGAACCGCCCGCACCCAGGCCGAAGGTGCCTGGGCGCGCAATCCCGGGAAAAGACCTCGTGGTGAGGGCATCTCTCCCCTTTATCTCCTCCCGCGACGCCACGGCGGGTTCCCCGCCCTCGCCGTACCATCGCTGACAGGGGACAAAAAGGCCAGCAACTGCGGCAGTGAATCTACCTTAGACCTGTGGGAACCCCGCCACCCACAGGTTAAGGAGAACAACACACCACCAAGTCCTCCACGAATTAACAATGGTCTAAATCCTTTCATGATTTATACACACCTGGGTCATACTACCACCCAGGTGTATCCCCCTGAATTTAAACCCCCGCTACACTAACAACAACTTACAAAGCCATCCACAATTTAGCCAGGGCCGTCTTTAATATTGAGCGGACCCTGGGCAAACATTTTCTTGGGTCCCCGCTTTCATGCAATTTCGCTCTCCACATGCTTCGAGACATACAATAAATAGCAGCTAGACTCAAAACCAGTTTACTGAATCAGATCAGGTAGCTATCGGTTGCCAGAGGTTACAGTGTATCATTACCGCACACTGACTGGCTGCTAGAAGTTACAGCACACATTATGTCTGAAGCCTCGTACACACGACCGAGTTTCTCGTCCAAAACCGACAAGAAAAGTGCCGCGAGAGCTTTATTGTCGAGAAAACCGTTCGTGTGTATGGTTTTACGACGAGAAAACTGCCGTGAATCTCGACGAGAAAAATAGAGAACCTGCTCTCTATTTTCTCGTCCGGATTCTAGATTTTCTCGTCGTGTTTCTTGTCGGCCTGTTTTGCGACGAGAAAATGGTTCGTGTGTATGCTTTTACGACTCTTCAAAAAGCGCGCATGCTCAGAATCAAGTATGAGACGAGAGCGCATCTTCTGGTAAAACAAGCCTTCGTAATGGAGATAGCACATTCGTCACGCTGTAAATTATTGCATCGTTTAAATGTTGTGCATTTAAATCTTCTTTAGAATGTTACAATAATGAAAACGAATGAACTTGTTTTGCTGCTGATATTCACACAGAGTTAGGACTATCTATTTTAAACCTTTTTCATGCTGCTCTTAAAGTGGTTGTAAACCCTTTTATCTTTTTTTTTTTTTTTTACTAACCTGCAAGACAAAGCTATAATGAGCTAGTATGACTAGCATACTAGCTCATTATGTACCACTTACCTTCGATCGGGGCCGCCAAAGTCGTCCATGTTCCTCCTCTAGCCGCATCCATCGCTGCGGCGATAGCCGGAATGTTACTTCCGGGTATCGCCGCTGCAGCCAATCACAGCGCCGCTCCGGCGCTGTGATTGGCCGGAGCGGCGAAGACGTGACTCCGCGCATGCGCGCGTGAGCTGTCGAATTCGGCTACGTCGTCGAATGTTGCGACCTAGCCGAATTTGTGAATGGGGTGACGTCAGCGTCGCTGCATTTACATACAAATATCTCCTTAACCGTGTAGGTTAAGGAGATATTTCATGCACCTACAGGTAAGCCTTAATCTAGGCTTTCCTGTAGGTTTTTGTTTAAAAAGTGGGTTTACAACCACTTTAAGAAGATTTAGCTGTATTATATCATGCAAGATCTTCTGAATATTTTAATGTTTTATATTTTTTAGACAGATGTTAATTGTAATTTGTCGATGTTTTGATAGTGATCTCCCATTTTATTTTTTAAATTTAGTTGTGTCAAGTTTACACCCTATATTTTTTAAAGAACACCTTTAATGATTTTTTTTGGTGTTATCTGTCCCTTTTTTTGGGGGGTCAAATGTATCTGCTTACGCCAAAGGTAAATAAATAATTATTATAAAAACACATATGAACTTAAAAAAAAAAAACATTTATTCATGTCTTGAACAAAATAAATAGAAGGCAGCACTGGAGAACCTGCTGCCATTTGTGCATCCATGGGACCCCAGAGCACACATCAACCCTGTGTGGACACTAAAATTGGGAGCTTGAGAAGCACAACAGTTGTGAGCACAATCTGATGCTGGCCTCCCAGAGGTCAGGAACAGCAGCAGGTGATATATATGTCCCAAGTCTGTGGTACTACAACAGGCTGCCTTCTGTCCGACCACAATGAAGCAAGGCCATCACTTCCTCGTCTTCTTGGCAGCCTTCCCTGAAGCCTTCTCTGCAGCCTTCCTTCTGCGTGTGGCTGGAGGCTGGGCCACTGGAGGGGTACTCCTGTCAGGAGGAGGAGAATGAGGTGGAGGAGAAGGGGGTGGCGCAGAAGAAGGAGGTGGAGGAGAAGGGGGTGGCGCAGAAGAAGAAGGTGGAGGTGGAGAAGGAGGTGGAGGAGAAGGGGGTGGCGCAGAAGAAGAAGGTGGACGTGGAGGAGGAGGTTGAGGTTGGGATAGTTGTGCGACCTCACATATGGCCGTAATTTTCTCCATCACCCCCTTGTTCAGCAAGGTGATGAGCAGGGGCTTGCATAGGAGGCGTTGCTCCATGCTCATCACCTTGAACTTGGCCTCAACTAGGCCGGCAATGGCCTCTTCAGGGGATGTGGGCTCCTGGAGGGTGGCATGTGCCTCTCTAATAAGGGCCATTGCTGCCTCACTAGTGGTCCTGTCCCTCCTGCTTCTTTTCGGAAGGCGGATGGGAGGCACCTGAGATCTAGTGCTTCTCCTCGTGCCGGCCACCTCCTCTCTGCCACTGGGCCCTGCCACCTCCTGTCTGCCACTGGGCCCTGCCACCTCCTGGCTCACAGTGGGCCCTGCCACCTCCTGGCTCACAGTGGGCCCTGCCTCCTCCTGCCTGACAGTTTCCAGACCCTCCTCCTGGCTCATTTCATCCTGTGTATGAAAAGGGACATAGTTTTATATTTTGGTTTATTATTTTCACACAAATTTGAGATCATGAATGTAGCAATTTAAATGTAAATCAAGAGAAAAGACAAATATTTTTAGGACTACATCAGATTAACTATTTTGCACCAAATCTATGGCAGACTAATGTCTCTAGATATTGATTTCACTTTTGTATCCCAAAATAGTTTAGGATTTTCATCTTGACTTCTTTTTCCTGCATTAAGTTTTTCACAATACATTTTCATTTAATACTATACCTGGCTCCAGATGTCCAAATCAGCTTCTTCCAGGATGGCTGCCTCCTCTTGCTCCAGAGAAGGCTCAGGTTGGCTGCAGGGAAGTCTGGGGGGAAGAGTGGACAGTGATGGCCTTGCCTCAATGTGTTCATCCAGAAAGGACATCCTGCTGTAGTACCACAAATTGGGGACATACACATCATCTGCTGCTGCTCCTGACCTCTGAGAAGCCAGGACCTTAGAGCGTTCAGTCCTATATGTGCCTCTCAAGCTCCCAATTTTAGTGTCCACCTGTTTTGCTGTTGCTGTGGGCACCTTGGTATGCACAAATGGGAGCAGGCTCTCCAGCGCTGCTTTTCTTACCCCTTTTTTTCTATGGATGGGGTTTTTTGTTTCCCACAGAGCGGGCAGCTCCCTTACCCGGTCTATAAATTCCGCAAGGAATTCCTTGTCACTTATGAAGACATTCATTTTGGGTCTGCAAGCCAAAAAAAAATAATAAAAAATAATGTGAGGCACACAGTCTAACCTCCTGTAAATCTTAGTCACCATATATATCCTCCAACATTCTCTAGACAGTATAGGCCACCAATTTCTCAAAGTCTACAAATCACATACCTTCGTTCGCACGTCCGTCACTTTTACTCCTCTCTCCGCACACCAAATGTAGTATAGTCACATGTGTGTTTGCTATATATACACCACGCATGCGTAAAACTACTCACACGTCGCTCTGCACACGTCGCCCGCCCATGACGTTCTAAGTAACATCTTTTCCCCGCCCCTTCTCTTTCGGCGCGCAGACAGATATGGCGGATTCACAGCAGGTGTCTGCTAATTCCTCAAATAATGAGGAGGAGACAAGCCCGGAGACTGAGGAAACGTCACGACCAGGGAGGAGATTCAAGGCATCTAATATGTCTTATGCGGAGATGGCGGAGATGGTGGACATATTGCTAAAGTCGGATTATGACGCAAAGCATGGGCCGTATAGCAAACCTAATCGAAGGAAGGCCAAAATCATGAAGAAAGTCGTCAAGAGTCTGAAGAAGAATTTCGGGGTGAAACGATCAAATGAGCAGCTCAGAAAGAGGTGGTCTGACCTCAAACTGAGGGAGCCAGAGCAGTTAAGGAGCATTAAGAGAATGCTTGAAAAAAGTAAGTACTTTTTCCCCTTTTTTCCTATTATTGTATTTCACAACTTGCATGTTGCTCCATGTTATTGCATTTTTCTATTGTACTACCTTACAAAATGTCATAGTTTGAACTTGGTTTGGCACAGTAATCGTTCGTTACAGACACATCGTTTGGCCACTATCCTCGATTTTTATAGATTTTACATGGTTAAAATAATTTACACATCTGCCTGTTTTTCTTCAGTAGTTGTTATTACATTGTTGGCTAGATGATGTGTTTGTAAAGAGAATGAAATGCAAACTTTAATCAGTGTAAAGGAGAGGACACTCAGCAGCTGGTTCCACATCTGTACTTTGGAGCACTATAGTGTGGGCCACCAGAACCGCCTTTTTTGGGTGTCCCACACAGGTGCATCAGTGAATTTTTGTGGTGCCTCCATGTATAAAAATTGACAGCCAAAGGTGAATAGTAAAGAAATTATTGTGAAAAAAAAGGGATTTTTATAACAGCTTACCTGTAAAATCCTTTTCTTGGAGTACATCACGGGACACAGAGCGACTTAGTCATTACTAATGGGTTATATAGATTACCTTCAGGTGTTGGCACTGGCCAATTCCAAACCGGAAGTACCCTTCCCTATATAAGCCCCTCCCATCCGGGAGCACCTCAGTTTTGTAGCCAAGCAATAAGTGTCCCAAAAAAGAGGGGTGGGAGCTCTGTGTCCCGTGATGTACTCCAAGAAAAGGATTTTACAGGTAAGCTGTTATAAAAATCCCTTTTTCTTTTTCGTACATCACGGGACACAGAGCGACTTAGTCATTACTAATGGGACGTCCCAAAGCAATGCCAAATGAGGGGAGGGATACATAAGCTGGGCGCCATCAGGCATGAGGCTCTTTTGCGGCCTGCAACACACTGCGCCCAAAGGCGACATCCTCCTGACTTCTGACGTCTACCTGGTAGAATCTAGTAAACGTGTGTACTAAGGACCATGTTGTGGCCTTACAGACTTGAGCCAGGGAGGCTTGGTGATGCACTGCCCATGAAGTTCCAACTGCTCTTGTGGAGTGCGCCCTAACTTTGAACGGAGGCGGTCTCCTTTTCAAGCCATAGGCTTGTATTATGACCTGTCGAATCCACTTGGCTAAAGTAGATTTTTGATGCTGCCTGACCCTTTCTGGGGCCTTCCGGCAGAACAAACAAAGTATCCGTTCTACGAATCTGAGCAGTGGCTTTAAGATAAGCTTTAACTGCTCTTACTACATCCAAAGAATGCAATAACTTTTCCTCTACCGAACTAGGTTTGGGGAAAAAGGAAGGAAGAACCACATCTTGGTTCAAATGGAACCTCGATACCACCTTAGGAAGAAGGCTGGATGAGGACGTAACACTACTCTGTCCTTATGGATAACCAGATATGGCTCCTTACAGGACAAGGCGGCTAATTCTGATACTCTTTTAGCCGAACAACTGGCTACTAAGAAAATCAATTTCCTGGTGAAAAGAACCAAGAAAATGTGCCGCAATGGTTCAAATGGTTGTTTCTGTAGAACCGACAGAACCAGGTTTAAGTCCCATGGACATATGGGAATACTAACCGGAGGGCTAATACGCATCACTCCTTGTATGAAAGCTTTGATTAATGAATGCAAAGCCAAGGGCCTTTGAAAAAAATATTGACAAGGCCGTCTGACCCTTGATAGTACTCAAGGCAAGCTTCCTATGTACAGCCCACTGTAGGAAGTCCAGAATCCTACCTATTACGTACTTACGTGGATGCCATTTCCTGGCCTCACCCCACGTGATGTACGCCTTCTAGGTCCTATAATAGATCTGCCTGGATACCGGCTTCCTGGCATTGATCATGGTAGATACCACAGGATTAGAGAGCCCTCTCTTTTTTAGAATGTGGGCTTCTATAGCCAGGCCGTCAAACCTAGGGCTGGTAAGGAAGGGTAGTATATCGGTCCTTGCGAAAGCAGGTCCGGACGATGTGGGAGGGTCCAAGGACTTCCCACTGACATTTTTACAATCTCCGCGTACCATGCCCTTCGGGGCCACGCTGGAGCCACCAGAATCACTGGTTTCTTTTCTACCCTGATTCTGCGGATTAATCGCGGTGGGAATGCATATATCAGCTTGAACTGATCCCAAGGGAACACTAGGGCATCCGAACCGCAAGCTAGGGGATCCTTTGTGCGAGACACAAATCTGTCCACCTTTGCGTTGAATCTGGATGCTAGCAGATCTACATCCGGTGTTCCCCACCGCTGGCATATTGCCTGGAAAACCTCGGGGTGAAGAGACCATTCCCCCGGGCATAATTGCTGGCGACTTAAAAAGTCCGCTCTCCAATTTTCCACTCCTGGGATGAAAACCGCGGATATGGCTGTGACATACCTTTCTGCCCATTCCAGGATGCAATTCGCTTCCCTCTGGAGTCTGCCAAGCAGTGTAAGATCAGTTGAAACAAGTCTTAAGGGACTTACCAGATCAGCAGGCTTTTGCCCTAGCTGACCTGCCTAGAGCCTTGTGTTGCGGTGGACGCCATAAAGGATACAATCCAACAGGCATCCCGCTTTACGCTGTCTGTAGACATATGCGTAGGCTTCTGTGGCTCAAAAACTGGTCTGCTGAAGCTCCCTGTAAAAAACTGCTGGTTAGCTTCCCATTTCATGGAGAACGCTTATTTGGAGAAGATCTGGACAAATATATCCAGAAAATTTCTGCCGGTAAAAGTTCACTCTTACCGGTTAAGAACAAGGGTAGAAGTCCTTCTTTTAAGAGGCCTACTTCTCCAGTCCCTGGCACATCGGCTGTGAAACAGTTCCGACAGCCTCCGCGGTCAAATCCAGGGGGCAGAAATCAGGGACAATCACAGGGTAACAAGAAACCCTGGGTCAAGAGAGGTACAAAACCTCCCCCTAAGTCATGAAGGGTTGCCCCCACTCAGTCGGGTGAGGGGAAGACTTCAGTTGTTCACAGAGACCTGGCGGGACACCATCAGAGGTGGGTGATCTCCACAGTAAGTCTGGGATACAGGCTGGAGTTAAAAGACATTCCTCCTGCCCATTTTATAAGGTCAAACGTGCCAAGCGATCCCCAGAAGAGTGGATCCCTCCTTCTGGCACTAGAGCAACTATTGCCCCAAGGGTAATCATGAAGGTTCCCTTGAAAGAAAACGGGTTCGGGTTTTACTCGAACCTTGTCACAGTCCCCAAACCAAATGGGGACATGAGGCCCATATTAAATATAAAAGGGCTAAACTAGTTCCTACATATCAGGACTTTTTCGGATGGAGTCGATCCGATCGGTGGCCACCGCCCTACAAGGGCAGGAATGGTTAGCCTCGATCGACATAAGGGATGCTTATTTGCATATTCCCATATTCCCCTACAAGGGCAGGAATGGTTAGCCTCGATCGACATAAGGGATGCTTATTTGCATATTCCCGCAGGTTGTGTCACCATGCTTGCTGTAGAGAAAGCAGATTTTAGTAAAGACTCCAATTTTTTATCTATTGGGTCTTTGAACATTGGAACATTATCTACTGGACATGTCAGTGATTTGTTAACAGAAGAGATGGCTGCGTCCACTGTAGGGACCCTCCATTTTTTTATGAACTTATCCTCCATGGGATAGATCACCGGAAATCTCTTGGGGGGAGCAAATATTTTATCAGGATGCTCCCAATCCTGGTAAATAAGCCCTTCTAATAAAGGGTGGATTGGGAAGGAACAGACAGCCTGGGGAGCTTTTAGCGACCCCAGCGAGGAAACCGTAGTGGATGGTGGTTCCGCCAGAGGTATTTTAAATGCTGATCGGACCATATTAGTCAGAGACTGAACCCATAATCTTTCAGCCTGAGCTGCTGAGAAAGGTTCTTCCACTGTTGATACCTCCATAACTGAATCAACCTCATCCTGATCCCCTTCAGGTAGGTCGATCTCTGTGTGGGGCTGTTCCTCCACTAACAGGCACTCTGAAGGAGGAGACGGAGATCGGACGCGCTTTTCCTGTGACAGGGAAGCAGCGATCAATGCTGTTAATCTCTCTTCCAATCCTCCCAGAGTTGAGGATAAAACCTCCTCTGTTATATATACAGGAGCAGGTGGACTGGGGACAGCCGCAGCACCAGGCATTCCTGCGGGGTTTCTACGGCTACTGACCTCTGAATTCTCAGGGGAGATTGGTGCAGTACAAGCATGCCCAATATCCTCAGAGCCCGATGGAGACCCCTTTGGCTTCCTGGAAGACCTATTTCCGGAGCGTCTGGACGACATATCCTTTAAGCACAAAGCTCAGGTATTCCCGTCGTCATACACCAATTTTTGCTGGTAATAGTCTAACACAGTTGCTGCTATATACCAGCTGGTGTCCACTAAAGTGCCTTTCTATGGGGATGCCTGCATCAACCGCCTCTGTGTGCCACTGTTTGTTGCTAGCTCTGTTTGTATCCAGCTGACACTTGTACTGTGTCTTTTAACCATGCTGGGACGCCTGCACATGCGCAGAAGCGCCGCGGCGCGCATCGAGCGTCATCCACCAACCCCGCCCCTTTTTTTCATAGGAGGCGCGTGCACGCGCCCGCGCGCGCGCCCGTGCGCCATTGGCGCCCTTTTCGAAATCAAACAGGGACTAGGAGCCAGGGCCCTTTTTGCCGGAGGGCCTGTGCGGTGGATGAGCGCAGCAACAGGGCAGAGGAAGTGGATTCCCACAGAGAAACTTACCAACTGCTTGGATCTTTTGACTTGAGAAAACCAAAGATCCACATGACAAGAAAAATGGACTACAGCGGCCTCTAGTGGTTTAACACAGGTACCGCGGCCCCCTTTTTTTTTTCTTGACTACTATTAAAATTTTACATTTTCAGTAGTTACAGGCATACACAGATATTAGCGGGAATACCGTTAGGTAACAGACAGAAAGACAAATTAGGCTTGGGGGTCCCCCAATAGAACCAAGTTCCTGGGGGCCCCCACTTACCTGATCCCCGCCGCAGGACTTTGTTTGGTCCACAGAAGCCCAAACTTCACCCATCACGGCAGGCATTGTAATTAAACCTTCAGGGACCGGGTTCCCAAGGATTCCACTCCCCTGGACCTGTATAGCACCCTGCACAGACAACATCTTGGTCGTGGGTATGACCAGAGCTCTGGATCCCAGGGTCCAGCCCTCCTAAGAGAGGCATTACAGGCAAAACCTTGCTCTTCTGCTGCAAGGCCCGGGTACCGACCGTTTAGCTATGAAGCTTTTTTTGGTGGGATCCGGAACAGCTTACTAAGGCCCAAAAGAACCTGTACGCAAGCCCAGTGAAAACACATGTTACTCTTTGGCCAACACCTTAGACACTGGCAAAAAACTGAGGTGCTCCCGGATGGGAGGGGCTTATATAGGGGAGGGTACTTCCGGTTTGGAATTGGCCAGTGCCAACACCTGAAGGTAATCTATATAACCCATTAGTAATGACTAAGTCGCTCTGTGTCCCGTGATGTACGAAAAAGAAATAATGTCTTCATCTTGAAATCCCGCCCAAACAGACACTTGTACCCCACTTCCAAGCAATTTAGCATGTTTTTATTTTTTATTGAGAGTTTCTGTGTGATAACTAGACCTTTTGTTTGATTCTCATAGGGGAGAGAAGACTGGGAGGAGAACACTCCAGGGAGCACAAGAAACCCACCGCTTCTAAACAACCCCAACCTCACCAAGACCCACAACCTAAAGATGTGGAGGAAGTTGAAGAGGTGGAGGAAGGAGAAGTGCAGGAAGGAGAAGTGGATGACATGGTGGAACTGGTCACCACAACAGGTCAGTATCTGTCACCACAGCTTCAGATAAGAGATGTAGGCCTGCAGAGTTATAATTCCTTTTATTTATTTTTATAGGGGATGTAAATGTTGTGGTGAAAGAGAGTACGCGTTTCTCTGCTGACAGTGACCTACGAATCATACAGCAAGTGATGGAATGTAGCACAGAACTGGACAGAATTAAGCAAAGAATTCATGTGATGGATCAAACCTTTAAAGACATCCTAGATGTTTTGGGGAGAATTGAATAAGGCAACAAAACCCCCATTTTTTGTTTTGAGATTGTTCTTCCCTCTTTTTTTATCTTTTAGACTATCAATCCAGCCAAAATTTGAATATGCACACAGTGTGTCAACATGCGCCATCTGCCATCAGGGAATATCCATGTACCTCTTTTGGGGGTGCAACCCCTTCCTCGTATCTCAAGTAGGTGAACTGAAGAAGGGGTTGCACCCCCAAAACACGTCTATTGATCACCCCCGATGGCAGATAGCACATGTTGACAATAGGGATCAGGAGTCAAAAATCCCTTTTGGAAATGACTTAAAATTGTGTGCATATTCAAATTTTGGCTTGGCCAGGGGTGCCAATACCCCATATTAAGACGGCCAGATAGAGACATATTTTGGGTAATTGAATGTCTCATATTGCCAAGAGGTATCCAATGTTGTAGTTTGTTGAATGCTACAGATGGTTTTGTATTTTCGTAAAAAAAAAAAAGCCGGTTTGTGGCCAGCCAAAAAAAAAAAAAAAAAATTCTATTTACCATGTGTGTGAATGTGCACAGAGTAAAATTTTGGAAAAAAACAAAGTGTAGCTTTTTCAAATAAGCTCTAACCTTATTTGTGTATATTTTTGTGGTTCATAGTGAAATGGTTGGTATTTACTAAAGGAAAATACACTTGGCACTACAAATGCACTAAGACAAACTAGGAGACAGGAAACAAAACATTTTTTTATTGAGTTCTTTCTCCACGAATCTTTACACATGGCCTGGCATAGGAATTGCCCCCCTACCCATGAAATATTCCATATATTTCTCCCGAACCTCACGGGCATTTTGGGGGGGCAAGCCAGGACGGGCAGATTCGAGGCCCGGCAGGGTATTGCCATAGGAAAGTCCTGCCTCAGGCAATATTGAGGCCATATAATTACTGGATTTTCGGCTCAGAAAATTATGGAGCACACAGCAGCATAAAACGACATAGTTTATCTTGTACTCCGCCAAGTGAATAGGAGTCATAAAAAGGCGGAACCGGCTGGCCATTATCCCGAAGACATTTTCAATGACTCTTCGGGCCCTGGCCAGCCGGTAGTTGAACACCCTCTTCTCTGGGGTCAGGGTCCTCTGGGGAAATGGCCTCATGAGGTGCTGTCCGAGTCCGAAGGCTTCATCAGCCAAAAAAACAAAGGGGAGTCCTTCAACATTCCCTGCATCCGGTGGCAATGCAAGGTCGTCACTCTGGAGACGGAGGGCAAACTCCGTCTGGATGAAGGATCCCCCATCGGACATCCGGCCATTCTTCCCCACATCCACATAGAGGAATTCATACCGTGCTGACACCACCGCCATCAGCACAATGCTATGAAACCCCTTGTAATTGAAGAAGTAGGACCCAGAACGGGGTGGCGGCACGATGCGGACATGCTTCCCGTCAATGGCTCCACCGCAGTTGGGGAAGTCCCATCGCGTGGCAAACTCCAATGCCACAGTCTGCCATTCCTGTGGCGTGGAAGGAAGCTGTGGAGTCAAACAAGATAAAAATATATTAGTACTTTTGCACATAACATTGCAAGCAGATTATAATAAAATACATTCGAGGCCAACATCAATAAAAATCTCAGTTTAATGTGTTTTTTAAAAGTATAATGGAAGGCTCAAGTATCATATTCATCACCCCCTCTGATGGTCCATTATAATCAAATTTGGGGGGGGGGTAGATGTGTTTGGCCACAGGATAGCATTGCAGTGGCGGTGCGTCCAGAGTGGGCGCTGGAGCACTGCCCCCTCTCTCCTGCGCCCGTCACTCAGAACAATACATAGGTTCATGTCTTGCATTAACCTATGTATTGTCAATGCCGCCCACTATTCAGGTGGATGGCGCCCTGTTGAGGGACGGCCATATGAATAACTGCGGCATTTTTGGGGTGAAAATTGCCTATCAGAGACAGGGGGCAAATAGGCTTGGCGATTACAGCCTGAGGGATGTAATTGGCTTCATAAAAGTTAACCAGGGGACGCAGGGGGGGGGGGCATTCCTTGGGTAAACACTGACAGGCTCCTCTGCCAATCATGTTCACCAAGTCTGTTTACTGGTAACATGATTGGCTGATGCAACATCGAGGGCAGGAGAAGACATCAAGGAGAGAAGAAGGATGGCGCTGACCAGAAGAAGGTAAGTGCAGGGCTGGGGGGGAACTGGCTGCATTGGAGGGGGCAAAATGGCTGCATTGGAGTGGGCAAACTGGCTGCATTGGAGGGGGAAAACTGGCTGCATTGGAGGGGGAAAACTGGCTGCATTGGAGGGGGCAAACTGGCTGCATTGGAGGGGGAAAAATAGCTGCATTGGAGGGGGCAAAATGGCTGCATTGGAGGGGGCAAACTGGCTGCATTGGAGGGGGCAAACTGGCTGCATTGGAGGGGGCAAACTGGCTGCATTGGAGTTGGTAAACTGGTGGCGTTTAATAGGCACAGTCGCAAAAATGGAGGAAGTTTATATATATAATTTGGGGGTGCCCCCCAAACATTTGGAGCAGCAGTCGCCACTGATGGAGAGGTTAGTGAAGGGAAATATGCATGGAGGAGAAAAAAGTGGCATTTAAAAGCTTCCAGCATGCATGAGGACAAAGGGGACATTCTCAGCATATTACAATCATGGTAATTAGGGCAGGATGAAAGAAATACAATACATTAGCATACATGAAATACATAAAGTGTGATGTTAATGGAGAAAACTTACCCTAATATAGTCCTCCTGCAGGACTTGTATAATGGCAGAACAGGTGTCTGGGATTATGAGGCCCAGAGCCTGGGGGGAGATGCCTGTGGTGAACTTCAAGTCCTGAAGACTTCTCCCTGTCGCCAGGTAACGTAACGTGGCTATGAGCCTCTGCTCAGCACTGATGGCTTCCCGCATAACGGTGTCCTGCCTGGTAATATAGGGGGACACCAAAGCCAACAGATGCTGAAAAACGGGGTCAGACATCCGCAGAAAATTCCTGTAGTCCTCAGGATTATTCTCCACGATCTCCCGCAGCAGAGGCATATGGCAGAATTGGTCCCGCTGGAGCAACCAATTCTTGGTCCATGAACTCCTCCTCACCCCGTTCATGGACTCGTCTTGGTCCAAAACAAGCAGACCAACACCAAGCGCCCGCACAGCACGAACTCGACGACGAGAACGTACCCGCGACATGGCTAGGAAACGGTCGTCTTATCAGAACGTACAGAACAGAACGCACTTTAGAACAGCAAGGCCTATGAAGAATAAACTGAAATTCAGAAACGAACGGGCAAGAACGCACTGTAAAACAGATACGACCTGCCTACACTGAAAGACAAGATACGAACCCACAAGCACAAACTGAACCGCAGAAAATGAACTGAAAGCACGAAGACTGAAAAGCGCGAATCGTCTCTTCCCAAACTTTTACTTCACACGCGGTAACACGAGATCAGCAAAAGCAGCCCAAGGGGTGGCGCCAGGGAAATCGATCTTCCCCTTTATACTGCCGTCGTGCGTGCTGGACGTGACCGCGCAGAACAATGACGGGATTTGGAATTGTCAGTGTGTACGCATGGAAAGCTTGACGAGAAACTCGTCAAGGTTAACAAGAATCTCGTCGAGAAAAACGACGTGTTTTTAACGACGAGAAACTCGGTCGTGTGTACGAGGCTTGACTGTTTATTTTCTAGAGGTTACAGCACATGACTTCTGCTTGTTGATTGGTTTCTATTGATTACTGCACATCAATACTGCTCACTGGTTGATTGCTAGAGGTTACTGGACATCTATACCACTCACTAATTGGTTGCTAGAGGTTACTGCACATTATTACTGCTCGCTGATTGGTTTCTAGAGGTTACAGCATATCCTTACCGCTCAATGATTGGTTGCAAGAGGTTAGTGCACAGCATTACTGCTCACTGATTGGTTGCTAAAGGCTACAGCACATCATCTCCTTACTGCCTGCACACCATGGACTGGGAGGTGAGGGGACACATCAATAGACAGGAAACCCCTAGGGATCCTAGGACTCCTGGAATCAGTGGCAATGCTGGGGGGTTGATGGGATCAGTGGCAATGATGGGGGGATGGGATTAGTTAGGAGGCAGTGCACTGTGACAATATCTGAATCATGTAGAGCACAGCTGGAATTCTTTGGCAAGTATATAGTTGGGGATTCTACCAATGTAATGGGGAATATACAATGACCACCAATGTGAGGGGGGGATTTACACTGACCATCAATGTGAGGGGGAATTTGCACTGACCACCATGTCAAGGGGGATTTTATAACACCCACCAATAAAAAAGATTTCTACACTGACATTAATGTAATAAGAGCATTTACACCAACCACCAGTATAAGGGGGACTTTACACCGACAACCATTGTCAAGGAGATGTGTACTAACCACCAATGTAAGGTGACACTTCTACACCGACCACCAATGTTAGGGGGGATTTACACTGACCACCAATGTAAAGGGGGGGTTTACACTGACCACCAGTCTAAGGGCAATTCTGGACTTACCACCAATGTAAAGGGAAATGTACACTGATCACCAATGTTATGAAGAATTTACACTGACAACCAATGTAATGGGGAATTTTACATCAAAAGCCAATAAAGGGGGATTTCTACACTGGCCACCAATGTAAGGGGGGTTTACACTCGCCACCAATTTAAAGGGGGCTTCTACATGGACCACCAATGTAAGGGAGGATTCAAAACTGACCACAAATGCAAGTTTGGATTTTTTTAACGATTACCAATATAAAGAGAAGTTTCTACACTGGTCACCAATGTAACAAGGATTTACACTGACCACTAATGTATTAAGAGCATTCACAGTAACCACCAATGTAAAGAGGGATTTACACTGACCACCAACGTAAGGGGGACCTTCACACTGGCCACTAATGTGAATGAAAGGATTGTACACCAAGCCCCAATGTAATGAGAAGATTTACACTGCCCATCAATGTAACTGAGACATTTAGCCTGCGTTCACATTTGTGTGTGTTGGGAACGCATGCAAAATCGCTTTCCTGACACCACAGAAACATGCTGCCCTTTAGCAGATACACAGCAGAGCCATTCATTGTTAATGACACCCTCATGCATCGGCTGAGATGTGCGTATTCACATGCACCAAAATTCAGGGTGCGATGGCACCATGTTCTTTTAAAAGAAGGGTTCCACCTCCAATTTGCTTACCTTTGCAGAACAGGCTGGTGTTAGGCTTAATGACTATAGTTGTAGGCAGGACTTTCAAGCATGCTCCATTACCTCCCCAGTGGGCAGCATTCAGCAGAAGTGATGGTAGATATGACCTCAGGGGGACATGATATACATATGAATGTCGTCTCTATTTACATATCAATGCCGCGGTCCGCGACTATTTACATATTAGTGCAGGTTATTTACATATAAACAAAGAATCTGCAGGCGAGTCATCTGTACATGCAATAGGGCAGAGCTGGGCAGCAGCAACAAAACGTTACACTGAGATATCGGGACACAGCACGGGACCAAAATTTCCAAGGGATATAGGTATTTACACTAGGATAGTTGGCAAGCATGAGGCAGCTGCTTTGGGCCCCACAACAATGATGGGGCCCAGGGCAGCTTCCCCTTTTGCCCTGCCATAAAAACGGTCCTGAATTTAGCCCCCAGCTACATCACTAGCCTAGTCTCAAAATACCAACCTAATCGTTCTCTTTGTTCCTCTCAAGAACACCTGTTTTCTAGCTCCCTCATCACCTCCTCCGTTGCTCACCTCCAGGGCTTTTTCAGAGCCTCTCCAATCCTATAGAACTCCTTACCCCGACCTGTCCAATTATCTCTTACTCTATTAGCTGTTAGACGATCCCTGAAAACCCTCCTCTTCAGAAAAGCCTATCTTACCCACACCTAACAACTGTACTTTCATTTTCACCATTAGTTCATCCCCCACAGTTATCTTTTGTTTTACTTGATCCTCCCTTCTAGATTGTAAGCTCTAATGAGCAGGGCCCTCTGATTCCTCCTGTATTGAATTGTATTGTAACTGTACTGTCTGCCCTCATGTTGTAAAGCGCTGTGCAAACTGTTGTTGCTATATAAATCCTGTACAACAATGTCCCTCTTTTCTCCCTATTTGTGCTACATTTTGGTCTGATCTTTCTAGATGTATATAAAATACACCATCTATCTTTCGAAAAGTGTTTCACATTGCATCCAATTCCTAAATTGCTGCATTTGTAAATGTCAAAAGCCAGGAAAAAAAGAATAAAAGTGGTAAAAAAAAAAAAAAAGCACTTGTGGGTTTACCTAATTTTTTTTTTGGTAGAATTCTGCTTTAAGGGGGCATGGCAGGGTGTGTGTCCTATGCCTACATACTTTTGCTAATAGGTGTCCCTCAAAAAGTTGTGAGGTATGCTAAATCAAGGGACTTTTTTAGGTGGAACTCTATATAAAACCCAACCCTTCAATCCAGTTACCTATTCAGCATAGCAGTCGTTACATGTATTTTTACTACTAGCATAAATAATATGTACTTTATATAAAAACCAGTGCTCTATTAAATGTGCAACACCAATCTTTAGAAAAATATTATATGTACATCTATGTATATAGTGAAATACTATAACACCACCAATATGTGTGATAACAATATGCTTAAAGCGGAGTTCCGCCAAAAATAATTTTTTTCAAAGTCAGCAGCTTTACAAATACTGCAGCTGCTGACTTTTAAAATATGGACACTTACCTGTCCAGGGCGCCCGTGACGTCGTCACCCGAAGCCAATCTGTCCCTCGGCTCTCGGATGGAGGCGCCGCCATCTTCGGTAAGGGAATCAGGATGTGAAGCATTGCAGCTTCACAGCCTGGTTCCCTACTGCGCATGCGCGAGTTGAGCTGGGCATCCTCACTGGTCCCTGCTGTCTTCTGGGACCAGTGTGGCTCCCAGAAGACAGTAGGGGGGGTGAAGGAGGGGCCGGACATGGCATAGATAGCCACGGCTACTGCGGCTATCTATGCCCGGAAGTGGGAGCAAATACCTGGATTAGACAGGTATCTGCTCCCCCTCCACCTGAAAGGTGCCAAATGTGACACCGGAGGGGGGGGGATTCCGAAAAGCGGATGTTCCATTTTTGCGTGGAACTCCACTTTAAACCAAGCTATAGTGACAGTGGTTCAAGTCCACAGAAAATCATAATACAGTACATGTTAAGCAGGAAATTATAATACAGTTCATGTTGTACTCCACACAATATTTCACTGTATTTTCCACTGTCTTGGATAAAAGAAAAGGCTCACCAGATTTTCATGACTCCTTATCTTTAAGTGAGTCATGAAACGCTTTACACAGGTAAGTATGATCCCATCCAGATCTCCACCAAGACTCTTTACACAATGGGCTTCTCCCAGGTAGGAAAGCACAACAGGCCCCTCTGGTTCCTCTCCTTATTCCTCCAGTTTTAATAGCATTCAGTTCCTCCACTCAACGTTTCCTCACGGGACAGGCATTCAAAACAAAAAGGCTCTCATAGTGTAATAATGTTTAAAAAGAAAGAGCTTTATTAAAAGGTATTGTACTCACATGCTGGGGTGGCATAGGCTGGTTTTCTTTCGATAAAGTAAGTTTCTTTGGTTAAATGGGCACTTGCTTTGCACTTCAGTGATTGCACGAAGAGAAAATCCACAGCAAACTACTTTGCAAAATACCAGACTGCAGATGACCTTGTTTTTCCATTCAGCTCTTTGATCTCCTACCCAGTCTTCTTATTCCTTCCACTCTAACATGCACAATCTACCGCTCCTTCTTACAGTGGGGTCCTCTCTCCTGAAACCTTATTGTGGAAGGGGAGGATATAAAGTACCACAAGGAAATCTCACCATCCTGGGAGTTGTAGAGGTAAACTACTGCGGGAAAAGGGGTTTAGGGGGAAAAGGCACAAACTTTTGCAGGGATATCTTACCATTATAGGTGGGGCAGAGACACAAACTACTGTGGGTAAATCCAGCCACTGTAATAATGGCAGGCTGACATTTGTTTTAACTCTTCAGTACTCATTAGTATCAGTTACAAATAGCTGTGTAGACCTGCAAATAGTAGCTTCTTGGAAGACCAGTTAAAAAAATAAAAAATAAATACATATTATTCACATCAGTCCCTACTACACAGGAGCTTACAATCTTTAGCTTTCACGGACGCAAGTGCTGTGGCAAACATTGTGCATGTACTAATTAAAAAAAAAGATTTGGCCCACACTAGATTATTAAACCTATAAATGGCCTGGAGAAAAAAACTGAGCATATTTTACACCCACCCCTATCCACATACATTTTTGTGCGCAATTTTTTTTTTAATCCTTGGTCATCAGATAAGTTCAGATATCATCTGATATGTGTTATTGTACACCTACACATAACCCAAGATTGGAAATTGATGGTCCTGCATATAAGTAATGGTCCTTGTTGAAGGTGTCAAGTACAACTCCATGTCTCTCAGTCCAAGTTCCGTCACTGTGTCTAGCTCGCCAGA
Organism: Rana muscosa; assembly: GCA_029206835.1. NCBI lineage: Eukaryota > Metazoa > Chordata > Amphibia > Anura > Ranidae > Rana > Rana muscosa. The sequence goes on from CM055118.1 coordinate 159,474,445, forward strand.
ATCAGTGTCTTGTAAAAGATTCCGGAGACTCGTGCCCAGAAGCGCTCAATGTGTAAACACCGCCATAGTAACAGCAAACAAATAAAAGCACATTCATACGTTATTACTCCGCTGCAATCCAGTCACCCCAAAAACATTTGCAGCCTTCATTTAATCAGTGACAGAGCAAGGAGCCATTTTTGGTCCTTTTCTATCCTTCAATCCGATGTTCTGAAATCCATTATTTTAAGAAATCACATTCATTATCACACTTCATTAAAATGTCTGCAAAACACAGCAACACTTGAAGGTCTGGAGTCATCTAATCGGAGAAAGGCGGGATGATGAAATTCAGAATTATTCTTTAGGAGAGCCAAAAGCTCCAGTGGAAGCAATGTTGGAATTCTCCATGATCCCGCTTCCCGGGAAAAGACATTTAATAGATGTATGAAATTAATTAGCATGGCCAAGGTTCCAAATTGTCTGTGCAGAGAAGATACACAGTTTTTCCTGCTAAGAAAAAAAATCTTGGAGTAATAAAACCTTAATATTTTTTTGTTAAACAGCCGCTCTCATTGTAAGGGCTAATGAGTAATCGCTACAGTTCAGCTGAGGTGGGCCAAAATGGAAGACAAAGCCCCTCCTGTTTTACAGAGGTATATACCACTCCGTATTGAACTTTGTATATGTCTGCATAACGTTCTAACAGCCCCAGTGTAGAGGTAATCACTAGCTGCAGCAAAAGTGTAAAATACATTGGCTTTAAATACTGGCTCTCAGCATGTCCCCCAACATCCCCAAAAAATTACTGCTGCAGCAACAATGTCCCAGCATGCACTGTGGGTACTGATTGTTCCTGTTCCTTTTTCCAATACAAATAGACAGAGAAGGGCCCCCCAGACCTACCTCCACTTACTTTCTCTGTATCTGCCCACATGAGAAGATATTATTCCAGTAGGGATTGCAATAGCCCTGGAGAGGTTTAACTACAGTGGGGAAAATAATTATTTGATCCCCTGCAGATTTTGTAAGTTTGCCCACTTACAAAGAAATGTAGGGTCTATAATTTTTTTCATAGGTGTATTTTAAATGATAGAGACAGAATATCAACGAAATATCCAGAAAAAATACAAATGTTATAACTTGAGTTGCAGTTCAGTGAGTAAAATATGTATTTGATCCGCAAGCAAAACATGACTTAGTACTTGTTGGAGAAACCCTTGTTGGCAAGCACAGAGGTAAGATGTTTTTTGTATTCGGTGACCAGATTTTCACACATTTTAGGAGGAATTTTGGTCTACTCTTTTTTTACAGATCTTCTCTAAATCCTTAAAGTGTTACTAAACCCGGTAATATGAAAAAAGTTAATCTGCCCCCTACAGTGCTCACAGCTTAATTATCTGCTTTTTACTTTAAAATACTGCTACTATATACCCTTTTCACTGATAAAAATGATAGACCCTTCATTTCTTTGTAAGTGGGCAAATTTTCTAAATCTCCAGGGGGTCAAATAATTATTTTCCCCACTGTATGTAATGTAATGGGCTTGGGTAGCTATGTTAACCATATTAAACCCTGTCTGTACTAGGCTGGCAGATCTTCATTGACATTCATTATTCATTAAATGATAGAGACAATATCAACCAAAAATCCAGAAAAAAACAGCAAGTTGCAGTTCAGTGAGTAAAATAAGTATTTGATCCCCTACCAACCAACAATAATTCTGGCTCCTACAGGCTGGTTACAGTATGTGTATTAATGTGGTACACAGATTAGTCCTGTCAATACAAGAAGGTGCTCCTAACGACAACTCATGTGTATAAAAGAAACCTGTCCACAGAATCTTTCTTCCATTCAACCTCACCATCATGGGCAAGAACAAAGGGCTGTCAAAGGATGTCAGGGATAAAATTGTAGACCTGCACAAGGCTGGAATGGGACACAGGACAATCAACAAGAAGCTTGATGAGAAGGAGACAACCGATAGAGCGATTATTCACAAATGGAAGAAATACAAAATAACCATCAATCACCTTCGGTCTGGAGCTCCATGACAGATTTTGCCTCATGGGGTAAGGATGATCATGAGAAAAGTGAGGGATCAGCCCAGAACTACATGAGAGGAGCTTGTGAATGATATCAAGGCAGTTGGGACCACAGTCACCAAACAAACCATTGGTAACACAATATGCTGCCAGGGATTGAAACTTGCAGTGCCCACAAAGTCCCCCCACCTCAAGAAGGCACATGTGCCGGCCCGTCTGAAGTTTAGTTTACCAATGAACATCTAAATGATTCAGAGAAGGATTGGGAGAAGGTGCTGTGGTCAGATGAGACCAAAATTGAGCTCTTTGGCATTAACTTGACTCCCCTTGTTTGGAGGAAAAAAAAGTCTGACTATGACCCTAAGAACACCATTCCTACAGTCAAGCACAGAGGTGGAAACATGATGCTTTGGGGCTGTTTCTTTGCTAAAGGTACAGGCCGACTTTGCCGCATTACGAGTCAATGGACGGGGCCATGTATTGTAAAATCTTGGATGAAAACCTTCTTCCCTCAGCCAGAACACTGAAGATGGGTCGTGGATGGGTCTTTCAGCGAGACAATGAACCAAAACATACCACCAAGGCAACAAAAGAGTGGCTGAAGAAGAAGCACATTAGGGTCGTGGAGTAGCCTAGTCAGTCTCCAGACCTTAATCCTATAGAAAATCTATGGAGGGAACTGAAGCTTCGAGTTGCGAAGCGATAGCCAAGAAATCTTAAAGCGGAGTTCCACCCAAAAATGGAACTTCCGCTTTTCGGAATCCCCCCCCCTCCGGTGTCACATTTGGCACCTTTCAGGGGGAGGGGAGTGCAGATACCTGTCTAAGACAGGTATTTGCACCCACTTCCGGGAATAGACTCATTCGGGAGTCACGCCCCTTTCCGCAGCCCCCCCCGCTGTCTCCTGGGAAATACACTGTTCCCAGGAGAGAGCGGGGACCAGTGACGGCATGCCGCGCTACTCGCGCATGCGCAGTAGGGAACCGGGCCGTGAAGCCGCAACGCTTCACTTCCCAATTCCCTCACTGAGGATGGCAGCGGGTGCAGCCGAGGGACATATTTTTAAAGTCAGCAGCTGCAGTATTTGTAGCTGCTGGCTCTTAAAAAAAAAAAAAAACTCTGCAAAAAAATTGTGGACCAAAATCCCGTCTGAAATGTGTGCAAACCTGGTCACTAACTACAAGAAATGTCTTACCTCTGTGCTTGCCAACAAGGGTTTCTCTACAAAGTACCAAGTCATGTTTTGCTCGGGGATCAAATACTCATTTTACTCACTGAACTGCTACTATACCATTATACCATTTGTATCATGTGTTTTTTTCAGGATTTTTGGTTGATATTCTGTCTCTATTATTTAAAACACACCTATGATAAAAAATATAGACTCTTCATTTCTTTGTAAGTAGGCAAACTTACAAAATGTGCAGGGGATCAAAAAATTATTTTCCCCACTGTATATCTGCGTGTCAACAGCACTTTGCATTGGGTAAATAAATTTGCCCATGGATTGGCTTACAGTGTTACTGTACACTGTTACTGTAAGTCAGTAGGTGTTTTTGCTTTACGTATACACTGAATGAAATTTTGTTTGCTCTGTGCAATGATTTTTCCCATTAAATACTGTTTTGGCACTTTGTTACATATGTCAGTGTTACTGATCTGATGTAGCTTCTTTGCAGCCACTTCATGTCTACATGCAGATCAGCATTGGCTGCTTGGCATTTCCCAAGGCAGATTTACTGATGGACCATGCTTGGTGATGTGTTTTGAAATGGCAACCTTTAGTCTCTATCAGAAGCCTGTGTGACAGGGTAACAGCACAGGAGCACAATTAGGAAAAGTGAATTAGGAAATGTGTTGTCATCCTAAAACAGGAAGCATCTCAACAAGGACCTATATGGCAGGGTCCCCAGGTTATATTGCAATGAAAGCTACAGATTTAAAAATATAAAAAATCACTTTTGCAATTAAATTGAACAGTATCTTTTATTTATTTTTGGATAGAGTAGGGAATGGTGACAAATAATAGAGATCGTCATAGTAAGCAAGGCATCATGAATGACGGCCTTGTTTACTACTAGGACCGCTGTGATTGGTCCCAGTATTCGCATGATGCCAGGACCACTCACTGCGGCCCAGTTCCATGATCAGTTACTGGCTGTAGACTGAAGGGAGGTGTAGAATTGGCGCTAATTACAATTCATGGACTTCCTTGCTCTAGAGTGCAAGTGAATATTTTATATATAAATAGATACATAAATACCCCTATATTATACTAGTGTCATTGGTGCCAAATGCTTCACTAATATATATGAATACGTGATAAATATAGATTGATGCGGATATAAATAATGATGAGCATAAAATAATATATATAAAAAATAAAATAATGAAATGAATAAAATATTGTGAACAATTAAAGGTGATAACAGTGAAAAAAATTAAACCAATGTATAAAACCGTGATAGTAATAAATTAATGATGCATGCAAAAATGTCCTGCGACTAGCGATAAAGTGCAAAAAAAAAAAGAAAATGCAAAAAAAAAAAAATGCAGAATTGTGCAAATTGATGTGATTGTCCAATGATTTGATGCTAGATGCCCAGCAACTTTGCTAGGCAAAAAATCTTGCGACTATGCAGAAAAGTGCAAATGCAACCTCATGCGATTTGGTTGAGCAACTATGCAATAAGGTGCAAATGCAACCTCATGCAATTCGATTGAGCAATATGATTGTCCAATGATTTTGTAGTTTTTTCAGATGCTAGGTGCCCAGTGCCTGGTGATGTGACCTTTTTTAATCTTCAAGACTGGTGCCCACAGCAGAACGTGCTCCAATAAAGACCACACTCACCAGATGTTCACCCCCTCTTGGGGTGAAAAACGTTCACAGTATATGCCACTGTGCAGCACTCTGGCGGTGTCTCGTCTCCCTGGTCCTTTTGTGGTAATCCCAGTGTTATCTCAGAGTAAGAGGGAAAGGAAGGAATCCCAAATAGTGTAATTCCGTAATAAAAAACACTTTTATTGAACTTATAACAATATTACTCACATTTAAGCTGTATCAAACAGGCATGTAAGAGACACATGCTGACAGATCCTGGAAGTGTTTGTGACATTCAGCTTACTGGCTGTGTCCACTGAACACAGCGGTAACGGATCACATCACTTTGTAGTGCGTACAGGTCCTCCCAAAACAGGTATGTCCTCCTGGGAAAACAGAGCATGTGCCCAGCCATTTATTTGCATTGGCAGGGTGCAGGCAACTAAACTGCTTGGTCCCCACTGACACACTCGGTTATAAGTTGAAGGCAGTTCACACCTGTGTAAATTTACCCCCTCTTCATGACCAGGCCATTTTTTGCGATACAGCACCCCTGTTATTTTAACTGACAATTACACGGTCGTGCAACGCTGTAGCCAAATAAAATGTATTCCCCTTTTTTCCCCACAAATAGAGCTTTCTTTTGGTGGTATTCAATCACCTCTACATATTTTTTTTGCGCCATAAACAAAAATAAACTGACAATTTAGAAAAAAAAATATATATATATATATATTTTACTTTCTGTTATAAAACATATCCAATAATTTTTTTTCATCAATTTAGCCCAATATGTATTCTGCTACATAGTTTTGGTAAAAACAATCCCAATAAGTCTATATTGATTGGTTTGCGCAAAGTTATAGCGTCTACAAACTGGGATATTTTTATGGATTTTTTTTTACTAGTAATGGCGGCAATCAGCGACTTATATCGGGACTGCGATATTGCAGCGGACAGTCTGGACCATAACTGACACTTTTTGGGGACTAATACAGTGATCAGTGCTAAGCTGGGAAGGAGTTAACATCAGGGGCTATAAAAGGGTTTTAATGTGTTCCTAGCTGGTGTTTTACCAAACTGTGGGAGGTGCTTGTACTAGTGGAAGGCATAGATCCCTGTTCCTGCTTTGCAGAAACACAGGATCAATGTATTCCCTGCTGCTTTGTTTACATAGGCAGGCTGCCATTCTGCCTGTGTAATGAACAATCGGTGGGTGCCGGTGGACATCGAGTCTACAATGCCTGCTGATCGATTACTGCTGTGAATAATCACAGTGGGAGCGGGCCGCCTGCACGCCACCAACCCGAACGTGCTGGATCACGTCCTTGCCGCCATATATGTACAGTATACGGTTAACAATGAGCATACATTCCACATTAATAATTATGCTAACAAAATTAATGTGTATTATAAATTGCCTCCACCATTGCACCCGTTTCTTCTTGTCGGAGGCTGACATTTTGTTGAAGCCCAGTAGATCTGAAAATCCAAAAATGGAGTACAACTGAGCAGTGAAATACTGGATTTTAAACAGTATAGGCACTTATTTTTTAATGTTTTATATAGCTATACAGTAAACCAACGTTATATCGCGGTTCAGTTTTCGCGGTCCCGGTATATTGCGTTTTTTTCTGTAAGACCTATTAACATTTATTTTATTGATTAAATCATTGTTAATTAAATATTTTTGTGTTTTCCATTGCTCTTGCTATGTCTCTCAGTATCTTTTATGTGTTTAAATGTGTTTCTATTGTTTTAAAAGTGTGTTTAACCCCTTGCTTACTGGGCACATAAACCCCCTTCCTGCCCAGGCGAAATTTCAGCTTTTGGCACAGCGTCGCTTTGACGTCCTTTTTTCCCCACAAATAGGGATTTCTTTTGGTGGTATTTGATCACCTCTGCGGTTTTTATTTTTTGCGCTATAAACCAAAAAAGAGCGACAATTTAAAAAAAAAAAATATATTTTTGGATTTTTGCTCTAATAAATATCCCAATTTTTTTTTTTTTTTAACTATTTTTTCCTCAGTTTAGGCCGATACATATTCTTCTACATATTTCTGGTTAAAAAAAATCCCAATAAGCGTATAGTGATTGGTTTGCGCAAAAGTTATAGCGTCTACAAATAGGGGATAGAATTCTGACATTTTTTATTTTATTTTTTATTTTTTTACTAGTAATGGCGGCGATCTGCGATTTTTGTCAGGACTGCGATATTGCGGCAGACACATCGGACACTTTTGACACATTTTTGGGACCATTCACATTTATACAGCGATTAGTGCTATAAAACTGCACTGATTACTGTATAAATGTGACTGGCAGGAAAGGGGTTAACACTAGGGGGCGAGGAAGGGGTTAATATGTTCCCTAATGTGTGATTGTTACTGTGGGGGGAGGGGACTGACTGGGGGAGGTGACTGATCTGTGTCACTATGTAAAAACATGCCTAGTGTGTATTTAAATAGGGTATTTCTATTTCGCGGATTTTCACTTATTGCGGGTGGGTCTGGAACGTAACCCCCGCGATGCAAAATTAGCAACCCTAAAGTGATCGCGGGGGACTTAATTTTCTGACTAAGGTTCCACTTTAAGCATTAGTATGTTACCACTCCAGTACGCAGGACATGGGCCACAAGCAACTGGATGGTAGATAAAACAAATGTATTATGGCAAGGGAAGATAAACGCAATGTATAATCCAGGAAACAAGCAACTGAACACGTTTAAAGATGCTGAACTAAATAAGGTGAACACTGGCCTGATATATGGCAATCAAATGAACTGCAGCAATGCTGGATTAAATTTTAACTGGAGTAAACGGCTATAAATGTAACAACATTAGGTAACCAAAAAAGATGTTTGAGTACATTCTGAACATACATCACTGAGAGTGAACGGGTGTACACGTTTTGAGAGGGGTACCCCTGGGGAGGGCGATAAAGCACCTAATTGGCAGAAATAGGCCGGTTATCGTTGGGGTCCGTCTGTAAGGTGGTGCATGTGATGCTGTCTCTTTAAGGCTGTACATAATAGATGGCTGATGGACTGCTAATAAAGGAGCAGTCTCTATTTGCATTAATTGGGGGCAGTAATGTGTTAGGCCGGGTTGTTCTGTTCACCACTCCCGGTATGCAGGATAAGAAACAGGAGAGAAAGCCAGCAGCACAGTCACTCTGACACTGTTCAGATCGGCGGTGGGAGGGAGGAACGAGCGAGCGGGTGGAAACACACACAGCTGACAGGGCACCCGGCTACACAATTTCCCCACCAAAGAACAGTTGGTCTCCAAAGGAGAGGCCAAGCCCAACAACAGATATAACCTGGTACATGGCTTGGGATGTACAATGGGAGGAAAAATTTGGTTAGTAGTTACTATTAGCATAAGGTGACCAGATTTTTTAAATGAAATCCGGGGACATATTTTTTTTTTTTTTTTTACTAGTAATGGCTGCAATCAGCGACTCTCTGCCCGTCGCCGCGGCCTGCCTCACAGCCTGGCAAGTCTTACTCTCCGGGCCCCGGCTACTACTGGGTGGGGAGCGGAGGAAGATCACTCTGCCAGGGAAGGCAAGGAGATAAGCAGGCAGGCGGCTGGCAGGGACTTGAGCCAAGGCGGAAGAACATGCGAGCGGAGCTGAACGGGCATGCACCCGAAACTGAAGAAATATTCCCTCTGCTTCGACCAGCACATGATCATCAGAAAGGGGCACAGATAATGAAAAAAAAAGATACCCCCCTAAGCTAGTAGGAGCAGGGGGGGGGGTTTAATTCACATTTTTTTTTATTCTGCACTGACTGTCTTTGAAATTGCCCCAGCCCCTGTTCAAATCCAATCCGGGGACTGTCCCCGGAAACCGGGGATGTCTGGTCACCCTATATTAGCATTCAAATATGAACCTAGAAGGGAACATCACACCATTTGTCAGAGGGAGAGGGGTTGTCTTGAATATAGACAGGGGAGGGCTGGGCCGGGGGCAGGGTGTAAATTTCCACCCAGGCCGCCTACCTTATATTCAAAACGGCTGCGCTGCCTGTCTGCAATTTTTTTTTCTGTAGATGGTAAAAGTTGGCCGCAGCAGCCACCGATTGGCTGGCTGGCTGCTGCACTGCATTCTAGGAGTTGTAGTCTGCACCACGCTCAAGTTCCAGGTGGCGGAAGGTGGAACTGAGCAGCGCAGCAAACTACAACTCCCAGGAGTCTGGGAGGCAGGCAGAGGCAGGGCGTGCCACAGGATGCATCCTGTGACTGGCTCAGGCTGGGGGCTGGGCACTGGCTGGAGTGGCTGCAAGAGTGAGACAGTGCAAGTTGCAACTAGTTTCGAGCACACAGAGAGAAGAACCGACTGAGAGTCTGAGAGCAGCCAGCTTACTTTCAGTGGGACGAGCAGCTTACCCTCCATTACACTCCTTGGAGTCTTTGGACTGGAGGCAGGCAGGGGCAGCAAGGGGCCAGGGCACACCAGGGGAGGCACTGGCAAGGCTGCGCTAATGGGCACTGCTGTCTGATCAGGCTGCATTGATAGGCACAGGTAAGGCTGAGCTGATTGAATGGGCACTGGTAAAGCTGCATTTATGGGCACTGGTGAAGCTGCATTTATGGACACTGGTGAGGCTGCATTTATGGACACTGGTGAGGCTGCATTTATGGACCCTGGTGAGGCTGCATTTATGGACCCTGGTGAGGCTGCATTTATGGACACTGGTGAGGCTGCATTTATGGACACTGGTGAGGCTGCATTTATGGACACTGGTGAGGCTGCATTTATGGGCACTGGTGAAGCTGCATTTATGGTCACTGGTGAAGCTGCATTTATGGGCACTGGTGAGGCTGCATTTATGGGCACTGGTGAAGCTGCATTTATAGGCAATGGTGAAGCTGCATTTATGGGCACTGGTGAGGCTGCATTGATGGGAACTAATCAGGCTGCATTTATGAACACTGGTGAGGCTGCATTTTTGGACACTGGTGAGGCTGCATTGGTGGGCACTGGTGAGGCTGCATTGGTGGGCACTGGTGAGGCTGCATTGGATGGGCACTGGTGGGGCTGCATTGGATGGGCACTGGTGGGACTGCATTGGATGGGCACTGGTGAGGCTGCATTGGATGGGCACTGATCAGGCTGCATTGATGGGCACTGGTGAGACTGCATTGAAAAAACAGGTGGGCATGAATGGTGAGCTGATTCAGTGGTTCAATGGGCCACTTGACTGGACTTGCCCCCCGGGCCTAAGGCTGCCAGCCTCCCCTGAATATAGACCATGGATATTGGTAAGGCACCCCGCAATGTGTCAGGCGGTGAGCTAGAGTCGCACGCTGCTGAAGCTGTAATGGGAAGGATTGGCAATTCTGGAGTTCTTTGGGTGGTCACAATGGCTTTCTCAGAGCTCTTGCCCAAGGCATCATAGGTCAGTCTCTTAGGTGGGGAGATGGCCTTGTTTGGTCTCTGTTCCTTTGGCTGAAAAGGCCCCTCTCCAGCAGATTCTTTACCCAGTTCTCAAGGTGATTGGACGGTTTCTATGTCATGGACATTCTGTGAAGTTAGGGAGTTTTCTTGATCTTTTGGTTGATGACCCTAAGGCACAAACTCTGGGGCCTCAGGTCAGAGCACTAGTGTCAGCCTCTGCAAAAGTAGAGGATTGAGTGGCATCTGTAGGTGTAGATGACCTAAGACAGTCCACACAAGCATCCTCCTCTTCACTGCACTCTCGTCTATATTTGGTAGTGAAGGTTTTTACCCTAGTAATTTGAGCTTGCCTGGAAGAAGATGGGCGGGGTAAAGGCATCCCGGTCTTTGCAGGAACCCTGATGGATTTACTCAGGGGCAGTAGGTGATTTTGATGCCAAGTCTTCAGAGGCCCTGTTCTCCCATCAGGACAGGCATTTGTTTACAGATGACATCGCTGGGAACTCCACTGGTAAGCTATATTATTTCCAGAGAGTCCCAGGTTTCTCAGCAGCACTTTGTCACCTAAAGATCATGAACACATACTCTCAGCTTGTAATTCTTTTTGTTTTGCTCGCCTCTGGCATCAGAAGCATCTCAAGCTTTCTTATAGTCCATCTTTAGGTACTTGCAAAATCTTTCCATGTAGCCTCTGTGAGTTAACCACGAAGGACCGGAAGGATTTGCCCCCTTAATGACCAGGCAATTTTTTCCGATACAGCATTGCATTGCTTTAACTGACAATTGCGCGGTCGTGCGACATTGTACCACTTTCTTTTAGTTGTATTTAATCACCTCTGCGGTTTTTATTTTTTGCGCTATAAACAAAAAGAGGCCGACAATTTTGAAAAAAAAGAAAAAATTATTTTGCTATAAAAAATATTCAGAAAAAAAAAATGCAAAAAACGAATTTCTTCATCAGTTTAGACCGATATGTATTCTAAATATTTTTGGTAAAAAAAACAAAAAACGCAATAAGCGTAGATTGATTGATTTGCGCAAAAGTTATAGCATCTACAAAATAGGGGATAAATTGAAAGCATTTTTTTTTTACTACTAATGGCGGTGATAAACGGTTTTTAGCGGGACTGCGACATTGCGGCGGACAGATCGGACATTTTTTTGGGACCATTGACATTTATACAGCGATCAGAGCTAAACAAATAGCAACTGATTACTGTATAAATATCATTGGTAGGGAAGGGGTTAACACTAGGGGGCGATCAAGGGGTTAAATGTGTGTCCTAGGGAGTGTTTCTAACTGTGGGGGGATGGGACTGCCAGGGGGAGGAGACTGATCGCTGTTCATAATCAGTATGAACAGCAGATCTGTCTCCTCTCTCCTGATAGAACGGAGATCTGTCTGTTTACATTGACAGACCTCAGTTTTGCCTCTCTAATGCCGCGTACACACGATCATTATTCACGGCGGTTAAAAAAACGCTGTGAATAATGACATTAAAAACGAGGGAACGGCTTGTTCCCCACACACGGTCGTTTTTCACGTCATTTTTTCTCTTGTCGAGAAAAACGACCGTCTGTGGGCTTCGCGGCAGTGTTTCCCTATGGGAAAACTGCCGCGGAAAAAATGTCGGAAAAAACGACGAGAAAAATAAGAACATGTTCTAATTTTTCTTGTCATTTTTAATGCCGTTTTTCTCGTTGAGAAAAACGACAAAATGCCCACAGACGATCATTTTTCTCGTCAAAAGGAAAAAAAATCGTTTTCTCTACGAGAAAAACAGTCGTGTGTACACAGCATAAGGAGCGATTGTGGGTGCCCCGTGGACATTGCAGCCGCTGGGCACGTGTATCAGCTCCGTCGTTGCGCTGCGGTCCCCTAGAGCTCTTAAAGCGCCAACGTACAATGACAACGATTTGCCAAGGGGAGCCAACCTGCCGCAGTACAACTGCGGCGGCTGGTCCTTAAGTGGTTAAAGTAGATGTTCAGTCTATTTAGGTGCTGAAGGCCAAATTCACTGGCAGGCAAGCTTCCCTCCCAAATATGAGGCTTTCTTTTCAGCATGTCAATGTCTTTTCCTTGATCAGAATGGATTTCTACCGCAGTTCATAATGAACAAAGAACTTCTCTACTAATAGTTTTTCAACTGTGACAGCTCGTTGTTCCCATGGGATAAGCTTGATTAGTCACTACCAGTATGTTTCCTTGGCCACTTGTGTCAGGATACAGAATCATGAAATCAATGCACACCAAATCCATTTGACCTTGACTCTGAAGATGGCCCATTGGTGCAGCTCTGGAGCACAAAGTCTTCCTTTGGATGCAGAAATTGCAGGTGTGGCAGTAGCCCTCAACTTTGGCTCACATGTATGGCCAGTAACATCGATCTATGAGTAACCTGAATGTTCTATCCAGCCCTAAATGTTCATGTTCATCATGTAATTTCTTTAGCACTGTTCCTCTATGCCATTCTAGGAGGAATAATTGCCATCTTTCTTCCAGCTCGTCTGAAGGGCTCCTTCGGTAGACCAACCTTTCCTGCAGCTGTAAATTATCCCACTCTTTATGGACTAGCTGGGCTTCTTTCCTGCAGTTAAAAAAGCTCAGAGTGGCCTCCTTCTAAGGCTACCAAAGTTAATCCACAGAGGGGGTGGTTCTGCTTGTTCCACAAGTCTCTCTTGGAGAAGGTTGGCAAGCTTTCATCTTTCACTTAAGTAGCAGTCGATTTTTTGATGGCTTAAGGCTCAGTTGCCCCTCTAGCTCTGTACTCTATCCTTAGCACAAAGCATTAACTTCCGTTGCTTCCAATTGAGTGCACTCTTCCTTGGGAGCCTCTGGATTGCAAGGTCTTCTTGACAAAGCATCAGTGTCCCTGTTCTTGACTCCAAAATGATATTTTAGGCTGAAACTGAACCCAGACAGTGCTGTCAACCATTGATAGTAGCATCCATGGTAAGGCAGTACATGAGTGGAATACTGTTGGTCTTAACTTCGCAGTTTGCCACATACATGTATTCTTTTAGCTTGTCTACAACTGCCCACTTCAAGGCCAAGAATTCTAACTTATGAGTAGGGTGGTTTCTCTCAGATGGGGTAATACTTTAGCTCACATAAATGACAGGGCTCAGAAATGTATCATGTTCTTGATACAGTACACCACCTAACCTTTCTCTGTTAGCATTAACATTCAGTTCATAAAGCTTGGCTAAATCTGCACAGGCCACTCTATTTCAACTAAAGAAAAACTTGTTCACATTGTTCAGACCATTCTCCCTCTATGGACACTCAGGACTTTTAGTTTTTTTTGGGTTTGACTAATCTTGACAGTCCTTGTGGCACTTGATTGGGCAAATAAAATGGGTTTTCTCTCTATTGCTTCTCAGGTCTAGCATGCTGAACCACTTAGCCCCAGATACACATTGTAAGCCCCAGATAGTCAATACACATTCCTAAAGATCCATTCTTCTTCCTCACCACTGCAATGGGGAAAGCACAGGGGCTTCTGCACTCACATATTTCTCCTTTCCTTTTCAGCTCTGCAATTTGTTCCTTGAGATCATTCAAGTCTGCCAGTGGGATGCGCGTGACCATTCTCAAAAGCACTTGCCCAGACAAATGTAATGTTAAGCATTTTTTTTTCACACCCCACATTGAACTTGTTTCTAGAGAATGCTTTTTGGCAGTTTAAAAGTTGTGCTTTGGCCCATTCTGTCCATTTTAGCAGCAGAGAAGGATTCTTTAGATAGAATTGATCTTCGGACAACTCTACAGTGGCTATGCCCACCAAATCGTGTGGTGAAAGGGGTGTGGCTGAATTTACCTGACCTATCATCATCTAAGTCCGGAGTTACACGGACTGGGACTTTCCCATAGGTTCTTCTCCATAGAACCTTTAGCAAAACTATCTCTGGGGTTAACTCCAACCCTGAATCCTTCTACTGTGGATCACTCAAGAACGGCATAGGAGCTGGGCTGATTTCAGCTCAACTTGACCGAGGCCTGTAAACACATGACTTCACCGGGCTGTAAGACTTTGTATATCCCATCCAGCTTCCATAATTGTCCCAACCCTTCAGCTGGGGCTTTCTGTTCTTGAACCATATGCTGGTGCCCTGCTCTCAACATGGAATGTACCCCTTCAGGGGTGGCTTCACTCTCTGAAATGGGAGGGTCTAGAAACCATTAAACTAAGTCAACGTTTGTCCCCACTATCATGGAACCCTGATTAGCTCTGGGAGATCAGGAATACATAATAGCTAAAGTGTCAGACGTTTCAGGCTATCTTATCACTGATGGGGCAAGTTCAAGCTTCACTCGGAGAGCAGCCTGACACTGTAAGCTAAACTGCGCATGTGCAGCTCAGTTTACAGTGCCAGAGGAGACAGTAAGTAGACAGGTAGGGGCTTTTTATTGAAGAAGAGATAGTGCATGTCTTTTCTGCAATAAAAGCCTGACTGCTTGCAGTTTTTTACAGTGGGACTTTAGTTCCGCTTTAAGTCTGAGTCTTGGTTCACACCAGTGCGCTGTGCGATATTGCATGTGATTTGTACCGCACTGCACATCACATGCAATGTCTGCGTGATGCGATTTCAGCCATACAGATAATATGGCTGAATTTGCATCGCATTCGGACCAAATGCGCACAGAACCCTTTTTTGGTCCGCACCAGAATCGGATCGCATGGGTGTTCACACCCATGTACTCTGATTCATGTCCGAACTGACAGTTTGCACTGAGATATGCAAACTGATTTGGGAGTGTCATTAACTTTCTATTGACACTCCCAGCAGTTCACATAGTGTGAGTCAGGTGTGATGCCGGAACCCGCAGTGGATTTGCAGGGTTCCCACATCGCACTAGTGTGAACCGAGCTTGAGGAATTCCCAGCTCCATATTTTGGGTTTACTTAGCATTTTTCCTATTTAGTAGCTTACTGGCTTGTGATCCTGTACATCTGGAAGGAGGTCAGGAGGATGATGATCTTCAATTTTCGAAAGCTGTGACTGATCATGCCATTA
The DNA here is from genome assembly GCA_029206835.1 of Rana muscosa. Lineage (NCBI taxonomy): Eukaryota > Metazoa > Chordata > Amphibia > Anura > Ranidae > Rana > Rana muscosa. Next base: position 159,489,719 of record CM055118.1, read on the forward strand.
CATCAGTTGAACCACCCACTTGGCAGTCTGCTTGAACAAATTGCTAATGTGGCCTATTACTGTATTTACAGATAGGGAGCAGGTAAAATTCTGCACTGGCATTTATTAAAATAATTGTTTTTTCTCAACAAAACTTGGACTTTACTGTAAAATGCAGAAAATACAGGGAAGCTAGCCTTAAGGCGTAATTAAACTCAAAAACAAGGCATTTTTCATTTTTTACCTGGTGGTCTGGCCAATAACACACTACCTGTCCTACGGTGTCTCCTGGAGCAACGGAGACACCTTTAGGAAGCAGCGTTGTTATCCTGGGGAGAGGGTATTATTAGATGTACTGGCAAACTTAGATGGTCTTCAGGAAAAATTTAAAGCCAATGTCCAGCTATAACTTTTTAAGCAGTTACAGTTTTTCTATTAAGCAAAAAAGTCAGGAGCCTGATGAAGACATTAAGCCAAAACGAGTCAAGATGCACACTCCTGGCATGCCGAGGTGGCTCACTGCCGCTCCACCTTGTTTTGATTGGTGGGGATTTCAGTGATTCACCTCACATATGTGCTGCTAACTGGTTGTCACCCAGCAGCCATATTAAGATGCTTGTGATCAGTCTAGTGCTACTTAAGCAATTTTATCATGTGAGTTATTCTCTTATTTGCTTTTAGATATTTTAATAAAACATGGTTACTCTATAAAGAAACAGTTTTCTCTTTATGGGTATTCAAACTTTGTGAGTTATGACAGAAGACTTTGTTTCCTGATGCAAAGCTACTACGGCTTTCACATACAGTGCCTTGAAAAAGTATTCCATACCCCTTGAAATATTCCACATTTTGTCATGTTACAACCAAAAACGTAAATGTATTTTATTGGAATTTTATGTGATAGAAAAATCACAAAGCGGCACATAATTGTGAAGTGAAAGTAAATGATGAATGGTTTTCATTTTTTTTTTACAAATAAATATCTGAAAAGTGTGGCGTACATTTGTATTCAGCCCCCTTTACTCTGATACTCCTAACTAAAATCTAGTGAAACCAATTGCCTTCAGAAGTCACCTAATTAGTAAATAGAGTGCACCTGTGTGTAATTTACTCTCAGTATAAATACAGCTGTTCTGTGAAGCCCTCAGAGGTTTGTTAGAAAACCTTAGTGAACAAACAGCATCATGAAGGTCAAGGAACACACCAGACAGGTCAGGGATAAAGTTGCTGAGAAGTTTAAAGCAGGGTTAGGTTATAAAAAAATATATCCCAAGCTTTGAACTTCTGATGGAGCACTGTTCAATCCATCATCCAAAAATGGAAATCGTATGGTATAACTGCAAACCTACCAAGACATGGCCGTCTACCTAAACTGACAGGCCTGACAAGTAGAGCATTAATCAGAGAAGCAGCCAAGAGGCCCATGGTAACTTTGGAGGAGCTGCAGAGATCCACAGCTCAGGTGGGAGAATCTGTCCACAGGACAACTATTAGTCATGCACTCCACAAATCTGGCCTTTATGGAAGAGTGGCAAGAAGAAAGCCATTGTTGAAAGAAAGCCATAAGAAGTCCTGTGTGCAGTTTGCGAGAAGCCATGCTGGGGACACAGCAAACATGTGGAAGAAGGTGCTCTGGTCAGAGGAGACCAAAACTAAACTTTTTGGCCTAAAAGCAAACGCTATGTGTGGAGGAAAACTAACACTGCACATCACCCTGAGCACATCATCCCCACCATAAAACATGGTGGTGGCAGCATCATGTTGTGGGGATGTTTTTCTTCAGCAGGGACAGGGAAGCTGGTCAGAGTTGATGGGAAGATGGATGAAGCCAAATACAGGGCAATCTTAGAAGAACACCTGTTAATCTGCAAAAGACTTGAGACTGGGGCGCAGGTTCACCTTCCAGCGCGAGAACGACTCAAAACATACAGTCAGAGCTACAATGGAACGGTTTAGATCAAAGCTTATTTATGTGCTAGAATGGGCCAGTCAAAGTCCAGACCTAATGCAAGCATGTCTATACACCCTAGGAAAATCTAAACATTAGCAACGCTAAACCATTAATTTCAGTCAGAAAATAAAAATAACGAATGTCCTGAATATAGATACAATTAACAAGTCTGTATAAAATGTTCAGCTGTGTCAAAATGACCCACAGTGCCCAGGGGGGATGTTGAAAAAACTTTTTGAAAAAACTTTTAATCACTGAATATCTTCATCCCTTCACCACACCACATGGGACACCGATGGAACGATGACAGATGAAAATCAGCCTTAAACTCCACAGATTAGCAGACCTCCTCTGGTTGTCAGATCATGGTACAGACTACCTCTTTGGTTCCTGTTTCAAGTACACCAATGGATCTATGTGGACCTCCAACATAAACTCTCTTGGGTTCCAAGCTTCAATTCACGGGTATTAAATCTCACAATAACGGCCTTCCAATTGATTATTAATTAATAATCGATCCACACATCATCAGCGCTAATGTGAAAGGAGTATAAAAGCTCACATAGTGTGATACCGTTTAAAATCAACTTTAATAGACAAACCCCAATACCCCCTCTTACATAATGCACTTACAGTGTAAAAAATACAAAAGAGCATGTAACAGCCACTTGCCTGCCAGGTGTCACTCTCTCCGCTACTTAGATTCCCAAGATTGCGATGATACCCGGGTTGAGCTCCACGAGAATGGACAAGCAGAGTGGCTGTGTAGCCCCGCTCTAACGCGTTTCATCATCAACTTCATCAGAGGGCGTGGCTACGCGGCACGGCTCACTCTATGGGCTGTCATCAGGTAATTTAACCCTCGGACTGCCCGCAGATTTGGTCAGTGCAGAGATCGCTCTCATCACAGCCATTCTATTCATCAACAGAATCGCTGACAAAAACTCAACAACACATTATCACTCTAAGATCGCAGTATACAGGTCCTTCTCAAAAAATTAGCATATTGTGATAAAGTTCATTATTTTCTGTAATGTACTGATAAACATTAGACTTTCATATATTTTAGATTCATTACACACAACTGAAGTAGTTCAAGCCTTTTCTTGTTTTAATATTGATGATTTTGGCATACAGCTCATGACAACCCAAAATTCCTATCTCAAAAAATTAGCATATTTCATCCGACCAATAAAAGAAAAGTGTTTTTAATACAAAAAAAGTCAACCTTTAAATAATTATGTTCAGTTATGCACTCAATACTTGGTCGGGAATCCTTTTGCAGAAATGACTGCTTCAATGCGGCGTGGCATGGAGGCAACCAACCTGTGGCACTGCTGAGGTGTTATGGAGGCCCAGGATGCTTCGATAGCGGCCTTAAGCTCATCCAGAGTGTTGGGTCTTGCGTCTCTCAACTTTCTCTTCCCAATATCCCACAGATTCTCTATGGGGTTCAGGTCAGGACTGGGAGAGTTGCCAGGCCAATTGAGCACAGTAATACCATGGTCAGTAAACCATTTACCAGTGGTTTTGGCACTGTGAGCAGGTGCCAGGTCGTGCTGAAAAATGAAATCTTCATCTCCATAAAGCTTTTCAGCAGATGGAAGCATGAAGTGCTCCAAAATCTCTGATTGCTAGCTGCATTGGCCCTGCCCTTTATAATACACATGGGACCAACACCAGCAGCTGACATGGCACCCCAGACCATCACTGACTGTGGGTACTTGACACTGGACTTCAGGCATTTTGGCATTTCCCTCTCCCCAGTCTTCCTCCAGACTCTGGCACCTTGATTTCCGAATGACATGCAAAATTTGCTTTCATCCGAAAAAAGTACTTCGGACCACTGAGCAACAGTCCAGTGCTGCTTCTCTGTAGCCCAGGTCAGGCGCTTCTGCCGCTGTTTCTGGTTCAAAAGTGGCTTGACCTGGGGAATGCGGCACCTGTAGCCCATTTCCTGCACACGCCTGTTCACGGTGGCTCTGGATGTTTCTACTCCAGACTCAGTCCACTGCTTCCGCAGGTCCTCCAAGGTCTGGAATCGGTCCTTCTCCACAATCTTCTTCAGGGTCCGGTCACCTCTTCTCGTTGTGCAGCGTTTTCTGCCACACTTTTTCCTTCCCACAGACTTCCCACTGAGGTGCCTTGATACAGCACTCTGGGAACAGCCTATTCGTTCAGAAATTTCTTTCTGTGTCTTACCCTCTTGCTTGAGGGTGTCAATGATGGCCTTCTGGACAGCAGTCAGGTCGGCAGTCTTACCCATGATTGCGGTTTTGAGTAATGAACCAGGCTGGGAGTTTTTAAAAGCCTCAGGAATCTTTTGCAGGTGTTTAGAGTTAATTAGTTGATTCAGATGATTAGGTTAATAGCTTGTTTAGAGAACCTTTTCATGATATGCTAATTTTTTGAGATAGGATTTTTGGGTTGTCATGAGCTGTATGCCAAAATCATCAATATTAAAACAAGAAAAGGCTTGAACTACTTCAGTTGTGTGTAATGAATCTAAAATATATGAAAGTCTAATGTTTATCAGTACATTACAGAAAATAATGAACTTTATCACAATATGCTAATTTTTTGAGAAGGACCTGTATGTAGTGTAACTAACATACACTGCAATATCTCGATCATAAGTGTAAGGATTTCTAATTGATTCTAATGTATTTGGATGGATAAATGAGAAATGATAAGTAAGTGCATTTAGCATATCAAGACCCACAATCAACACAAACGGTTACTTAATCCCCTTTATCCTGGAATTCAATAATCCACTTGATGTATTATCTTTTTGGATATCTTACATGAATCCATCCAAAACACCCCATCAGTGCATAAATTCTCAAAACAAACAATCCATAATTCCTTATTAAAAATATCAATATAAAACATTATTTATCAGTTATTATATATCACACCAAAAACATATTAGTTAAAAATAAGCTACAATCATAAAATTCTATATTAATAGTCACTGATAAAACAATTTAATTTCAATTCAATGTTGATGCCTTTTGGACGCAAAGTATCAGTTAAATAAATCCATTTTGTCTCGCATTTAGAGAGTTCCCAGACTCTATTTTCTCCCCGCCAAACCTCCCACTAAAATACATTTACGTTTTTGGTTGTAACATGACAAAATGTTGAACATTTCAAGGGGTATGGAATACTTTTTCAAGGCACTGTATATAATCGATCCTACCATTTGGGAGTTATTTTGAAGTTGCCTGGAATCCTATCTATATACCACATGCACATTATGACCCTTCTATGGAGTCGGTGAGTGATTCCATTGGGTGGTGGTACATGTGTTGATTACCATTTTGAAGTTTAGGAAACTTCACGTTTTGGCATCAGTTCAGGTTATTGGACACCGACATATACTATAGATTCACAATATAATTTACTGTTTTGATTTATAGGTTTCATGAACGCAACACCTATATTTGATGGACATTTAACATATGGAAGCACTGCTTTATTTGGGTTTGTTACTTTTGCCCAGCTTTGCACAGTTGAAGAGATATCCTACCTTCAGGATCAACAGGGGAAAACAAAGGGAAAAAAAGCCTTAAATAAACGAATGGAGCCACCACAGCTAGGAATTAGTAAGCTGCAGTTTAATACTGCTTTGAATGAAGCAGCAAAGTGGAAGACTCTTTTGCACCATGGATGGGATAAAACAGGCTGCAGGTAGGGTTTCCTTAATCTTTAGATCCAGGCTGTCCCCTCCCTGTAAAAACAAGGCAGTAAACATTTGTAAAAATCAACAATTAGGAGAAGAATTCCAAACATACTTAACTCATACCCCAGCTTCTGCCTGGGCTAACAAGGGAGGGGCCTTCTGATGAGATCCTGAGAACCACTAGGATCCCAAACCTTGCAAGAAGATGCTCCAGTACAGTATTATCCCTCTTTTCTACATGATATGGACTAAATCCAGGGTAAAAGGTAAATTTTTTTTACTTTTCTTCTCAGGTGCTTTTTGGCATTGATTTTTTTTTATATTGGGCAATGGGCACTAATGAATAAGGAAAATCTTAAATTTTGTTGAATGCACAAAACATAAACCAACATTAAAAAAAGTTGTGAATTTTGTTTCAGCGAGCCTCCAAAGAAATGGTCTTTTTTTTAGTACCACAGTGACTCTCTTCTCTTATTGTCTCAATGTCTTCAGGTTCTCAGACAACTTCTTTCACATTCCACCACCTCTCCATCTCCCCGGGCTCATTAAAATGCTCTTGTTTGTCATGTTTTTGAAAACAATCCTCTTGACCCCCTACTAACCAGCCCAATTACCAGTCTGTCCCCAGTCCATCACTCTGCAGCCTGTGAAAACCCATCTCCAATCTTCCCACATGGGGCTCTTTCCCCTTCTAGACCCTCAATACCCAGATCCTTGCTGGGCTCACTCAGACGATACAGAAGCACCAAATTAGAAAATATCCGGAGCCAGAGGTCATTTTTTCCCTGACTCGCCTGTAATCTTTGATAGCCAGGACCACCCAAACGTCACCCAGATCTCTCTGAGAACTTTGAACGCGATTCTAGAGAACCATGTGGATTGCAAAAGATAGGAGGCAAGGGGATCAAAATGTGAGAGAAACTATGCCGATTTTATTTTTATAGTTATAACACCTTGTAGGTTTACAGTGCATCCAGAAAGTGTTCACATCGCTTCACTTTTTCCACATTTTGTTATGTTACAGCCTTATTCCAAAATGGATAACATTTATTATTTTCCTTAAAATTTTAAAAAACAATACCCCATAATGACAACATGAAAGAAGTTTGTTTGAAATTTTTGCAAATTTATTAAAAAGTGTTACTAAAGTCAAAAAGTTTTTTTTATTTAAAATAACAAACATGTTATACTTACCTACTCTGTGCAGTGGCCCCGAACCTCCTCCTCTGGGGTAATTGGTGGCAATCTTGACTCCTCCTCTTCTTCTTAGGACTACCATGGCTATGGGGAGAATGTAGTATGCACCCTGTGTGTCTACGGTGCCACGCTCCATAGACTTACGCAGCAGGACTTAGGCCCGCCCCTTACTTTCTCTTCACTGCATCGGATTGACAGCAGCAAGAGCCAATGGCTCCTGCTGCTGCTTGAATGCTGTGTCAAGAGGAAAAGAGGTGAGAATAGATGTAGACGTGGACATCGCTGATCTCTTCTCCCCTCTCTTCCCCTTCACACAGAGGAAGGGGGGCACAGAGAAACTGAAAATGTTTTTTTACCTTAATGCAAACAATGCACTAAGGTAAAAAATGTTTTTAGGTTTAGTAACACTTTAAAAAAAATCAAAAAAAATATCACATGTACATACGTATTTACAGCCTTTGCTCAATACTTTTTTGAAGCACCTTTGGCACCAATAACAGCCTCAAGTCTTTTTGAGTATGATGCTACAATCTTGGCACATCTATTTATGGGCAGTTTCTCCCATTATTCTTTGCAGGACCTCTCAAGCTCCATCAGTTAGGATGGGGAGCGTCGGTGCACAGCCATTTTTAGATCTTTCCAGAGATGTTCAATCGGGTTCAAGTCTGGGCTCTGGCTGGGCCACTCGAGGACATTCATAGAGCTGTCCCTTAGCTACTCCTTTGTTATCTAGGCTGTGTGCTTAGGGTCATTGTCCTGTTGGAAGATGAACCTTCGCCCCAATCTGAGGTCCAGAGCGCTCTCGAGCAGGTTTCTATCAAGGATGTCTCTTGTACATTGCTGCATTCATCTTTCTCTCGATCCGGGCTAGTCTTCCAGTTCCTGCCGCTGAAAAACATCTCCACAGCATGATGCTGCCACCACCATGCTTCACTGTAGGGTTGGTATTGGTCAGGTGAGCAGTGCCTGGTTTCCTCCAGACATGACGCTTGCCATTCAGGCCAAAGAGTTCGATCTTTAATTCAGACCAGAGAGTTTTGTTTCTCATGGTCTGAGAGTCCTTCAGGTGCCTTTTGGCAAACTCCAGGTGGGCTGTCATGTGCCTTTTACTAAAGAGCGGCTTCCGTCTGGCCACTCTACCATACAGGCCTGAATTGTGGAGTGCTGCAGAGATGGTTGTTCTTCTAGAAGGTTCTCCTCTCACCACAGAGAAACACTGGAGCTCTGTCAGAGTGAACATCGGGTTCTTAGTCAACACCCTAAGGACCTTCTCCCCCGATCGCAGTTTGACCGGGCGGCCCGCTCTAGGAAGAGTCCTGGTGGTTCCAAACTTCTTCCATTTACGTATGATGATGAAGGCCACTGTGATCATTGGGACCTTCAAACCTGCCAAAAAAAATTTGTACCCTTCCCCAGATCTGTGACTCAATACAATCCTGTCTCAGAGGTCTACAGACAATTCCTTGGACTTCCTGGCTTGGTTTGTGCTCTGACATGCACTGTTAACTGTGGGACCTTCTATAGACAGGTGTGTGCCTTTCCAAATCATGTCAAATCAACTGAGGGTGGACTCCAATCAAGTTGTCGAAACATCTTGAGGATGATCAGTACAAACAGGATGCATCTGAGCTCAATTTTGAATGAAAGATTCAAACACACTAGTTTCATGTTGTCATTGTGAGGTATTGTTTGTAGAATTTTGAAGAAAATTAAGAATTTAATCTATTTTGGAATAAGGCTGTAACATAACAAAATGTGGAAAAGGTGAAGCACTGTGAATACTTTCCGGATGCACTATATAATCCATTTTGCAGAACATTAGCACTTCTATTTGCTTACTAAATTTGCATGCTGTACAACCTGCTCAGTGGTGCTGACTGGCAGGATTAAGTGCTGGGGAATTATTTTATTATTCAGTGTCACCAATACCCAAGTGCACCTATTTTTTTAGGTTATAAATTTCTCCAAGTGGCTGCCATTGCTTTTTTGGATTTAGTGTAGCCATACACTGGAGGTCTTCTGAAGCCTTGAGTGATGTTGGGCTTGTAGTGAGTTGATATACCTTTAAAGAGGAAGAAGCTACCTCTAGATAATTCAATGTATTCATTGCCATATTTGTCCTGGATAAGGTACGCAGATCATTTAGTATTGGGCCCCTTTCACACTTATACGACTTGTCCCACGATTTGTGATGGCCAAGTAGCATGACAAGTCGTTTTCCATGATTTCCAACGACAACCATTCATATTAGTACGACTTCAAGTTGTTCCGACCTCAAAGTAGTCCCTGCACTACTTTGGTCCGATTTTGATGCCACTTACACAGGCATTTCCTGAAATCGCGGCAAAATCACGGCCGCAAATTTGCGGTAAAATCGCACGACTTTGAAGTCACACTAGTGTGAAAGGGGCCTTAGGGCTGCACTTTGCAGAGATGCCTTGACCCAGAAGTATTACTCATTAGCATTTGCGAATATATGGTACAAAAAAACAAAACTAAACTAAACTGTTTAAAATTATCTTTTAATGCTCCCATCAGCTCTTCCCCCACCTTTTGTACCACTTGTCCCTCCCTATTAGATTGTAAGCTCTCAAGAGCAGGGTCCTCTTAACCACCTTACCTTGTATTGAACTGTACTGTACTGTCTCCCTTTTTTAATGTAAAGCAAAGCACTGCGCAAACTGTTGGCATTATGTAAATCCTGTATAATAATATTTTGTGAAGACTAGCTAGACATTGTGCCGGAGGAATTTAGCACTGCTGAGTGTAGCAGTGAACCACTTGTGCTTTCACTGTTTCTAGTATCTCAAGGAAGAGAGATCTGTCAATAGACTTTAACTGGCAACAGGTATTCTCGCTAGATGGTTATTTTGTAATTGGTTTACAGTAGTTGTTCAGCAAAGATGCTGTCTGCTCCGACATTCAAAGAGCCACTCTGTCGTTACAATTAGAAGCTGCCTCCTCTAGGCAGCTTTTAATTGTAACGACAGCTAAAGCAAGAAATCCCAGAGAATGCTTCACTTAAATAGTATATAAACCCAAAAAACAAACAAATGTCTTTCAACCAGTCCTTAAATATCAGGTTAAAAGAGAAGTATGTTTTTTTTATTTTTTTATTCATACTTATCTAGGTTGATGTAGCATCGGTCCGATGCTACATCTGTCCTCCGGTGCCTCTACATTGAGGTTCTCACAGCTGTCCTCCGGCGTCTCTACACTGAGGTTCTAACAGCTTCCCAATGAAAGAGCTGGTGACTGTCAGTCACCGTTGTCTGCTCTGCCCCCTACTTGCTCACTGGAGCACTGAGCTGTTGAGGGGACGGGATCGGCCGGCTCAGCCTCTCAGCGGTTTTGCTGAGAGGCTGAGCCGGGTGTCGGTCCAGGGATCTAGGTGGATCCCAACTCCATGGTCGTGATGACGCGGAGCCTGGGCCGACTCTGGGACGTCAGCAGAGAGCAGACATCATTCCGCTCTCTGCTAAAAACGGGTCACAGAGTGCAAAACAAATTGCACTCCTGTGATCAACAGAAGTACAGCCAAACAAGCTTTGGCTGTACTTCTCCTTTAAGAACATTTTCAATAAGTACAGAAAATATCTGTTGGTCTTGCTAGACATGCAGAATCTTTTTTACTTTCTGAGGGTTGAATAGACAGAACAACAATCTTATCTTTCTTTTGTAAACTACTAGTCCCATCAATCCAAACATGTTTAAAGTTCAGTCTGTGACAACCACGATTTCCCTGTAGATGCAGTAGAGGAGTAAGTGTAGCCACCCAGGGTCAGGAAGTGTGGTATTCGCAGAATTACCAGTTGAAAATAAAGGGAAAGAAACCCTGAAAAAAAAACATATGCAAGGCCCCGGGTTGCCGCTCTTGTTTTTAAAAGTGCGATTCACATGAGTTTTTGCATGTTGTGCATAGAGTATACCATTCACTTGAACGGGCTGTACTATGAACGTTTGTCGTGTCAAAGAAGTTCTGGGACCAAATTTTGGCCCTGAGCCAGGCACACTTTTACGCGTGTCATGGCAAAAATCGCACTGCAAATTCAATCAGGATGAATGGCACCCAAAAGCGCATAACATGTTTTAAAGCAATTTGGAATTGCAGGCAGAATCGCGCCAATTCTGCCCACAATTCCTAATCACCCAAGTGTGAACAGGGTCTCAGGACTAGCGCAGCCTTTTTCAAATTAAGTGCCAAGGCACCCTGGGGTGCTATCTGGGTTCTGCAGGGATGTCAAGAAGTGGCAACAAGCTAGTGGTGGATCACACCTGCCTTTTTTGTTACACAAAGCCAGAGGTTTTTATTTTACAGCATTACAACCTTGGGACCAGCGCAGGCCACTAACAACCAATTACATTATTGGAAAAAATCAACAACTAGGATGGTGGGACTTTAAATGAAGCAACACTGCTGAGTTAAATGCATCAATCAATAAAATTTACCAATTTGACCATTCTATTTGTTTATAGATACATCCAGCATCAGCTCCTGACGAGTGGTAACACCAACCACGAAACGCGTAGAGCTTGTTACGATGCGATGTCACAGTGATCATGTTTTAACATTTTTACCTATATAGTTTACCAATATGCACCTATCTATCATGGTTTAGATGTTATTATCATTACAATTTTGGTCTGCCTACCTCATGTGCAGTATTTATTATGTTGAGATAATCATTTTATTGCTACTGTTTAATAATTGTACATTATTAACTATATGATTATGTTGCTACTATTCAGTATAATGTTTTCTGCTATCTCATGATGTATGTATTCCTTGTATCCATTAAACCATGTTTTATTGATTTAACTCAGCAGTGTTGCTTCATTTAAAGTCCCACCATCCTAGTAGTTGATTTTTTCCAAAATATCGGGGATGGAGGCTAATCCCAGGGATTGCCTCACTTAAAATCCCACCCTAGTTAGTTCTATCTCACTTTATCGGGGATGGAAGCACACTGCTATACCTTTGTTTACCATCTGTGACTACTTTGGCCAATTTGTTTCTTTATTACCTCCTACCATCTAGGGGCCACTCCCTGCTATCGGGGAGGTTGGGTTTCCTCTTATCCCCGGGAGCTGCGACTCCTACCGGGGCCTACCCTTCCCCTCCCCATGCGTGGGGGGCGGGACAGTCACCCGCTACGAGTCGACGCCACGCCGACATGACGTACACATGACGTCAGTTGTGACGTGATGACGCCGACACGTCTTATTCCAGCTCGCGTGTCCCACGAGGAGGACCGGACGCCACATCACTGAGCGGCAGCAGCTGCTTAGGTGGCATCGCCGCCCTCCTCTTATTCACGCCACGTGACGTTGGTGGTTTACCTCTGGCACACGGTTAGTATCTCCCCTCACCACGCACTGGATCAATACCCTGGTTCAGTTCACCTACCATTCACTATTATTTACCCTGGTTTACCCTCTTCCTCACTTTCCCAGATATATGCTGGGTCATCTCATCTTTCTATTGTCACGCTTATCACCTTGGTCACTTTTTGGGTTTTCATTACCTTCCTTTATGTCCATTACACCTAGCTATTTATTTATACATTCACACTGGTGGCTATTTATTTATACATTCACATTGGTGTGGCTTCTTCTTCAGTATCTTGGCTGTATGATTCGCTTATTGTCAATACTTTTTTACTGTTACAGCTATTATGAAAATAATATTCCAACTTTACGCTACCAAGCTACAATCATAGACTACAGCCAATCGCTGGAGATCCACACTCACTTTCTGGATATCTGTTACCACCGCTATGCCTTGGGTTCATACCACCTCAGCTCCCGGGGGAGGACATTATCTATGCTAAACAATAAACCCCCATTTTATTTGTTAATATTACCACGATTATACCAGCGTACCATTATGAGGTGAGAGTGTTTGGAATGGTTTCCCTCCCCTCTCCTTTATATACCATTGCTTATATCTATATATATAATTTCTACCAATTTGACCATTCTATTTGTTTATAGATACATCCAGCATCAGCTCCTGACGAGTGGTAACACCAACCACGAAACGCGTAGAGCTTGTTACGATGCGATGTCACAGTGATCATGTTTTAACATTTTTACCTATATAGTTTACCAATATGCACCTATCTATCATGGTTTAGATGTTATTATCATTACAATTTTGGTCTGCCTACCTCATGTGCAGTATTTATTATGTTGAGATAATCATTTTATTGCTACTGTTTAATAATTGTACATTATTAACTATATGATTATGTTGCTACTATTCAGTATAATGTTTTCTGCTATCTCATGATGTATGTATTCCTTGTATCCATTAAACCATGTTTTATTGATTTAACTCAGCAGTGTTGCTTCATTTAAAGTCCCACCATCCTAGTAGTTGATTTTTTCCAAAATATCGGGGATGGAGGCTAATCCCAGGGATTGCCTCACTTAAAATCCCACCCTAGTTAGTTCTATCACAATTACATTATTGGTTGATGAGAAACAATCAGGCGCCTGCATGGCATCCTTGTTTGGCCCTCTACGTCAACACTTGGGTAATCTTAGCTGCACGAGGAAGAGAAGCTGATGGCGAGAAAGGATGGAATACATGTTGGTACATGTGTAAAGGTATATTTGTATTATAAAAATAAATAATCTCTAATGATGGGAGACCTGTTTGTGTGTGGATACTGCTTTATGTAAAACGATTAGTTTAACTTTTACATTTTAGAATGGCGTGCCTAATTTCAAAGAGTGTCTTGACTAAAAAAATAAGTGGAAAAACATTGGGCTAGACTTGTATTATATTTTTGTTCTTGGGTTTAGATATTCTTTAACAAGCATTTTACAGCTCTCACATATGTCATAGTGCTGACATATTCCACAGTGCTGTACAAAGACACCGACTATACATTTATCCTGTATAATGCCTGAACAAAGATGTCTTTGTTCTCCTGGAGAAAAAAAGCAGATGAAGACATTGTCAGGTGGAGTACTGTGATCTCTGTGAAAAGTAATAAACACCTGGAAGTGTTACTGACACATTACTTAGCATGCATATACTTAACATAAAATATCTGATGTTAGGTCTGCTTTAATCAAATTTGTCACACTTCACTCTGCCTTGCTGTATGCAGACACATTTGGGGGGTGCGCAATTATTGCTCCTCCTGCAATCAGAAATGGGGGGTAACTGCATGCATATTTTTTATATTTAACACAAAGCCAATGCCTTTGATGCACTTAATTCAGTCAATAAAATAAAACTCAAATGTCACACTTTTTCTTAATTTTTCTCTTTATTTTTTAACATTTTTTGGCATCTTGTGTCAGGGGGAAAAATAAAATAAAAAAATTAGTACATAAAGAATGACAGGATACATGAATCTTTTCACCACCAGAAGCACAGGGATGCAGCTGAATGCCACTCTCGGAACCCTCTGGAAAGGAGAAGACTGAATTCTTTTTTGTTAACAAAAGTTTTTACAAGGTTTAAAAAAGGCACAAAACAGCCCAATAAAATACAGAGGGAGGACGCCGATGAACCCCCTATGTTGTAAAGGAGGGGCACTTCGAGGCTGGCTGCATGGGCAGCGGAGGGGTACATTGTAACATGTAGAAACATACTGGACATTAAACAATAGCGGAGGGTCGGCCAGCAGCAAGTTAGCAGCCCCCGTAACTCAACAAATGGGGGCCACCTTACAATCCCTAAAATTATTTCCCCTTCTCACAAGACGTCAAACCTCCCCTCCCCTATAACATGCCACAGAATACATTCAGTAGCCCTCATAACACCCCCCAACCCCTCCCCCCGCTCCGTGTGAAGAACCAGAATTGGAATAATGCCTTTGTAGCCCCACGGAGGTCGGCAATGCAAAGGGTTAAAAAGCAGCTGATCAAATACTCCAAGGTAAAGCTCTATGATTGTGAAAGGGCACGCACAAGCTTTCCTTACATTTAGCCTGACATAGTGGACTTGTGCCTTTAACACGCTTGCTATCAATTCAACTACGCTTAATGAGGTCCATATGTGGTCTGATACTTCCCTTTTTGATGATTGGGGCATCAAGGACTTCCTTGAGACAACCATGACACAGAAACTTTCCACTTACTTGCAAACTCTCTGCGCAGAGATTGGCAATCCACCTTTTTAAGTGAACCTGTTATGTACATTGATATGTCTAAACTAGAAATATTGACAACTGCAGACACTCTATACAACTTCTGACTAACTTGGTGCTAAGCAGCCCCACTCCATGCCCTTTAAGAGAAAACATGTTAGGACTTCTTTGTGGACGCTTAGCTGCCCATACACTAACAGATTTCTTTCCTGCAGGCTGAACAACAGAAATCAGATTCCTCCATCCACATTTGGATGGATGAAACCCCTCTACCCTGCTATTGAATTTTTACTGCTGCAAGTGCCAGCTGTCAGAATACTACAACAGTGTCTGCAGCTGTTTAGCTACAGGTCCTGTTCAGCCAACAACTTTTAGCCTGGTTCCTTTGATAAAAGTCAATTGAGTTTTCGACTTGATAAGCTGGTAGTGCCACCCACTATTAGAATTTAGGCCGATTCAGAGGAATAATGTATGGCCAACTTAAGGCATTGGATTGTTGTCTGACAAAAAGGCGCTTAGCTCAAAGGTGGGCAGAAGTCAAGGCCTTCTGTATATAGTACAGCCAACAAATAGCGGCATCCCAAGGGTGTAGGAAATGGTTAGAGGTTTAGCAAAAATGTACCTGAAGGCACCACAAGGTGTTTGCATTCTGGCAAATGGGTAGTTTGTACAAATTCACTTAAAGGAAAGTTAAAGTGGAACTATGGACAAAATAAAACATGACATACATGATGTCTGAGAATAACATTAACAAAGCCATTTTTTTAAATCCCCCCTGTAACATAGTTTTATTACCTGTTGATCCTGCCATTATATCCATTAAAGAGTATGTAAACCCAACATTTAATATTCCTGATATGTGCCTGCTGTACTATGTACTTGTATGAAAAAGTATCCTGTTCTCTTTGTTTTGCTTTCTTTGTCTGAAATTCCTGATATTTCTATTGATCCCTCTGCCTTCCCTTTTAAAAACTGACCACACCCTGCAGGAGAGCACAGCGTGGTCAGTTCTTTAGCTATGCTGGAAAATCAGTTTTCTCTCCAATGATCAGACTTGTCCTGACATGCCACCCCTGCACAGCTTTTCACTGGGGAGCTTAGTGTGCTGTTGCTTCTCCTTCCCCAGCTCTTATGCAGCTAAGAACAGAGGGAAAGTGATCACTTATAGAACAGGGAAAAAAGGGATTTATGTTTTTTATTTTTTATATCTATACACAATTATTTTACCTTTCATTTCTATTTTAAACAGAATGGGTTGTTTTACTAGGTGATCACTAACAACCACTTAAAAATGTTCTACTTCCTGCAACAGGCTAAGCTGTCCAGCAAAAGTGACAGTTACAGGAGTTGGGACAAACCATGTTACACTGCCAGAGGTGCTTATAACAGTGAGCTTTCAAAAGAAAACATTTTGCTATAACTGCTCAAAAAGTTTTAGTTGGAGTTAGACTTTAATTTGTTTAAAAGTAAATTTAATTTGCCCGAAAACTACATGTCCATCTAAGAACCCCCTGTCCATAGGGTTACCACGCTGCTGTGCGATTTCACTGCAGAACAAACATCAATGTCACCCTGTTAAAGGAAGTGGAAAAATAACTGATCTACTTGTAGAAACAACAGGTAATACAACTATGTTAGAGGGGGATGCAGGACAACCAAAACTACTGTGTTAATGCTACTCACAGAATGTAGTATATATGCCATTTTTTTTATTTTTCCCAGAATTCCACTTGAATCGTGCATGCATCACTACATGAAGGTGACCAATTTGCATGTTAGGATTGGGAGTGAGTATTAGCTGATGTCTCACCATTGCTGGATGCACCAAGGTATTAATACCTCTGCTTCGAAAGAAAGTAAATGAGCACCAAAATCAGATAGACATGTGGACTCGACTTATCTTTCAAATGATTTTATATTTTAACAATCGAAATGTGAACCTGCTCGTTTGAATGACCCAAGCTCATATGTTATTGCCTATGGCAGAAGAGCGGTCAGTTATACCCAGCTCTGGCCTACTTCCAGGGAAACACTGGTCTTGCAATGTAACCTAATCCAGGCGATGGCTACCTCTCCAAGAATATTTGGTCGGGAATGTCTATGTAAACCAACATACAATCATCACTATAATCTGACCCAAAACATTGCCATGGAGGGCTAGCTGATGGGGACTATACTTTTATAAGTAGTAAACTCTACTTTCACCCTCACCCACCTGATCCAATGTATAATCCCCCCCCCCCCAACACATACTTCAGATCATCAAATGACCACATCTAAAGAGCAGCCAGCTGCTCAGTCCTCCAAGGAGTCGGTGGACTACGGCATGGCTTTTTTTTTCCATAGTGTATATGAAGAGCTGTCTTCTTGCAAGGAAAAGGCTTCTCGATTAGTCTTTGGAAAAACTTATAACAGCACCCACAGGCCATTAGTCTCAATGGAGGACTTGAGCATTGTCTGATGTGAGCAAAGCGATCTTCTGCTGATGTCTTCAAGGTCAATGCTGGAGATATACATTGTATGGGAAAGACCAGAAGGGCAGTTGGGCGTTTATAGTTCTTAAAAAAGTATGGGTTTCCTAACTGCTTGTCCGTAAACGTCTCCTAACTGAAAAATACATGATACTCTGCCGAGCTTTACCTGGGAGGGAATATTTTCTTAACGTTCACTGCTTTTGTAGTGTACAACAGAAACAAAAAAACAAAAAAAAATATTTTCAATATGGCAAATATTCCATACGTAAAACACGCGCACACATATATCATACATCTATACACATGTGTGTGCCATAACAGTTTATATACACACACGCTTTTTTTTCCTCTACTTCTGTGGGTTGGTTGACCGAATCGCCCCCCTGAATGCACTGACAATCTGAACAAAAACAGGGGTCGCCCTGTCCATACAGTAAGTAACAGACATTAGACATGTACACAAATAAGAGGAGTTCATTAAGGGCCAGGCGCAGGCATAAACCACAAGAAAAAAAAAAAATTATATATTTATATAAAGTAAAAAGGCCTGAAAAATTCAGGCGACACATTACTCCTCAAAACACACCAGGAATGGAGGTTTTTCTTATTTTATTTTTGACACAAATTTTTTTCAAAAAAAGTTCCCCCCATCCCAATATTTTTATTCTAAAATTTTTTAGCAGCGCCAGCCATTTTGCTCAGTAAAGATCTTTTTGTAGTGTAGTTACAAACACTTTTTTAAATCTTTTTATATATATTTATATAGCTATCCTTGTAATGGTAAGCTGTAGGCCCCCCTCCCACCCAAAAAACGGACATGTTTCCTTTTAATAAAAAGAGATTTTGTTTTTGTGTTCCACACAATATAGATTATTGTAGAAGAGAGAATATGAGGCAATAACTTGTCTTATGGTAATTCCGAGAGCTGTGACTTGCATGCGACGTCTTGCGTTCAGCATTCAAAGTAACAATGATTACCCATGAGTTCCAGGTGGATGATTACTTGAAAAGACCATTCTAGCAGCTTTCCTGCAGTCCATGCTAAGGACAAAATTACAGTTCCTTTCTTAGTGTTTTTAATCCTAAAATCTTCTTGGCTGTAGGCACTGTGCCAGTTCCTAAGGTTTTCATACTCCTGAATGTCCAACTCATTAAAGTTTATGTAGTTAGGTGATCTATAATTCTCGAGAAGAAGCACTCCCTTAAGATTCTGACACCAGCTCAACTCCAATATGTTGACTACGTTTCCTCAGTAAAGTTGTTGGAGCACTGTGGTACATAGCATGAACCGCGGCTATGAAATTTAATGATCTAACAGTCATGGTTGGCCACGGTGCCCTGGATGTAAGGTTCGATCATACAGCCCTTCTTTTTTTTTACTAACAGATTTTCGGGTTGACAACAGAGAAAACAACCCTCAAAGTTGTACAGTATTGAATGGGAGAGTGATTTAGTATTTTAAAACAAACAATGCAAATATGTTTTTCTGCTGCACCTAGAGGCCTATTGAATCTGGCATAAGAGGTGTGGTCAGACAGAAACCAACCACCTAAAATTTGAATTTGTCAAAATGTATGGTCATAGCATTTTAATCTGGTCTTCACAACAAAAGCAGCCAAACTGTGGTCTGAAGCAACACTTGGACAATCTGTTCATTCATGACCTGTGATCATTTTAAGGCACAAACAAGAATGCCTATTAGCTCACTTTGGACTATGAGAATGCTGCTAAGGGAATGGTAGGGCTGGAATTCCTGGAAAATCTGATTTACCCAATAAGGTAGTCTGCTTCACAACCGGAGCGCAGGTAGCTAAATGGTTTTGTGGAACCCCAAAGTGTCTAAACCGATGCATCTAAAATTGATAGCAAAATTATCCTGCAGAAACAGTCAAATGGCCATCGTAGTTTCTAACAAAATTCTTGTGTAGATATTTGGCATAATCCCAAGACTGAAAAAGCCAGAACAGTTCAATGCATTCCATAACATTCAAACAACTTAAAGAGATGCAATGGGTGCAAAGAGCACTTTGATATCTCTTGTTCACCTCTCAACCCCCTTTTAACCCCCTTTTTTGGACCTGAATTGCCCAGATTTTGGATGATGAGCTGGATTCCTGAGGTTGACAGAGGCAAGGGGGTGTCCTTTTTCTGCAGGATGGACAAGCCAATGATTCAGGATGGACAAGCCAATGATTCAGGTAGAAGTGGATGATTTTGGGAAAGTGAAGTTATGATGTCCAACAGGTCAGTATCGAGGATACTAACCAAAACTCTATGCTTTGCACAAGGGCAAAGACATGATTTACTTATTAGCTTCTAATGGCTGTCAGTAAAGCAAAATACCTGCACTAACCTAGATGCTAAACTAACTTTTTCCACATGCTCAATAGCTGCTAAATAAAAAAATTGTTATCCATGCCGGAAATCGAATTTCCAATTTATTGTACTGGCCTCTAATCCTTTACATACAAACTATTAGCTCCTTCTACAGTTCAAGTTTAGCACCATCTACAGCTGGTTAAATGAGTGACACAAAATCTGAATCCTCTCCCAACTGCAGGATTGGCGGTATGATTTTCATGCACTAGCTTTGTTGGAGAGGTGTTCAGGCAGCACATACAATTCATGCATGTGTCAGGAATCGTGGCTATGACACATGAAAACTTGTTGTAGTGGAAAAAAATTGGCATCACTTAATTTTAGCTTAAAGCACGGCGCAGAAGCAAAAATCGGTTTCGTAAAACGAAAATAAATAAAGGTAGGCAGTGAATATTGGCACTAAGTTGCCCTTTAAATCTGGGATACTTCCACATAAGGTTACAAGCTGCTTTTATTGAGGAGACAGACTTGCATTATTCGTTTTTACTCTATCTGGCTTTTGTGTAAGAAGGGTAAGATATGGTTATATCCGTGGAGTCAACTATCAAAAAAAAGTTTGACTTAGTGTTGGACTAGGAAATATTCACTGGCTAAGGGAATTGCAGAACCATTAAATAGAACAGATTCAGGTGCTTTGTCACATAAGCTGTAAAGAAAACACTTTGAGAAAATGGCAGGAGGTCGGAAAAGGAAAGACGCCTGGTCTGATAACGTAGTGCTGGTAAATTGTAGGACAGAAACATAATCTCTTTAGATTAAAAGTGATCCCATTGTAACAGTTGAATTCGCTGACACCTTCCAGGACTGGTGTGATGGGCCCCCGGATGCAGCTGCATTCAAACACTATAACCCGAGGCCCCCCCCCCAAGGCAGACCATTATTGCATCTCTGTAGAATGTCTCTGAAGTGTCTGAAGGGTTGGTTGTAGAACAGATGGGTAAACCCACTGAGGACTTGGGAGAGATCAGATCCATGCTGAAAGAACAGAAGAAATCATTTTTGGTCCTGAGGGATTAATGCTGCCACCCCAGAACTCCATGAGACAGGTCAGCCACTGCGAAAGTGCGCAGTGAGCCGACAGGCAGTGCAAGGCTGTGTGTGCGGGTCCCCCACCTGTGCGATGGAGGAGGGGAAGGAAATGAAAAAGTCTTTGACTAACACTGTGTCCATGTAACAGGGCCGTGCGGGACGTCCTTTGCTACCCGGGATGGGTGAGGTCATGACGACTCTTCCAAGGCATTGACAACTTGTTCCAGGATGTCGGGGCAGTGATCTGCAATCTGTTGCAGGATGGCATTGGCGAACTCTTGCAGTTCCGCACTCTCGTGCTCGCATTTCTCTAGCTCTTCGCTTAACTGGAAGGAAGAAGAGGAGATTTTAGCAGCAAAATCAGAATAACCACCATCATCTCACACACCAATAACTGATATCAGGTGGAATATATTATAATTCCAGAACCTAATGAAAAGAAGTTCAAAGCATAAAGTTCATCTTTTATAACATGCTACACCAGGGCTCGACCAAATCCCAGGCGCTAGGTCACCATGGCGACTAGAAATTGCATCCTGGTGCCTGGGTTCACACCTATGTGTATTGAAATCACAACGTCATTCCAGTTCCTGTGCGAATTCAGTACAGGTGCTATTGTGTGTGTGTGTGTTTCTCTCTCTCTCCACAACTGCCTCCCATTGACTTCATTGCAAAAATGCCTCCCATTGACTTCAATGCACAAACGCCTCCCATTGACTTCAATGCAAAAACTCCTGTCAATAGCAATCCTATGTGAACAGTTATCTCCATGTGCCACTCTACTCCATCACTTGCGAGTCTAGAATGCACCGCTACAAACTCGCACAGGACCCTTTTCGTAATGACACCCGAAGCGCAATGCACGTGGATTGCATCTGTGAGAATCACCTCAATAGGAACACATAATAGCTAGCCTGTCATGCAAATCTGTGCGTTTGAAAACACATCCAGAATCTCATATGTGTGAACTAGGGTGGCTCCATTCAAGACTGGGCGTTTTGGGATCTCAAAACACAGGTTCAGGTGCCATTGTTTGCAATGCCACTTAAAACGTAGTGCGGTTTTGAACTGATTGTTGTGTGGTAAGTTACATCTCGTGAAGCTTGTCCCCCAAAAGAGCAGACAGATACACTGACAGTCTGCAGGAGCCTGAGATTGCACCTGCGATCATCTGATTGTGGGTGCAATGCATTACAGGCATCTAATAAAATAAAAAAATTATAATTGCAGTTTTCTTTTAGCTGCAAAAAGATGTATATTGATTTTTTTTTTTTTTTTTAAAAAGGTGAACTTCTGCTCTGGAGCAACTGCACTTTGCAAAGTTTATTTGCCTTTAGTAAATCAACCCCACAATGCGGCCCTTTTTCCACGGAATACGGACCGCTATTTCACTGGAGTTTGACATGTCTGAGGGGATGACTTGGGATGGTGGGAATGTTACTTATTACAACACTGACTGTGATCATATGACCATATAGGCAGATCCTTACCTAAATAACCTACAGAACAGAAGCAGGTGACGGATCCTATTTGGGATGCATCTATTTGACCCCAAGGGGATTTTATTTCTTAAAGTGACACTAAACTGTGGTTTAAAAAACAAAAATGCTAATAAAGTATATATTCTTAAAGTAGTTCTAAAGGCTAGACTATTTGTTTACCTTAATGTATTTCCTGCGTTAAGGTAAAAAAAAAAGCCTCCCAGTATTTGTATCACCCCCTCACCCTTCTATATTCTTACCTAGTTCTATCTTGAGCCAACGTTGTGCCCATCTACAGTGATGCTGGTCTGTGTTTCATTCCTCACAGGCACAAAGGCAGCAGCAGGAGCCATTGGCTCCTGCTGCTGTCAATCAAATCCTGTGAGGGGGCAGGGCCAAGCTGAGCTGTGTGTGTCTATGGAGAGCTTGCATGTCTTCCCTCATAGCAAGTGATTGCTATGGTGGCAGACACAAGAGAGAAGGAGCCAAGATCATTGGTGGGGACCCTAGAAGACGAGGTTCGGGGCCACTTTGTGCAAAACCACTGCACAGAGCAGGTAAGTATAACATGGTTGTTATTTTAGAAAAAAATAAATAATTTAAGCCTTTATATCCACTCAAAAAAACCTTTCTATTACTGCTTTCTATTGTTTTAAGCCTTCTTCAATTCATGCTTTTTAATATCCTGTTAGAGGGTGGTTTTGTTCGTTCTCCACGGTCCCACTAAAAGTAGGAATGTACCCACCCTCAAGTGCTTACCTCTGAGATAAACTATGGGATTTGTAGTTTGAATTATAACTGCATCTAATGCACACTGCTGGTTCCAAACAAATGGAAGTGAGCGGTAAATAGAGGCGTTCTGAGATCATGGAGGATGGGTTACAGAGGCAGAAAAACAGTAAGACACAATTTCATGAAAAATAGATTAAAGGGCCAATAATGGCCAGGGATGCGTATGGATTATTTTTGCAGAAAAAAATATGTATTGTTTAGTGTAATTTTAATGAAAAGGTATAACAACAATCATTGCTTCTATATATAGTTGTTAATAGCTAAAAGAAGCAATGTCCAAATATCTACAAATCAAATATAATCAGATAAAGCACAGTAGGCAAGGATCAGTACATTTAAGTAAAGAATAACTTGTTGGGTACATGTTGAAATAACACAAAAAGTGATTATATAATAATTCACTGGCTTTCTATAAATGAACAGGAATCCACATTAGTGCGCTCACCTGTTCAGCAGTAAGCGTCTGCAGCTTCTGCTCCCAAGCTGCCCGGTTGTCGTCCAGGTGGTAGGATTCGGGCGGGTGAAGTGCATTCAGAATCTGGGGGTCTCGGTCATGGCACAGAGCAGTCAGGTGCCCAATGTATAGTTTGAGTTTGCTGCGGTTTTGGTCGAGGTCTAGGAGGGGCTGGATCATCTATGTGATGGGGAAAAAAAAAAAATGATCCACACGGCATAACATAAACCGTTCAGTACATACAGTACAACAGAATGACCCTCCACCAAAGTCAACCACACCCGTCACAGACATCATTATATACAAATAGCCAAGCTTCTTTTTGATGCAAATTGCAAAAGAATACACTTGGCAAAAAAGAATTGACAAATAAAGTACAATCGTGGGGGTACAGTGTTGCCCGAACTACCAGAGGAAAAAGATCTGAGGGTACCTATTTCAGGAGATTACAAAATAAGCAAACAATGTGGCCTGGCAGTGGGGAAAGGGAATAGGCTTCTGGGTGCATCACTTAATCTTTTGTTAACCCTTTGAGGGATAACTAGGTGGAGGAAGGATGTCCTGATTTCCCTGCATGGATTTTTAGTTATCACTAGAGGTATCCCCAGCAGGAGGAAGGAGGTCCTGATTCCCTTATATAGATTTTTAGTTATCACTAGAGAGATCCCTCTATATACATTTTTAGTTATAGAGGAATCCCTAGCAGGAGGAAAAAGATTTAAATTCCCCTATATAGATCTATAATTATCACTAGAGAGATCACCAGCAGAAGGAAGTCCTGATTCCTCTATATAGATTTTTTGTTATCTCTAAAAGGATCACCAGGAGGATGGAGGTCCTGATTCCTCTATATAGATCTTTAGTTATCCCTAGAGGGGACTAGAGGGATCACCAGCATGAGGAAGGAGGTCCCGACTCCCCTATATAGATATTTAGTTATCCCTAGAGGGATCACCAGCAGGAGAAATATCTATTGTTATCACTAGAGGGATTATCGGCAGGAGAAATAAGGTCCTGATTCCCTTATATAGATCTTTAGTTATCACTAGAGGGATCACCACAGCAGGAGGAAGATCTTTAGTTATCACTAGAGGGATCACCGACAGGAGGAAGGAGGTCCTGATTCCCCTATATAGATCTTTAGTTATCACTAGAGGGATCGTCAGCAGGAGGAAGGAGGTCCTGATTCCCCTATATAGATCTTTAGTTATCACTAAAGGAAACACAAGCAAGAGGAAGGAGTCCCTGATTCCTCTATATAGATCTGTAGTTATCACTAGAGAGATCACCAGCAGGAGGAAGGAAGTCCCGATTCCTCTAAATAGATCTTTAGTCATCACTAGAGGGATCATCAGCAGGGGGAAGGAGTCCTAATTCCCCTATATAGATCTGTAATTATAACTAGAGGGATCACCAGGTGGAAGATCTTTTGTTATGACTAGAAGGATCACCAGCAGGAGGAAGGAGGTTCTGATTCACCCACAGGGATGGACTGGCCATAGGGACTACCGGGAGTTTCCCGGTGGGCCGATGGCTCAGCGGGCCGTTTTTTTTTTTTTTGTGGGCCGTTTTTTTATGCAGTTTTGCGGCAGCGGGAGTGTGGCAGCAAACAGCAGCCCTCACAAAAAAATAAATAAAAATAAATAATAATTTTGTGGCCCCTTTTTTTTATGCAGCTCGGCGGCAGCGGGAGCGTGGCAGCAAACAGCGGCAGGGATTCGGGGAAGGTGGCCATCGAGGAGGGCAGTTGGATGTAAAATTCCGAGGGAGAAGAGCTCCACCCCCTCCCTGAGCACCGAAGAGGCGGACAGTAGCGAGCGCGGCCACCCCGGCGTTTCCAGAACCTCGATTCCTCCACCTCCTCTCTGCTCCAGGAACAATGCGGCCTGGGCTGGAGGGCAGGCTGACTGGGAGCCCGGAGGAAGAGAACATGCGCCGCTTTAAGGAGCAGAGCAGCGTGAGCACCCCCCGGATCAAGAGGGAGACTCGGCGCTGCCGCTGATGGCCATCAGGTACCTGGCATCCTACACAAACATGCCAGAACACTGAGACAGCGGGGAGGTGAGCAGAGGAGGGACTGCAGAAAGGGACAGTGCTATGTGGTCTGTCTCTCAGTCCCCCCCTCTGTCTCTCAGTCCCCCCCTCTGTCTCTCAGTCCCCCCCCTCTGTCTCTCAGTCCCCCCTCTTTCAGCCCCCTCCTCTGTCTCTCAGCCCCCCCACTATCTCTCAGAACCCTCCTCTGCCTCTCAGCTCTCCTCCTCTGCCTCTCAGCTCTCCTCCTCTGTCTCTCAGCTCTCCTCCTCTGTCTCTCAGCTCTCCTCCTCTGTCTCTCAGCTCTCCTCCTCTGTCTCTCAGCTCTCCTCCTCTGTCTCTCAGCTCTCCTCCTCTGTCTCTCAGCTCTCCTCCTCTGTCTCTCAGCTCTCCTCCTCTGTCTCTCAGCTCTCCTCCTCTGTCTCTCAGCTCTCCTCCTCTGTCTCTCAGCTCTCCTCCTCTGTCTCTCAGCTCCCCTCCTCTGTCTCTCAGCTCCCCTCCTCTGTCTCTCAGCTCCCCTCCACTGTCTCTCAGCTCCCCTCCACTGTCTCTCAGCTCCCCTCCACTGTCTCTCAGCTCCCCTCCACTGTCTCTCAGCTCCCCTCCACTGTCTCTCAGCTCCCCTCCACTGTCTCTCAGCTCCCCTCCACTGTCTCTCAGCTCTCCTCCTCTGTCTCTCAGCTCTCCTCCTCTGTCTCTCAGCTCTCCTCCTCTGTCTCTCAGCTCTCCTCCTCTGTCTCTCAGCTCTCCTCCTCTGTCTCTCAGCTCCCCTCCTCTGTCTCTCAGCTCCCCTCCTCTGTCTCTCAGCTCCCCTCCTCTGTCTCTCAGCTCCCCTCCTCTGTCTCTCAGCTCCCCTCCACTGTCTCTCAGCTCCCCTCCACTGTCTCTCAGCTCCCCTCCACTGTCTCTCAGCTCCCCTCCACTGTCTCTCAGCTCCCCTCCACTGTCTCTCAGCTCCCCTCCACTGTCTCTCAGCTCCCCTCCACTGTCTCTCAGCTCTCCTCCTCTGTCTCTCAGCTCTCCTCCTCTGTCTCTCAGCTCTCCTCCTCTGTCTCTCAGCTCTCCTCCTCTGTCTCTCAGCTCTCCTCCTCTGTCTCTCAGCTCCCCTCCTCTGTCTCTCAGCTCCCCTCCTCTGTCTCTCAGCTCCCCTCCTCTGTCTCTCAGCTCCCCTCCTCTGTCTCTCAGCTCCCCTCCTCTGTCTCTCAGCTCCCCTCCTCTGTCTCTCAGCTCCCCTCCACTGTCTCTCAGCTCCCCTCCACTGTCTCTCAGCTCCCCTCCACTGTCTCTCAGCTCCCCTCCACTGTCTCTCAGCTCCCCTCCTCTGTCTCTCAGCTCCCCTCCTCTGTCTCTCAGCTCTCCTCCTCTGTCTCTCAGCTCTCCTCCTCTGTCTCTCAGCTCTCCTCCTCTGTCTCTCAGCTCTCCTCCTCTGTCTCTCAGCTCTCCTCCTCTGTCTCTCAGCTCTCCTCCTCTGTCTCTCAGCTCTCCTCCTCTGTCTCTCAGCTCTCCTCCTCTGTCTCTCAGCTCTCCTCCTCTGTCTCTCAGCTCTCCTCCTCTGTCTCTCAGCTCCCCTCCTCTGTCTCTCAGCTCCCCTCCTCTGTCTCTCAGCTCCCCTCCACTGTCTCTCAGCTCCCCTCCACTGTCTCTCAGCTCCCCTCCACTGTCTCTCAGCTCCCCTCCACTGTCTCTCAGCTCCCCTCCACTGTCTCTCAGCTCCCCTCCACTGTCTCTCAGCTCCCCTCCTCTGTCTCTCAGCTCCCCTCCTCTGTCTCCGCTCCCCCCTCTCTGTCTCAGCTCCCCCCTCTCTGTCTCAGCTCCCCCCTCTCTGTCTCAGCTCCCCCCTCTCTGTCTCAGCTCCCCCCTCTCTGTCTCAGCTCCCCCCTCTCTGTCTCTTAGCTCCCTCCCATTGTCTCTTAGCTCCCTCCCATTGTCTCTTAGCTCCCTCCCATTGTCTCTTAGCTCCCTCCCATTGTCTCTCAGCTTCCTCCTCTGTCTCTCAGTCCCCCCCTCTGTCTCTCAGTTCCCATGTCTCTCAGTCCCCCCCCTCTTTTATCCGCTCCCCTCTGTCTCTCAGCTCAACTCCACTGTCTCTCAGCTCAACTCCACTGTCTCTCAGCTCAACGCCACTGTCTCTCAGCTCAACGCCACTGTCTCTCAGCTCAACGCCACTGTCTCTCAGCTCAACGCCACTGTCTCTCAGCTCAACGCCACTGTCTCTCAGCTCAACGCCACTGTCTCTCAGCTCAACGCCACTGTCTCTCAGCTCAACGCCACTGTCTCTCAGCTCAACGCCACTGTCTCTCAGCTCAACGCCACTGTCTCTCAGCTCAACTCCACTGTCTCTCAGCTCAACTCCACTGTCTCTCAGCTCAACTCCACTGTCTCTCAGCTCAACTCCACTGTCTCTCAGCTCAACTCCACTGTCTCTCAGCTCAACTCCACTGTCTCTCAGCTCAACTCCACTGTCTCTCAGCTTCCCCCTCTGTCTCTCAGCTTCCCCCTCTGTCTCTCAGCTTCCCCCTCGGTCTCTCAGCTTCCCCCTCGGTCTCTCAGCTTCCCCCTCGGTCTCTCAGCTCCCTCCCATTGTCTCTCAGCTCCCTCCCATTGTCTCTCAGCTCCCTCCCATTGTCTCTCAGCTCCCTCCCATTGTCTCTCAGCTCCCTCCCATTGTCTCTCAGTTCCCTCCCATTGTCTCTCAGCTTCCCCCTCTGTCTCTCAGACCCCTCCTCGGTCTCTCAGACCCCTCCTCGGTCTCTCAGACCCCTCCTCGGTCTCTCAGCCATTCATTTCAATGGGCAGGAGCGGTGTGTACACCGCTCCTCCACCGCCCCAAAGATGCTGCTTGGAGGACTTTCACACTGAGACTGCAGCAGAGGCGTTTTTCAGGGGCTTTACAGGCACTATTTTTAGCCCAAAAGCGCCTGAAAAAACGCCTCAGTGTGTAAGGGGTCCTACACTCACCCCCTCTCTTTTACACTCACTCCCTCTCTCTTACACTCACTCCCTCTCTCTTACACTCACCCCCCTCTCTCACCCACCCCCTCTCACCCCCTTTCCCTCAACCCTCCCTCTCTCTCTCTCATTCCCCTCTCATGATATACAATAATGGATGTAGGGGCCTTTTAGTGGGCATGATTTTTTTGGGGGGTGGGGGGCAGCATTTTATTGAATTAAAGTGGGCCGGTCTGGATGAAGTCCAGGGCCAAATTTTGGTCCCAGTCCAGCCCTGTTTACCCATATAAATCTTTAGCTTTATGCACTGCAATCACACTGTGTTTGTGATCCACTACAGGTGTCAATACAAAGTTGACAACACCCCAACAGGAACGAAAACGCACCGGATCACATGGTATAAAATGACCAAAAAACATGCCTGCACTTCTTTGGTGCGATGCAGTGCGATTGGAGCCCATACAAAATTAATGGGCTCCAATCGCACTGCACTAAATTGCAAATGAATGCGGTGCATTTCCTGTGCAATTCACATGCGGGTTATAGTGTGAACCAGGCCTTATACTGTGTCCAGTTCTGAAGACCTCACTTACAAAAAGATATTGATAAAGACAGAAGGAATCCAGAGACGTGCAACACAAGAGGTGAAAGATCTGTGGGATAGAACACATCAGGAGAGACTGCAGGGACCTAATATGTACAGTCTTGGGGAAAGAAGGGAAAGGGGAGACATGACTGAAATATTTAAATACAGGTCCTTCTCAAAAAATTAGCATATTGTGATAAAGTTCATTATTTTCTGTAATGTACTGATAAACATTAGACTTTCATATATTTTAGATTCATTACACACAACTGAAGTAGTTCAAGCCTTTTCTTGTTTTAATATTGATGATTTTGGCATACAGCTCATGAAAACCCAAAAATCCTATCTCAAAAAATTAGCATATCATGAAAAGGTTCTCTAAACGAGCTAATAACCTAATCATCTGAATCAACTAATTAACTCTAAACACCTGCAAAAGATTCCTGAAGCTTTTAAAAACTCCCAGCCTGGTTCATTACTCAAAACCGCAATCATGGGTAAGACTGCCGACCTGACTGCTGTCCAGAAGGCCATCATTGGCACCCTCAAGCAAGAGGGTAAGACACAGAAAGAAATTTCTGAACGAATAGGCTGTTCCCAGAGTGCTGTATCAAGGCACCTCAGTGGGAAGTCTGTGGGAAGGAAAAAGTGTGGCAGAAAACGCTGCACAACGAGAAGAGGTGACCGGACCCTGAAGAAGATTGTGGAGAAGGACCGATTCCAGACCTTGGAGGACCTGCGGAAGCAGTGGACTGAGTCTGGAGTAGAAACATCCAGAGCCACCGTGAACAGGCGTGTGCAGGAAATGGGCTACAGGTGCCGCATTCCCCAGGTCAAGCCATTTTTGAACCAGAAACAGCGGCAGAAGCGCCTGACCTGGGCTACAGAGAAGCAGCACTGGACTGTTGCTCAGTGGTCCAAAGTACTTTTTTCGGATGAAAGCAAATTTTGCATGTCATTCGGAAATCAAGGTGCCAGAGTCTGGAGGAAGACTGGGGAGAGGGAAATGCCAAAATGCCTGAAGTCCAGTGTCAAGTACCCACAGTCAGTGATGGTCTGGGGTGCCATGTCAGCTGCTGGTGTTGGTCCACTGTGTTTTATCAAGGGCAGGGTCAATGCAGCTAGCTATCAGGAGATTTTGGAGCACTTCATGCTTCCATCTGCTGAAAAGCTTTATGGAGATGAAGATTTCATTTTTCAGCACGACCTGGCACCTGCTCACAGTGCCAAAACCACTGGTAAATGGTTTACTGACCATGGTATTACTGTGCTCAATTGGCCTGCCAACTCTCCTGACCTGAACCCCATAGAGAATCTGTGGGATATTGGGAAGAGAAAATTGAGAGACGCAAGACCCAACACTCTGGATGAGCTTAAGGCCGCTATCGAAGCATCCTGGGCCTCCATAACACCTCAGCAGTGCCACAGGCTGGTTGCCTCCATGCCACGCTGCATTGAAGCAGTCATTTCTGCAAAAGGATTCCCGACCAAGTATTGAGTGCATAACTGAACATAATTATTTGAAGGTTGACTTTTTTTGTATTAAAAACATTTTTCTTTTATTGGTCGGATGAAATATGCTAATTTTTTGAGATAGGATTTTTGGGTTTTCATGAGCTGTATGCCAAAATCATCAATATTAAAACAAGAAAAGGCTTGAACTACTTCAGTTGTGTGTAATGAATCTAAAATATATGAAAGTCTAATGTTTATCAGTACATTACAGAAAATAATGAACTTTATCACAATATGCTAATTTTTTGAGAAGGACCTGTACATGAAGGGTGTAAATAAGGTTCAAGAGGGCAGCATTTTCAATGTGAAGCCAAGATCAAGAACATGGGGAAATTCAATTACCTCAATATAGCAAGAGAAAAGTTTAACAAAATTCACTAAAACACCATTCTCAAAATATAGCAGGACTTGCGAAATATTATTTGCAGGCTGAAGAAAGTTTGAAAAAAGCGCAGCACGTCACAAGGAAGTAACAACATCAGGCAGGCAGGAAAGTCAAAGTTTTGCACTCCTTATCAATGTCATAACTCACTGGGGATTGTGCATTAAAGGTGCAAATGACAAAGCCAAGATGCAGGAGAACACAGCTGTGCCTGAATATGCTTACAATCCAAGAGTTGGGGAAACTCTAAATATAATAGGAAAAGGAGACTGCAACAGTTGGTTTATTTGGCGTAGTTCGTTGCGCGCACGCAGCAACATGCCCTATTAGGTGTGAAAAGGCTCGGAATAGACGATACACAATCTCTGCTGTGTCTGATCCACAGACTGAACAGGCAGCAGGAGGAGCGACATGTCTCAGCGCACATGGACTTAAGTGCCTGTCAGCGCCTGGATAAGCAGAATTAACGGCTGAGATTTGAGCCAGTTGCTGCAGATACGGCACATTGCTAGTGCTCCCTGGGGTCTGTGCTGTGTGCCATGGAAAACGGATAAGGGAGTCACAAGTTGGGTTGGGGAAAAGGAAAGAGGGAGGGGGGGTCTGCGATAAGAACACACTCAGCAGCACTTAACAATAACAGTGAGATTCCAAGAAAAGCATTTGGCTACCCACAGCCACTATGATCTGTATAGAGTGGAGGAAGCCATTTTGTGGCAGACCATTGGAGGTAGCTTGTGCTGATTCTACAAGAACTAGCTTGAAGGCTTACAGCATTAAATCGGTGTCTCTGGCATTACTCTCAAAAAGGATGACTGCACCTACCTTTTAATGGAGAACAGACTGTGGGAAAATACATTCCCCTTTGAAATGAAACTTTATTTTAAAAATACACATTTCTTTTGTTCCCGGCCCGAGGGAGTCAATTGTGACGAAACACATCGGCCGGAGCATGGGATCTTATGTCATCACCCATGCTGAGCGGCACTGGCTTCTGAATATGCGATATTACTTATGCTGCCAGTGAGGTTGGGGTGGATCATTTTGGGGGGCTTATTAGCATCTACCCTAAGATCTCTTCTGTGGAAAATGTGTTTGATTTCCTGTGTTAAGAGTTAAGAAGAAAGGATTGCTGCTGACCAGCCCAGGTGAATAAACGATAAAGAGCAGTCTTAACCTACATGTCTCCACCAGACCACATAACCTGATGTATTTTGCCATGCCCACCAGTCTTAATCATAGGACCCTATGTGGAGACATGTAGGCTGAGGCTATTCTTTAGAGCTTATTCACCTGGGCTGCTCAGAGGAAGCGGCGATCCTTTCTTCTTTACATTTACTAACCCCCTGGATTGGTATTAGGACAAGCCTGCACCTTATGTTCTGGGACACAGAGAAAGGCTTTCGTCTCTACTTTGAGTGGCGTCATAAGCAATCAGACAGGTCTCCTGTGGTAAGGGGTCATATTGTTCTGGTAAAAGGCCTGCTATTCATGTTGGTGGAGGAGATTGTCACCTGATGTGTTACAAACAATGATGTGGGCTTCATAAGTTATATTCGTATCTACTGAAGTGAACTTCTTATTACTATTTTTCACTATCATTAAATGATTTTGAGTGTGCTTATGTTTCACAATTTTGATTTGCTGAACAGGCCAATTTTTGCACATTGTTATTTACAATACAGTGGTGTACATGTTTTGTAGGGGTACAGATTTACAGGGATAGTTCAACACTTTGTGAGTTTATATTATTGTTTGATAACTTGTTTGTGAGTATTTCAGTGAACTGTTTCCCATCATTATTGTATATTATAATTTTTTTGTATTATTTTTATAATTTTTTTTAAAGTTACCTGTTTAACACGTTTTTCACAGGTATTGGTGTGAACTGAGCCTTTTCATGGAAAAAATTGTAACAATTGGGAATATGCAGGAATGGAATTTTCAATCCTTACTTATATTGGCATGGGGCGAGGTCACAGGAGGCCCGCACCTTATGAAGTCACCACCCATCGTGCTCCAGGTGGTGACGTCATAAGGGGGGCTCCAAATGACGTCACCTGGTGACCCCCGCCGAGTGCAAATAAAAGTAGTGGCACACCACGCACCCAGCATTAGAGTGGGAGAGAGCGTTGAGTCAACATCGGAAGAAGAACAGAGGGAGAAGACAGCCGAGAAGAGCGGGCAAAAGAGTGATAAGACCGCAGAGAAGACCCGGCAGAGGCAGAACACAGCGGACAGAGGGAGAAGAACCGGGGAGGGCTAGAAGACATCAGCGGAGAAGAACCGGCAGAGGCGATAAGAACTGGCAGAGGTAGAAGACATTAGCGGAGGAGACAGAAGAGCCGGAGAGGGGAGAAGTCAGAAGAGACGTTGGAGCTGCTTAATAAATTACTCTAAAAACCTGTGTACTGTGTTTTATTTTTTGACATTTATTTTTTTAGATGAATGGATAGGGGTACAATGTACACCATACTCATTCACATAAGAGGGCCCCCAGATCCCAGCCCCCCACCCTGTTAAAGGGGACTTCCAGATTCCGATAAGCTCCCCGCCCGCAGACCCTGACAACCAACAGCCAGGGTTGTCGGGAAGAGGCCCTTGTCCTCATCAACATGGGGACAAGGTGCTTTGGGGTGGGGGGGCGCAGTGCCCCCCTGCCCCAAAGCACCCACACCCCCCATGTTGTGGCCATGCGGCCTGGTATGGTTCAGGAGCGGGGCGCTCGCTCGTCACCACCCCCTTTCGTGACCTGCCGGGCTGTGTGCTCAGATAAGGGTCTGGTATGGATTTTGGCGTGGGGCGCAGTTTTTTTTGGCGTGGGGGTTCCCACGACCGAAGGGCCTGGTATGCTCTTGGAGGGGGAACCCATGCCAGTTTTTTTTAACAAAAATTAGCGTGGAGTTCCCCTTCAAGATCATTAGAGCACAAGTCGCATGCCAAAGATGGATCAGTTAAGACGGCAATCCGACTTTAGTGATATTCAATGGACTGAAGTAGGATCAAAGTTGGACCAAATTACAGGGGGTCCCCGACTTACGAACGCGTTAGGGACTTTCCTCTTGTTTGTAAGCCAGAAATGTTTGTAATGCGCAGAACGGCAATTACGGACATTTCCAATGTTTTCCGATGTTCCGTCGAATGGCCGCGCATGTGCAGAACGGCAATTATGGACATTTCTGACATTTTCCGAGGCTCCGTCTGGCCGTGCAGAACGGCAGGTGGTCCCCGCAGCGCAGAGGGGGGAGAGAGGGGGAGGTGAGAAAGAGAGAGGGGTAATAGAGAGATCCGATGACGCCGACATTAGTATTGATCAAAGGCAAAGTAGGCGGCCGCGAGGCCCCTGTGAGTGCGAGGCCTTAGGCGACCGCCTAATTTGCCTAATTAGAGAGCCGCCTCTGAGTAGGAGTTGTTTGTAAGTCGGGCGTTTGTAAGTCGGGGACCCCCTGTAGTGCAGGGACTACTTTGAAGTCGGCACGACTTGAAGTCGTACTAAGTCATGGAAAATCATGGGGAACGACTTGTCATGTGACTTTTTAGTCCCAAATCGTAGGACAAGTCATAGAAGTGTGAAAGGGGCCTTAGTGTTACTTACAATCTCTAAGCCAGAAATGTTAACATAACGTCTGCCGTACCCAAAAAGAGTGATTTTCTAAATGTTGGTATTTGCGGTGGTATGTTTTAGTGCACGGACCTGATGATAGGTCACTCAGGCAACAAGCACTTTGGTGGGGCTGGTGCAGGCTTGGTTTAGTAGCTATTGGCTGATGTTACACAGGTGAATCTGCCTCTAGTAGCGCATCTCCCTTGCTAGCGAGGAGGCAGCAAGGAAGCAACATATTTTTGTCTGTAAACTAAGAAATATATTCGCTGCTCGCCGCTTACACTGGGTCAGTCCCCTGGATGACCAGGTGCTGGAAGCCGAGCAGGGGCTTGTCCTATGCTCCAAACACCTGTAAACCAAAGGAGACAATTTAAGGCAGGTGTACCATTACTGTTCTGGACAAGCAGGCACAAAGTCCCTTCTTGAGATCTCCTTTTCTGATGCGTTTTAACAAAAAACTGGCCTAATTGTAGAGACACATCCAAAGAAACAGAGTCATGCTGGACAGACTTCCATGGACCTCTGTGGATGTCCTGAATGCTAGCAAATCTCCCTCGCTGTTGAGGGAGTGATGTCTTTGTTGGTCCGGTTAGCGAAGTACGCAATATCATAGACACAGGTAAGCAGTCTGTCAGCAATTCTGATGCAGGTGACAATTTGAATACTCAAGATCGCCAGTGTTACATGGCCTATACTTCTAGCACATGCTAGTTTTGCAAGTTATTCATATCTGGAGTGCAGTTTTAATGTTGATGTAACTGGATGATAATTAAAATAACACTAAAAGGAAAAAAAAAAATTTTTTTTGTACAATAACAAACATGTTATACTTACCTCCACTGTGCAGCTCGTTGACAGAGTTGCCCCAATCCTGGTCTTCTGGGGTCCCTCGGCGGCTGTCTCGGCTCCCCATGCAAGAACTTTCCACGTTCATGCGAGCTCTCTCGCATGGTGGAAAGTTCTTGCGGGCGCGCTCCCGTGATACAGCCGGCGGCCATAGCCACTCACTGTATCACTCGGCCCCGCCCCCTGGCGCTCCGCATCATTGGATGTGATTGACAGAAAATGGCTGCGCTGCTTTCAATCAACCAATGAATGAGCCAGAAGCCTGGCCAAGAAGCAAGCGCGTTCACGGCACGGGACTTTCGAAGGGGTCAGGTAAGTAAACGGGGGCTCGGGGGAGCGCTAATGCTCGGATGTTTTTTCACCTTAATGCATAGAATGCATTAAAGTGAAAAAACATGTACCTTTACAACCTCTTTAGGTTTGTTTTGTGCACTGGCCATAAATAATTAGTATTTATTTTATTTATTTTTATAATAAAATACTGTTTTCACTTTTTTTTAAATCTTTCATTCCATCTCAGTTCTGTTGATCTCCTGCACCCTATATCAGCTACTTCCTGTCTATGTGCACGCACTCCAACATTGACTGCATATCATTGTCAAATTCTTAATGGTGATGGTTAATCTCCAGTTTTTCCAAAAGATGACATATCTTATAGTGTGATAAAGGCGAGAGCTGACCCTTTAAAGTAGATGATAAACCTAAAAGGATATAATTTACGTTTATCTTGTGTATTACAGTTGTGCTCAAAAGTTTGTACACCCTGGCAGAAATCGTGACATTTTGGCATCGATATTGAAAATATGACATGTTACACTTACCTGCTCTGTGCAATGGTTTTGCACAGAGCAGCCCCAATCCTCTCCTTCTTGGATCCCCGCTCTGGGCTCCTCCCCCCTGCCAAGTGCCCCCATAGCAAGCCCCTTTGTATGGGGGCACATAAGCATGCTTGCTACTGAGCCGCCTTGTGTCTATGGGAGTGTGGCTCAGTCCTGCCCACTGCTGACTCCTCCCTGTCTGTGATTGACATTAGTGGGAGTTTTTTTTTGCCTTCTTGCAAAGAATGCATGAAGATACAAAAACCTTTTGTCTTTAGAACCAATTTAATCTCCCACATCTGTGGCTTTAAATTGTAATTAGTGTCTGTGTATAAATAGTCAATGAGTTTGTTAGCGCTCATGTGGATGCATTGAGCAGGCTGGATACTGAGCCGTGGGGAGCAGAAAAGAACTGTCAAAAGACCTGCGTAACAAGGTAATGGAACGTTATAAAGATGGAAAAGGGTATAAAAAGATATTCAAAGCCTTGAATATGCCAGTCAGTACTGTTCAATCACTTATTAACCACTTGCGGACCCCCTGCCGTTGTTATACGTCGGTACTTTGAAGAGGGATATCGTTGTTATGGTAGCAGCTAGCTACCATAATCCCGGTATCCTCTTCTTCAGTGGGCGGTCCGCTTTCAGATAAAAGTGGTCTCTGCGGCGGATTCCCCGCAAAATCACTTTTATCGGCTGCGGGAGAGGGCCCCCTCCTCCGGCTGTGCTCCGGTGCCCTCCGCCGTTTACCGAAGTCGTGGCGGAGGCGATCACGTCCGCTCCTGTGTGTGGTATGGAGCCCCCACCCAGCTCCATGCCATTGCAGGGCGGAAGCGACATCAAAACGTAATTTCCACCCATAGCTCTAAAAGAGAATTTTTTTTTACAAACAACATATTTTTTTAATTGCATTTTAGTGTAAATATGAGATCTGAGGTCTTTTTGACACCAGATCTCATATTTAAGAGGTCCGGTCATGCTTTTTTTTTATTACAAGAGATGTTTACATTGCTTGTACTAGGAATAAAAGTGACACCATTTTTTTTAAATGAACGGTGTAAAAAAAGGGATTTTTATAACAGCTTACCTGTAAAATCCTTTTCTTGGAGTACATCACGGGACACAGAGCGACTTAGTCATTACTAATGGGTTATATAGATTACCTTCAGGTGCTGGCACTGGCCAATTCCAAACCGGAAGTACCCTCCCCTATATAAGCCCCTCCCACCCGGGAGCACCTCAGTTTTGTAGCCAAGCAATAAGTGTCCCAAAAAGAGGGGTGGGAGCTCTGTGTCCCGTGATGTACTCCAAGAAAAGGATTTTACAGGTAAGCTGTTATAAAAATCCCTTTTTCTTTTTCGTACATCAGGGGACACAGAGCGACTTAGTCATTACTAATGGGACGTCCCAAAGCAATGCCAAATGAGGGGAGGGATACATAAGCTGGGCGCCATCAGGATCTTTTGCGGCCTGCAACACACTGCGCCCAAAGGCGACATCCTCCTGACTTCTAACGTCTACCTGGTAGAATCTAGTAAACGTGTGTACCGAAGACCATGTTGCGGCCTTACATACCTGAGCCAGGGAGGCCTGGTGATGCACTGCCCATGAAGTTCCAACTGCTCTCGTGGAGTGCGCCCTAACTTTGAACGGAGGCGGTCTCTTTCTCAAGCCATAGGCTTGTATTATGACCTGTCGAATCCACTTGGCTAAAGTGGATTTTGATGCTGCCTGACCCTTTTTAGGGCCTTCCGGCAGAATAAACAAAGTATCCGTTCTGCGAATCTGAGCAGTGGCTTTTAGATAAGCTTTAACTGCTCTTACTACATCCAAAGAATGTAATAACTTTTCCTCTACCGAGCTAGGTTTGGGGAAAAAAGAAGGAAGAACCACATCTTGGTTCAAATGAAACCTCGATACCACCTTGGGAAGAAAGGCTGGATGAGGACGTAATACTACTCTGTCCTTATGGACAACCAGATATGGCTCCTTACAGGACAAGGCGGCTAATTCCGATACTCTTTTAGCCGAACAAACGGCTACTAAGAAAATCAATTTCCTGGTGAGAAGAACCAAGGAAATGTGTTGCAATGGTTCAAACGGTTGTTTCTGTAGAACTGACAGAACCAGGTTTAAGTCCCAAGGACATATGGGAATACTAACCGGAGGGCTAATACGCATCACTCCTTGTATGAAAGCTTTGACTAGTGAATGCGAAGCCAAGGGCCTTTGAAAAAATATTGACAAGGCCGAAATCTGACCCTTGATAGTACTCAAGGCCAGCTTCCTATCTACAGCCCACTGTAGGAAGTCCAAAATCCTCCCTATCACGTACTTACGTGGATGCCATTTCTTGGCCTCACACCACATAATGTACGCTTTCCAGATCCTATAATAGATCTGCCTGGATACCGGCTTCCTGGCATTGATCATGGTAGATACCACAGAATTAGAGAGTCCTCTCTTTTTCAGAATGTGGGCTTCAATAGCCAGGCCGTCAAACCTAGGGCTGGTAAGGAAGGGTGGTATATCGGTCCCTGCGACAGCAGGTCCGGACGATGTGGGAGGGTCCAAGGACTCCTCACTGACATTTTTACAATCTCCGCGTACCATGCCCTTCGGGGCCACGCTGGAGCCACCAGAATCACTGGTTTCTTTTCTACCCTGATTCTGCGGAGTAATCGCGGTAACAATTGTGGCGGTGGGAATGCATATATCAGCTTGAACTGATCCCAAGGGAACACTAGGGCATCCGAGCCGCAAGCTAGAGGATCCCTTGTGCGAGACACAAATCTGTCCACCTTTGCGTTGAATCTGGATGCTAGCAGATCTACATCCGGTGTTCCCCACCGCTGGCATATTGCCTGGAAAACCTCGGGGTGAAGAGACCACTCCCCCGGGCATAATTGTTGGCGACTTAAAAAGTCCGCTCTCCAATTTTCCACTCCTGGGATGAAAACCGCGGATATGGCTGGGACATATTTTTCTGCCCACTCCAGGATGCAATTTGCTTCCCTCTGG
The DNA here is from genome assembly GCA_029206835.1 of Rana muscosa. Lineage (NCBI taxonomy): Eukaryota > Metazoa > Chordata > Amphibia > Anura > Ranidae > Rana > Rana muscosa. Next base: position 159,528,996 of record CM055118.1, read on the forward strand.
GCTGCACGACTCCTGGTGCCACCCTGGTGATTGATATATGCCACTGCTGTGGCATTGTCTGATTGAATTCTGACAGGGGACCCTTGGAGTTTGGATGTCCATGCTACTAGGGCATACCGGGCTGCTCGTATCTCTAAGAGATTGATGGGCAGGGCCTTTTCTGCTTCTGACCACTTGCCCTGGAGAGACCATTGCTCCAGTACTGCCCCCCAGCCTATGAGGCTGGCATCTGTAGCGACTACCTTCCAAGAAACCGGACTGAAGGGTTTCCCTTTTTCCAGATTCTGGGGCACCAACCACCAATGGAGGCTCTTGCGAACGGAAGGGGACAGGGACATTGGTAAGTCTAAAGCCTGAACTTTTTTGTTCCAGGCTGACAGTATGGCCCTTTGCAAATTCCTTGAATGGAATTGACCGTAGGGTACCGCTTCGAATGAAGCCACCATCTTTCCCAGCAGCCTCATGCAGAGGCGTATGGATGGTTTTCTTTTTGTACCCACTAAGTGGGTCAAATCTTTTAAAGACGACACCTTCTCTGGAGGTAAGAAAATCTTTCTCTGATTTGAATCCAGCCTTAGCCCTAAGTATTCCAGACTTTTGACTGGTCTTAGAGCTGACTTGTCCCGGTTGATAATCCAACCGTGATATTCCAGATACTTGATTGTCTTGTGAATAGCTACTTCCAGCTTTTCCACTGAGTGGTCTATTAGTAGCAGGTCGTCTAGATATGCCATTATCGTTACACCTTGTGTTCTTAGATTGGCCAATAATGGGGCCAGAATTTTTGTGAACACTCGTGGTGCTGTGGCCAGACCGAAAGGTAAGGCTCTGAACTGAAAATGGCGCCCTTCTACTGCAAAGCGTAGAAATTTCTGGTGGGCCGGAAAAATGGGAATATGCAGATAAGCATCCCTTATGTCGATCGAGGCTAACCATTCCTGCCCTTGTAGGGCGGTGGCCACCGATCGGATCGACTCCATCCGAAAAGTCCTGATATTTAGGAACTTGTTTAGCCCTTTTAGATTTAATATGGGCCTCACGTCCCCATTTGGTTTGGGGACTGTGAAAAGGTTCGAGTAAAACCCGAATCCGCTTTCTTCCAGGGGAACCTTCATGATTACACCTTGGAGCAATAGTTGTTCTAGTGCCAGAAGGAGGGATCCTCTCTTCTGGGGATCTCTTGGCACGTTTGACCTCATAAATTGGGCAGGAGGAGTGCCTTTTAACTCCAGCTTGTATCCCAGACTTACTGCGGAGAGCACCCATCTGTCTCTGATGGTGTCCCGCCAGGTCTCTGTGAACAACTGAAGCCTTCCCCCCACCCGATTGAGTGGGGGCAACGCTTCATGACTTGGGGGGAGGTTTTGTACCTCTCTTGATCCAGGGCTTCTTGTTACCCTGTGATTGTCCCTGATTTCTGCCCCCTGAATTTGACCGCGGAGGCCGTCGGAACTGCTTCACAGCCGATGTGCCCGGGACTGGAGAAGTAGGCCTCTTAAAAGAAGGACTTCTACTCTTGTTCTTAACCGGTAAGAGTGAACTTTTACCGGCAGAAATTTTCTGGATATATTTGTCCAGATCTTCTCCAAATAAGCGTTCTCCATGAAATGGGAAGCTAACCAGCAGTTTCTTACAGGGAGCTTCAGCAGACCAGTTTTTGAGCCACAGAAGCCTACGCATATGTACTATAGACAGCGTAAAGCGGGAGGCCTGTTGGATTGTATCCTTTATGGCATCCACCGCAAAACACAAGGCTCTAGGCAGGTCAGCTAGGGCAAGAGCCTGCTGATCTGGTAAGTCCCTTACGACTTGTTTCAACTGATCTTTCACTGCTTGGCAGACTCCAATCGCTGCTACCGCAGGTTGTGTCACCATGCTTGCTGTAGAGAAAGCAGATTTTAGTAAAGACTCCAATTTTTTATCTATTGGGTCTTTGAACATTGGAACATTATCTACTGGACATGTCAGTGATTTGTTCACAGAAGAGATGGCTGCGTCCACTGTAGGGACCCTCCATTTTTTTATGAACTTATCCTCCATGGGATAGATCACCGGAAATCTCTTGGGGGGAGCAAATATTTTATCAGGATGCTCCCAATCCTGGTAAATAAGCCCTTCTAATAAAGGGTGGATTGGGAAGGAACAGACAGCCTGGGGAGCTTTTAGCGACCCCAGCGAGGAAACCGTAGTGGATGGTGGTTCCGCCAGAGGCATTTTAAATGCTGATCGGACCATGTTAGTCAGAGACTGAACCCATAATCTTTCAGCCTGAGATGCTGAGAAAGGTTCTTCCACTGTTGATTCCTCCATAACTGAATCAACCTCATCCTGATCCCCTTCAGGTAGGTCGATCCCTGTGTGGGTCTGTTCCTCCACTAACAGGCACTCTGAAGGAGGAGACGGAGATCGGATGCGCTTTTCCTGTGACAGGGAAGCAGCGATCAATGCTGTTAATCTCTCTTCCAATCCTCCCAGAGTTGAGGATAAAACCTCCTCTGTTATATATACAGGAGCAGGTGGACTGGGGACAGCCGCAGCACCAGGCACTCCTGCGGGGTTTCTACGGCTACTGACCTCTGAATTCTCAGGGGAGATTGGTGCAGTACAAGCATGCCCAATATCCTCAGAGCCCGATGGAGACCCCTTTGGCTTCCTGGAAGATCTATTTCCGGAGCGTCTGGACGACATATCCTATAAGCACAAAGCTGAGGTATTCCCGTCGTCATACACCAATATTGCTGGTAATAGTCTAACACAGTTGCTGCTATATACCAGCTGGTGTCCACTAAAGTGCCTTTCTATGGGGATGCCTGCATCAACCGCCTCTGTGTGCCACTGTTTGTTGCTAGCTCTGTTTGCATCCAGCTGACACTTGTACTGTGTCTTTATACAAGCTGGGACGCCTGCACATGCGCAGAAGCGCCGTGGCGCGCATCGAGCGTCATCCACCCGCCCGCCCCTTTTTTTTCATAGGAGGCGCGTGCACGCGCCCGCGCCCGTGCGCCATTGGCGCCCTTTTCGAAACCAAACAGGGACTAGGAGCCAGGGCCCTTTTTGCCGGAGGGCCTGTGCGGTGGATGAGCGCAGCAACAGGGCAGAGGAAGTGGATTCCCACAGAGAAACTTACCAACTGCCTGGATCTTTTGACTTGAGAAAACCAAAGATCCACATGACAAGAAAAATGGACCACAGCGGCCTCTAGTGGTTTAACACAGGTACCGCGGTCCTCTTTTTTTTTTTTTTTTCTTGACAACTATTAAAATTTTACATTTTCAGTAGTTACAGGCATACACAGATATTAGCGGGAATACCGTTAGGTAACAGACAGAAAGACAAATTAGGCTTGGGGTCCCCCAATAGAACCAAGTTCCTGGGGGCCCCCACTTACCTGTTCCCCGCCGCAGGACTTTGTTTGGTCCACAGAAGCCCAAACTTCACCTATCACGGCAGGCATTGTAATTAAACCTTCAGGGACCGGGTTCCCAAGGCTTCCACTCCCCTGGACCTGTATAGCACCCTGCACAGACAACATCTTGGTCGTGGGTATGACCAGAGCTCTGGATCCCAGGGTCCAGCCCTCCTAAGAGAGGCATTACAGGCAAAACCTTGCTTTTCTGCTGCAAGGCCCGGGTACCGACCGTTTAGCTATGAAGCTTTTTTGGTGGGATCCGGAACAGCTTACTAAGGCCCAAAAGAACCTGTACGCAAGCCCAGTGAAAACACATGTTACTCTTTGGCCAACACCTTAGACACTGGCAAAAAACTGAGGTGCTCCCGGGTGGGAGGGGCTTATATAGGGGAGGGTACTTCCGGTTTGGAATTGGCCAGTGCCAGCACCTGAAGGTAATCTATATAACCCATTAGTAATGACTAAGTCGCTCTGTGTCCCGTGATGTACGAAAAAGAAATAAAAAATAAAAGGTAAAATAAATGAAAAAAAATTATAATTTAAAAGCGCCCCGTCCCGCCGAGCTCGCGTGCAGAAGCGACCGCATATGAAAAAAGTGTTAAAACCACACGCGAGGTATCGCTGCGATCGGTAGAGCGGGAGCAATAATTCTAGCCCTAGATCTCCTCTCTAACTCAAAACATGCAACCTGTAAAAAAATGTAAACGTTGCATATGGAGATTTAAGGGTAAATGTTTGTCGCCATTCCACGAGCGGGCGCAATTTTGAAGCATGACAGGTTAGGCATCAATTTACTCAGTGTAACATCAACTTTCACAATATAAAAAAAAAGTTGGGCTAATTTTCCTGTTGTCTTCTTTTTTAATTAAAAAAAAGTGTATTTTTTCCAAAAAACTGTGCTTGTAAGACGCCTTCGCAAATACGGTGTGACAAAAAGTATTGCAACGAACGCCATTTTATTCTCCAGGGTGTTTGAAAAAAATATATAATGTTTGGGGGTTCTAAGTAATTTTCTAGCAAAAAAAAATAGGCTCAGGGCTGAAGTGGTTAAAGCGGTTGTATACCCGCATTTTTTTTTTTTTTTTTACACATGTAAAGGAAAAGACATAATGAGCTTGTATGCACAGCATACAAGCTCATTATGAAATACTTACCTTAGAACGAGGCGTTGGTGTCCCTCCCGGTCCACGCCGAGGCAGCTGACATTATGCCTCGGCGTGTCTTCCGGGTATCGTGGCTTCAGCGCTGTGAGTGGGAGACTTCTTTCTGACAAGGTCCGGCGTCCGCCGGGCCTTCAGCCGAGAATCCCCTGTGCGCATGTGCCGCTGCAGTCAGCGGCGCAGTGCAAGGGGAATATCTCCTAAACCTGTAGGTAAAAGTAAAAAAAAAAAGACTATACAACCGCTTTAATAAGTGGAACATTTGGGGATCTCTTGATACTAAGCCAAGCTTAGGTAGACCAAGAAAGATTGCAGCCACAACTTCCAGAAAAATAGTTTGGGATACAAAGAAAAACCCACAGGTAACCTCAGGAGAAATACAGGCTGCTTTGGATAAAGACAGTGTGGTTGTTTCAATGAGCACAATACGATGATACTTGAACAAAATGCGGTGACATGGCTCACAGCTTCTGGCACATTGTATTCTGGAGTGACAAGACCAAAAGTGCGGTTTGGAGAGGGGTCAACAAGGCCTATTGCGACAAGAATACCATTCCCACTGTGAAGAATGGTGGTGGCTCACTGAAGTTTGGGAACTCTTGTGAAAATTGGTGGCTAGATGAATGCAGCATGTTATCAGAAAACACTGGCAGACAATTTGCATTCTTCTGCACAAACGCTGCGCATGGGACACTCGTGGACTTTTCAGCACGACAATGACCCTAAGCACAAGGCCATGTTGACCCTTCAGTGGTTACAGAAGAAAAAGGTGAAGGTTCTGGAGTGGCTATCAGTGTCTCTTGACCGTAATATCATCGAGCCACTCTGGGGAGATCTCAAAACTTGTGATTTATGCAAGACGGTCAAAGACTTTGCATGACCTGGAGGCATTTTGCCAAGACGAATGGTCAGCTATACCACCTGCAAGAATTCAGGGCCTCATAGACAACTATTACAAAAGACTGCACACTGTCATTAATGCTAAAGGGGGCAATGCACAGTATTAAGAACTAAGGGGATGCAGACTTTTGAGCAGGGGTCATTTAATTTGTTTACTTGTTGCACGTTTTGTTTTGCGATTGTGCCATTTTGACCCACAGTTGAATATGACTCTCATAATAAATAAAAGAAATGTGTTTTGCCTGCTCACTCATGTTTTCTTTAAAAATGGTACATACTGTATATGACCAATTCTCTGAGGGCATGCAAACCTTTTAGCACAGCTGTATAACCAATTGCCAGTTTTGCATATAATTTTGTTTTTACCTTTTTTAATAATTTTTCCTATCTTACAACTGCTGGGGTCCTCCTGTTTCATCAGTCACTTCCTGTCTATATGTATGCGCTCAATTGTTGGCTGCACCTCGTTGCTCTGGACCAGCTTCCTGCTAGTGATATCAGTGGACCATGTACTAGTGATATCAGTGGACCATGTACTAGTGATATCAGTGGACCATGTACTAGTGATATCAGTGGACCATGTACTAGTGATATCAGTGGAGCATGTACTAGTGATATCAGTGGAGCATGTCTGTGTGTTAGCACAGTCACTAGTAGTCTCTACCAGGGAGCAGGACAGTGTGCCAAAGTAGGGGAACAACTGGGAGACAGCCATCACCCTATACCAGGAAGTGCCTGAACAAGGACCTTCATGGTGGGATCATCAGGGATTATTTTAAAGAAAGCTGCGAACAGATTGCGACTTTTGAAGCCACAAAAAGCATGTTGAATTTTATATGAGATTTTAGTGATTGAAGCTACAATAACATGGATTTAGTTTTATTTTAAGACCCCCCCCCCCCCCCATCCTAAATAAATCTGCTAGCAAATGGATGCTCTTTCACATATAATACTGTAAGACCCGGCTGGTTCAACGAGCAGAGATGCATGCAGTGAAGAATCCAAACACAGCAGCAGCTGGAAAGCCCAAGACGCCCTGCGGAGGCCATCGGGCATCAATCACAGCAGGAGCTGAGATTTACAAGATGTGTGATTTGTTCCACATGATACAGCAAATAAAAAAAATGAGGTTTGTACATGACCGAGGCATCGTCAGGAGCATCGTCATCCCCATTCATCAGTCTGTATCCCCACCTGTTAATAACCATCTCCAGTGAATACAAGTGAGGCTGTTTATGCTTTCAGGTTTAAAGGACCTCTCCCAACCAGGATATGGGACAGGCTCATTCTGACCTGCTGTGGCTTCTAATGCACACTGTAAGAAGCTCACTGTGTGCAGTGAAATCAGAGTAAGCTACTTTAGTATAGGAGAGGGGCCTATAAAATTGTGCAAGACGAAAGGGGAAGCTGGAATAAGCTGTAAAGGCCAACCCCCACCCAAAGCTGGTACTAAAGACTAATGCCTTGTACACACAATCGGAATTTCCGATGGAAAAAGTCAGACGGACTTTTTCCATCTGAAATTCCTACCGCGTGTAGCCCCACCTGAGTTTTTTCATCGTAAATTCCGAGAAATTCCGTTGGAGTTTAGATATAGAACATGTTCTATTTTTCTCCGATGGAATTCCGTCGGAATTCCAATGTGATTTGGCCAGGCAAAAGCCTGATCGTGTGTACGGGGCATAGGGCAAGCCAAAGATTATGCAATTTCCTTTTCAGGAAAGAAAATCGTTTGATTCCCCCCATCAACACAGTCAGTGTTGATGGGGAATCCCGCCCTCTGAGTTATTGTGTTCTCCTGGTGGGGGTAGAGATTGGGGGAGCCGTCCCTGCTGGGATAACACAATGATGAATGCTAGCAGCTATAGCCGCTGGCAATAATCGCATGCTGCAAATCCGACATGCTGGTTGTACCCAAAACGATCAATGAATCGACTTGGGTACAATCAGCCTGCCCATAGATGGTTCAAAGCTCGGCCGGTCCCTGCTGGCCGAGATTCCAACCATCTATAGTTAGCTTATATTGCAACCTACCAGTCCCAAGATGTGCTGGCTGCACATACTTTTTCAAAAAATGTTTTCCTTTATCTTTATCTGGTGATTCTGCCACTTGCATACTTCCTGTCCTAGCGAGACAATGCTGGTGGCCCTGCACACACTATCTGGCTAAACAATAGTCATTTTAAAAATGGATTGAACCAAGTGAAAATAATCGTCTGAACAGTGATTGCATCCAATCAGATGCAGTAATTGTTCAGCAGTACCACTGTATCCAGGCACCTGAGGCTGCCGCAAATGCTGAATAGCATAGTTGGCAGTGGAGATTTCTCCCTCCATTCCTCCATCCACACTGTTAGTGTGAATGGGGAAGTTGACTGAATTTCTCTCCTTCAGTCTGCAGACTGAACAAGAGAAAATCGAGCTGTGCATGGCAAGCTTAAAGGATAAGTTCACCTTTGGGAACATGTTACATGTTTAACCCGTTTCTAAGGTGGAACATGTAACATGTCCAATTGTAACCTGTTCTCGTTACAACAAAAATTCCACGTTCCATTGCCTGAATGAAACAATAAGACAGCGGTTCGATAAGTTCTACTTGTCAGAACTGATGAAACTTTTTCTTTTTGAAATTGCTAAAACCACTAAGCCTATGTAGTAATGACTGTGGGATTTGGGATGGGGGGGAGGGGGGGTGGCTGGGGAACGGACACCATTTTCTGGTTATCAGAAACAAAAGCACAGTGGGGAACAGCCGATTATCGCTGTCATAACACAGGACATGGTGAGCGAACACCACCATCTGTTTGTGATATTACAGGAAACAGTCCTCGGCCTGTGTGAAGCTTTGAAGTGCAAGAAGAACACTATAGGAACCAGTTATATGGAGGGTGTCTGTTTAATTTATACCATGAAGTCAGGGGCCACAATATGTCCCCTAAACAGGGTAAAACAGGAAGAACTGGAAGGGGGGCCCTCTGTCAGCCATCTTGTCTATGGGGAGGCATAAACCAGTGTCATCTAGCACTGCAAGACTGGCCACACAGCCTGATAAAATCCTACCTATCGGCCTATTCAGTCAGTTTCATTCTCTATGAAAATGTAGAACTATAGGCAAAACTTTTTTTTTTCCGTTTTGGATAGAGTAAGGCAGGATTATAACCCCTGTAAGGTTTATTTTTGCCATCTGTGTCCCATTGCAGAGATTTCCCTGCACTTCTTCTCCCATAGCCAAACAGGAAGTAAGAGCAATTAACCGCTTGCCGCCCGCCCACCGTCAAATGACGGCTGTTGCTAAGACACGGTATGACCCCGATCTGTGTAAAGAGACGCGGCTCTTTAACCATGTGATCAGCTCACACTGACAGATTGTGAGGAGAGAAGAGCCGATCAGAGGCATCTCCTCACAGAGGACAGCTAGGTATGTAATCAGGGCACTGATCATCAGTGCCCTGATTACAATTAAGTGCCAACCAGTGCCAACAATTATTGCCTACCCCTGCCAGCAATCAGTGCCCACAAGTGCCAGCAATCATTGGCCAATAGTGATGCCAATCAGTGCTGCCCATCAAAGCCACCCATCATTGCCCATTAGTGCCACCTATCCATGCTGCCCATTTCTGCCCAGTGCCGGATATCAGTGCCACCTATCAGTGCCCATAAGTGCGGCAAATTCGTGCCTCCTCACCAGTGCCCATCAGTGCAGCCTATTAGTGCCGCCTCATCAGCGCCCATCAGTGAAGGAGAAAAATTACTTATTTGCAAAATTTACTGACAAACTAAGAAAACCTTTTTTTATGTCAACATTTTCGGGGAAAAAATAAAAAACCTAGGAGTGAATAAATACCACCAAAAGAAAGCTCTATTTGTGTGAAGAAAGTGATACAAATTTCACATGGTTACAATGTAGCATGACCGCGCAATTGTCATTCAAAGTGTGACAGCGCTGAAAGCTGAAAAATGGCTTGGGCAGGAAGGGGGTTTAAGTGCCCTGTATTGAGGTGGTTAAAGAGGTCCTGTCATGCTTTTTTTTTCTATTAAGGGATGTTTACATTCCTGGTAATAGGAATAAAAGTTATCCACATTTTTTTAAAGGGACAGTGTAAAAATAAAATAAAATTAAAAGTGAAATAAATAAAAATAAAATTTCAAGCGCATACGCAAGTTGCTCCCGCATATGTAAACGGTGTTCAAAGCACACATGTGAGGCATCGTTACGATCGTTAGAGCAAGAGCAATAATTCTAAAAAAGACCTCCTCAGTAACTCAAAACTGGTAACCTGTAGACATTTTTAAACTTCGCCTATTTTTTAGTGTCAAAGTTTGTCGCCATTCCACAAGCGGGGACATTTGGAAGCATGACATGTTGGGTATCAATTTACTCGGCTTAACATTATCTTTCACAATGTAAAAAAAAAATTGGGCTACCTTTACGCTTTTCTTATCTTTTAATTAAAAAATGTGTATTTCTTGTTCATACATCACGGGACACAGAGCAGCATAGTCATTACTATGTGGGTTATATAGAATTACCTTCAGGTGCTGGCACTGGCAACTTCCAAAACAGGAAGTACCCTCCCCTATATAAGCCCCTCCCATCCGGGAGTACCTCAGTTTTTTGCCAGTGTCTAAGGTGTTGGCCAAGGTTAACATGTATTCATCTGGGCTTGTGTACAGGTTCTCTGGGCCTTAGCAAGCTATTCCGGATCCGACCAAAAAAGCTTCATAGCTAAAAGGTCGGTACCCGGGCCTTGCAGAGAAGAGCAGGGTTTTGCCTGTAATGCCTCTCTTAGGAGGGCTGGACCCTGGGATCCAGAGCTCTGGTCATACCCAAAACCAAGAGGCTATCTGTGCAGGGTGCTATACAGGTCCAGGGGAGTGGAATCCTTGGGAACCCGGTCCCTGAAGGTCTAGTACAATGCCGGCCGTGAGAGGTGAAGTTTGGGCTTCTGTGGACCAAACAAAGTCCTGCGGCGGGGAAAAGGTAAGTGGGGGCCCCTCAGGAACTTGGTTCTATTGAGGGGACCCCCAAGCCTAATATGTCTTTCTGCCTGTTACCTAAAGGGTATTCCCGCTAATAGCTGTATATGCCTAAGAAATCCTAGAAATGTTTTTTCATAAGGGAAGTTTTAAAAAAACTGTAAACCTGGAAATATTTTTCATAAAGGAGGTTTTAAAAAAAAAAAAAAAGACAAAAGTGCGGTACCTGTGTTTGTCCACTAGAGGCCGCTGTGGAACGTCTTTTTTCTTGGGACTATTCCTTCCATGGTGAAAGTCCAGGCAGATGAGTGAGCTCTCTATCAGGGAAGCTGCATTCCTCTGTCATGCTGCCAAGTAGTTTCCTTCCATCCCCGAGTCCTGGTGAAACAGGGACCCTGGCTCCTCTCCCTACATGGCGCCAAGAGCGCACACATGCACGCGCGCGCACACATGCTTTCTTTTTATAAGGTTTAGCTTCAAAAAAGGGGGCGGAGCCTGGCGGATGACGCGCTCTGTGCGCCCAGCGCTTCTGCGCATGTGCGGGCGTCCCAGCAAGATAAAAGGACTCAGTCCACGCTGCTTGCTATGGACACAGAGCATGAAAAGGAGCTGGTAGCATGGTACTGGGGCTTACAGCGGGCGGTTGATACAGGCATCCCCAGAAAGACGCATTAGTAGACACCCACTGATGTACATAGCAGCAAATTGCATTAGACTATTTCAGTAAGGGGTGTATTGCGGCTGGAATACCTCAGCTTTGAACTAAGGAATATGCCGCCTAAAAAACTCTGAGATATACCTCTCAGGAAGTGTAGGGGGTCTCCATCGGGCTCTGAGGATCTGGAGCAGTCATCTGCACCCTCCTCCCCTGAGAAATCAGAGGTTAATACCCATAAGGAACCCCCGGGAGTGCCAGGTACTGCGGCTGTCCTCAGTCCACCTGCTCCTGCATATATAACAGAGGAGGTTTTTTCCTCAACTCTGGAGGGATTGGAGCAGAGATTGGCAGCATTGATCGCTTCTTCTCTGCAGGAAAGAAAGCGCGCCAGATCTCCATCACCTCCATTAGAGTGCCTGTTGGCAGAGCAACAGTCCCAGGAAGGGACCGACCTACCTGAAGGGGATCAGGAGGAGGTTAGCTCTGTTTTTGAGGAATCGACAGTAGATGAACCATTTTCAGCATCACAGACTGAAAGATTGTGGGTCCAGACCCTAACTGACATGGTTCGATCTGCATTTAAAATGCCTCTTGTTGAACCATCAACTACTGCTGTCTCCTCATTGGGGTCGCTAAAAGCTCCCCAGGTTAATTGCTCCTTTCCAATACATCCATTATTGGAAGGACTTATATACCAGGACTGGGAACATCCTGATAAACTATTTGTTCCGCCTAAAAGGTTTCCGGTGATCTATCCCATGGAAGAAAAGTTCACCCAGAGATGGAATGTTCCTACGGTGGATGCAGCCATCTCTTCTGTGAACAAATCACTGACATGTCCAGTAGATAATGTTCAAATGTTCAAAGATCCAGTGGATAAAAAATTGGAATCTTTATTAAAATCAGCTTTTTCCACAGCAGGGGCTGTTACACAGCCAGCAGTGGCAGCTATTGGGGTCTGCCAAGCTTTAAAGGATCAAATGAAAATGGTCCTGAGGGATTTGCCAGACCAGCAGGCCCAGGCTCTGGCTGATCTGCCTAGAGCATTATGCTTTGCGGTTGACGCCATCAAGGATTCTATCCATCAGGCCTCCCGCCTCACGCTGTCTTTGGTACATATGCGTAGGCTTCTGTGGCTCAAAAACTGGTCTGCTGAAGCTCCCTGTAAGAAGCTCTTAGTTAGCTTCCCATTTCATGGGGAACGCCTTTTTGGCGAAGACCTGGATAAGTATATCCAGAAGATTTCCAGTGGTAAAAGTACTCTCTTACCGAGTAAGAAGAGGTCTAGGGGTCCATCTTTTAAGAGGACTACCTCTCCTATCCCTGCGACGTCTGCTACTAAGCAGTTCCGACGGCCTCCTCGGTCAAACTCGGGAGGTAAAAATCAGGGACAGCCACAGGGTAATAAAAAGCCCTGGATCCGAAGAGGTACTAAACCAGCCTCCAAGTCAAGCCTATGAAGGGCTGCCCCCACTCAAACGGGTGGGGGGAAGACTTCAGTTGTTCACAGAGACCTGGCGGGAGACGATCAAAGACAGATGGGTGCTCTCCGCAGTAACTCGGGGATACAAGTTGGAGTTAAAAGAGTCTCCTCCGTCCCATTTTATGTGGTCAGGCATGCCAAGAGACCCTCTGAAAAGAGGGTCTCTCCTATTGGCGTTAGAACAACTATTGCTCCAAGGAGTAATTATGGAGGTTCCTATGGAAGAGTGGGGGTTGGGTTTCTACTCAAACCTTTTCACAGTCCCAAAGCCAAACGGGGACATAAGACCCATATTGGACCTAAAGAGTCGAAACAAATTTCTAAACGTCCGGTCTTTCCGGATGGAGTCGATCCGATCGGTCACCGCTGCCCTACAAGGGGAGGAATGGTTAGCCTCGATCGACATCAAAGATGCTTACTTGCATGTTCCCATCTTTCCAGGTCATCAAAAATTCCTACGCTTTGCAGTAGAAGGGCGCCATTTTCAGTTCAGAGCCTTACCATTCGGTCTGGCCACAGCACCACGAGTGTTCACAAAAATTCTGGCCCCACTGTTGGCCGATCTAAGAACACGGGGTGTAACGATAATGGCATACATAGACGACCTGTTGTTGATGGACCACTCAGTTGCCAAGCTAGAAGTGGTAATTGTCGATACAATCAAGTATCTAGAATCTCACGGTTGGGTCATCAACCTGGACAAGTCAGCCCTACAGCCAGTGAAAAACCTGGTATATCTAGGGCTACGGCTGGATTCAGACCAGAGGAATATTTTCTTACCTCTAGACAAGGTATCCTCTTTGAGGGGCTTGGTCCGTCTGCTTTGTGCAAAAAGACAGCCGTCCATACGCCTGTGCATGAGGCTGCTAGGAAAGATGGTAGCATCATTCGAAGCTGTGCCATACGCCCAATTCCACTCAAGGAATTTACAAAGGGCCATATTGTCAGCCTGGAACGGAAAAGTTCAGGCTCTAGACTTCCCGATGGCTTTGTCCCCTTCCGTTCGGAAGAGTCTCTGCTGGTGGTTGATCCCCCAGAATCTCTAGAAGGGAAAACCCTTCAGCCCGATATCTTGGAAGGTGGTCACTACAGATGCCAGCCTTATAGGCTGGGGGGCAGTACTGGAGCAATGGTCTCTCCAGGGCAGATGGTCAAATGTAGTAAAAACCCTGCCCATCAATCTCTTAGAGATACGAGCAGCCCGGTACGCCCTAGTAGCCTGGACATCCAGACTCCAAGGGTCCCCTGTCAGAATTCAATCAGACAATGCCACAGCAGTGGCATATATCAATCATCAGGGAGGCACCAGGAGTCGTGCAGCCCAGAGGGAAGTAAGTCACATCCTGGAATGGGCAGAAAAGCATGTCCCATGTATGTCAGCTGTCTTCATTCCAGGGGTGGAGAATTGGAAGGCGGACTTTCTGAGTCGCCAACAGTTATGCCCAGGGGAATGGTCCCTTCATCCCGAGGTCTTCCGAGCAATATGTCAGCGGTGGGGAACACCGGATGTAGATCTGCTAGCATCCAGATTCAACGCAAAGGTGGACAGATTTGTCTCCCGGACAAGGGATCCCCTCGCTTGCGGCTCGGATGCTCTGGTGTTCCCTTGGGATCAGTTCAGACTGATATATGCATTCCCTCCGCTACAATTGTTGCCTCGACTCCTTCGCAGAGTCAGGTTGGAGAAGAAGCCGGTGATCCTGGTGGCTCCAGCGTGGCCCCGAAGGGCCTGGTACGCGGAGATCATCAAAATGTCTGTGGGGAGTCCTTGGACCCTTCCACGTCGTCCGGACCTGCTTTCGCAAGGACCGATATACCACCCTTCCTTACTAACTCTAAGTTTAACGGCCTGGCTATTGAATCCCACATCCTAAAGAAGAGAGGTCTCTCTAACTCTGTGGTATCAACTATAATCAATGCCAGGAAGCCTGTATCCAGGCAGATCTACTATAGAGTTTGGAAGGCGTACATCACTTGGTGCGAGGCCAGAAAATGGCATCCACGTAAGTACGTTATAGGCAGAATTCTGGACTTCCTGCAGTGGGCTGTAGACAGGAAGTTTGCCTTAAGTACTATCAAGGGCCAGGTTTCGGCCTTGTCAATACTATTTCAAAGGCCCCTGGCTATGCATTCACTTGTCAAATCCTTTATGCAAGGTGTGACTCGTATTATTCCACCGATTAAGGCTCCCATATGCCCATGGGATCTAAATTTGGTTCTGTCGGTTCTGCAGAAGCAGCCATTTGAACCTTTGCGGCACATTTCCTTGGTTCTACTCACCAGGAAATTGATATTTTTAGTAGCCATATGCTCGGCTAGAAGAGTGTCAGAATTAGCCGCCATGTCCTGTAAAGAGCCATATCTGGTTATCCATAAGGACAGAGTAGTATTACGTCCTCACCCAGCCTTTCTTCCTAAGGTGGTATCGAGGTTTCACTTGAACCAGGATGTGGTTCTTCCTTCTTTTTTCCCCAAACCGAGCTCGGTAGAGGAAAAGTTATTGCATTCTTTGGATGTAGTAAGAGCAGTTAAAGCTTATCTAAAAGCCACTGCTCAGATTCGTAGAACGGATTCTCTGTTTGTTCTGCCGGAAGGCCCCAGAAAGGGTCAGGCAGCATCAAAATCTACTTTAGCCAAGTGGATTCGACAGGTCATAATACAAGCCTATGGCTTGAAAAGTAGACCGCCTCCGTTCAAAGTTAGGGCGCACTCCACGAGAGCAGTTGGAACTTCATGGGCAGTGCATCACCAGGCCTCCCTGGCTCAAATTTGTAAGGCCGCAACATGGTCTTCAGTACACACGTTTACTAGGTTCTACCAGGTGGACGTTAGAAGTCAGGAGGATGTCGCCTTTGGGCGCAGTGTGTTGCAGGCCGCAAAAGATCCTCATGCCTGATGGCGCCCAGCTTATGTATGGTGTATCCCCCCCCCTCATGTGGCATTGCTTTGGGACGTCCCACATAGTAATGACTATGCTGCTCTGTGTCCCGTGATGTATGAACAAGAAAGTAGGATTTTTAAAACAGCTTACCTGTAAAATCCTTTTCTTGGAGTACATCACGGGACACAGAGCTCCCACCCCTCTTTTGGGGACACGTATTGCTTTGCTACAAAACTGAGGTACTCCCGGATGGGAGGGGCTTATATAGGGGAGGGTACTTCCTGTTTTGGAAGTTGCCAGTGCCAGCACCTGAAGGTAATTCTATATAACCCACATAGTAATGACTATGCTGCTCTGTGTCCCGTGATGTACTCCAAGAAAAGGATTTTACAGGTAAGCTGTTTTAAAAATCCTACTTTTTTCCTAAAAAATCATGTTTGTAAGACAGCATGTGAGAGAAAGTATTGCAACGACTGCCATTGTTTTCTCTAGGGTGTCTGAAAAAAATATATATATAATGTTTGGGGGTTCTAAGTAATTTTCTAGCAAAAAAAATAATTTTTTTAACTTGTAAACACCAAGTGTAAAAAATAGGCCTGGTACTTAAAGCGGAGTTCCACCCAAAAATTTAACTTCCGCTTTTCGGAACCCTCCCCCCCTCCGGTGTCACATTTGGCACCCTTCAGGAGGGAGGGGGGTGCAGATACCTGTCTAAGACAGGTATTTGCACCCACGTCCGGGCATAGACTCCCGTGGGAGTCTACGCCACTTCCCCCCCCCCCTGCTGTCTCCTGGGAAACACACTGGTCCAAGGAGAGAGCGGGGACCAGTGACGGCGCGCCGCGCTACTCGCGCATGCGCAGTAGGGAACCGGGCAGTGAAGCCACAAGGCATGCTCGGCCTCGTCTGCCGACATTGCGGGCGCGCTGGACAGGTAAGTGTCCATTTTTTAAAAGTATTTGTAGCTGCTGGCTTTTAAAAAAAAAAAATCGGGTGGACCTCCGCTTTAAGTGGTTAAGTGGTAGTGTCCCATTTCAGCTGTCTGCAGGTACGATCTTCTGATTAACTAATTCTCGGGCAAAAGGCATTTCTTTTGTCTTTGGGAATCCTAAAAGCTAAAGTTAAATCTGCATACATTTTGTCTTCCCTGGTTCCTCCATCCAATTTTTTTTTTGTTAAATAATAATGAACCTCTAATTTTTCATTACATACCTTATTTTAGTCCCAGTGATATCATTACTGGGTCTCTGTTCTCTATGCAATGCAGGCAGATTATGACTGGTGGGAGAGACCGACTGGAGGCATAGACATAGATTCCTGAAAACATCACAGCACCCTGTCTCAGTACTCCTCAAGAGCCCTTGATCCTAAAGCAAGCAGTGGCCTGGCTCTTGGAAGGAGTTATGCAAATATCAAAAGGCCTTGATGGGTGAATATTAAGCTAGCTATAGACAGATTAAATCTCAGGCGGTTCAGCAGGACCCGGCCAAAATTTGAACAAAGTATGGGCAGGCTGAATGTACACAAGATCCATCAAAAGAACCAGAATGTCTGATTTTTAGGATGTGAATATTACAAACCAACCAATAATCACTGTGTTCTCCCAGCAGGGACGGCTTCCGGCACCCCCCTGCTGGGAGAACACAATAGCTCCGTTGGTGGGACTGTATTAATGGGGGGAGTTGAGTGATTTTCTTTCCTGCAAAAAATTGCATCATCTATGGCCGGCTTTAGTCTGGAGCAGTAGACGTTCCAATGCAGGCAGACTGCCCTAGGTAATGTCCACATGTGACGCTGAGCCTCCATGATTGAAAAAACAAACATCCAATTAATTAAATCAGTGTAACAGGGACAGTATTTTCTGACGGGAAAAGTGTGATGACAGGCTGTTGGCGAAAAATCCGACCGTTTGTACGCTCTATAGGACAAATGTTGTATGGCAGGCTTTAAAATTTTCCGCAAACAGCGGTCTGTTGTCGGATTTTCCGAACGTGTGTACACAAGTCCGTCGGACAAAAGTCCAAAGTACAAACATGCACCAAAGGGTGGCACTAAAGAGTAGAAAAAACACGTAGTATTGTGTTTGTTGGCCGACAATTGTGTGCCGTTTGTATGCAAGACAAATTCCTGGCCAAAAGTCAGAGGCTTTGTCTGCGGAAAATACGATCGTGTGTACGAGGCTTTAGGCCGGGAAAGAAATGTCTAGATCAGAGGTCTCCAAACTGCAGCCCGGGGGCCGGATGTGGCCCTTTTCTTGCCTTTATCTGGCCCTTCTACCAATCGACATTAATGATGGGGCACAATTACCCCTACTGACACCATCATTGGTTTCCTATTTTTCCCCACTGATACCAATAATGGGGCACTATTCCTCCCATTAAATCCAATGTTGAGGCACTGATGCCGGGGCATTTTCTATTCCTGCTGGCCACAGCCCGGCTCCCCTTAAGCCTGAAGGACAGTAAATTGGCCCTTTGCTAAGAAAGTTTTGGAGACCCCTGGTCTAGATGATGCTGGATGTCCTCTAGTAAGGAAATTAGGTGGGCTCTATTTGACTTGTGAGAAGCTCACAGTGTGCAGTGAAATCAGAGTCAGCAATTTCAGTGGAGGAGAGGAGTCCATACAACTGCACAAGATGGCTTAATATATACAACATGTCATCAATTTGGGATGTATATGGACTTTACAGCTATAACCTAAAAGATTTTTTTTCAATTAAGGCTTCATGTACACGGGACGTTGTTCAACCTCTCCTGAACCATTTAATGTGACAGCTAGAAACCAGTGTTTACATACTGCGTTTAGCCGCATTTGCGCCTAGAAGCATTTGAAAAACAAAATTTTTTTTGTTAAAATGAAAAACGTCCCTAAACGAAACGTTGCTAAATGCGAGTTGCCGCGTTTGGGGCTTCAACTGCCTCTAAACTCAGCTTCTGAACGCATTTTTTGAGGTTCAAGAAAAAGCCTCTAAAACAACTGCCTAGAAACGACTATAAACGACCCAGTGTACATGTACTGATAAGATAACATAGAGGAGAGTTCAGGAGCAGTTGAAAAAAACGCCCAACTGCTCTTAAGGCCCCTTTCACACTGAGGCGTTGAAAAAACGCTTAAAAATAATGACATTTTTTACCGCGATTTTACCGTGTTCGCGGTAAAAATAGCGCTAATGCCTATGCGTTTTACCGCGATTTTACCGCGTTCGCCATTCATTTCAATGGGGATAGGCGTTTTTACAGCGCTATTTTATGCGCCCTAAAGTTGCTCTAAAAAAGCTGTTTGCAGGATTTTTTTCAACGCCCAGCCAGCAAAACGCCTCAATGTGAAAGCCCTCAGAGATTTCACATTGAGAATGCTGGGGCAGGATTATTTCAGGCGTTATTACAGCGCTATTTTTACCGCGAAAACGCGGTAAAAACGCCTCAGTGTGAAAGGGGCTTAAGGCCCCATGTACACGGGACGCTGCTAAATGTACGTTCAGAGGCAGTTGGACGCTTTTTTCAACTGCCCCTGAACTCATTCAATGTTCTCCTATGTGACCATCTACACTGTCTCGTTTATTGCCGTTTTTAGGCAGTTGCGTTTAACAGCGTTTCTTTAAAAGCAAAAAAAATGGGTTTAGACGCCAAAGATTTCCATGTTTCAGACGCAAAACACGACTAAACGTGGCTATCCCGTGTTTAGCGTTTCGTTTATAGGCGTTTTCCGTTTTTGGCCATTTAAAAAAAAAAATATATATATATATTTTTTTAAAAAGCTTCTAAACGCAAATGCGGCAAACGCAGCATGTCAACGTGGTAAAACGGACGTTTTAAACGTGGGTTACTATCTGTCAGGTTTAATCATTTAGGAGCAGTTGTAAAAACATCCCGTGTACCTGAAGCCTAAACATCCGTTTACCAGCAGCAGTGTACATGAGGCCTAAAACATACATAATTATTTTAATAAGATTGTAAGCTCCTTGAGGGTAGGGACCGATGTGAATATACAATATATATGTAAAGCGTTGCGTAAATTGACGGCGCTATACAAGTACCTAAATAATAATAATATAAGCAGTGGTGTATTTAGGTTTTGTGCTGCCCTAGGCCTGACTAAACTCGTGCACCCCCTAATTTAAATATGACCCACCCCTTCCTGTCAAGGCCACACCCCTTGCTGTTTAAGACCCTCCCTGAAATTTTTGAGTGGGGACACTAGTTCTGAGGGCCTGGGGGGCAATGGATTCCCTTAATTTGCATAGATTTCCTCTCACTTCCTGTTTGGGATGGTAAAAAATAAACTGACAGGGGCTATATCCCTCCCTTACTATATCCAAAATGAAAAAAAAAAGTGTTGCCTATAGTTCTACTTTGAGCACAAATTTCTGATAATTTTATGGAGAGGACTAAGAAGATATAACCAGGCCAGTGGTGCAGCAGAAAACATAGCAGAGTGAAAATGGTTTGTGGTCCAGGATGATAGGACAGTCAAAATTAGAAGGGGGGCCTCCCCCCCCCCCCCCACAGCTGCAGAATGCTGGCCGCCCGCATACCGGAAGCAGTGCGGCCACTTTATGGGGTTGCTAGACTAATTTCACTTTTCAGCCCTGTCCACCCCATTAGACTGGCGCTACACTTACAATGTAGCGCAAGCCGGCGTGGACTCTTTCCGTGCTGCCCCCCTGCAAAGTGCTGCCCTAGGCCTGGGCCTTGTTGGCCTAGCCCAGGATACAGCGTTGAATATAAGGAGCAAGAAAAATAAGTGAATTGATGAGAGCTATATGCAGAGTGGAAGTTCCTGCACTGGGGAATGTCATGGAGTGGAGCCGGGGGATAATATCACTACACAGAGCATCCCTCCCGTCTGCTGGTACAAAGCTGGGCGAAGAAGATCAGCAGCAATTAATCCCACCATTCAGTGGCAGATACTGGTGACAAGACACAGAGAAAAGAAGAAATGGACCAGGACAATATAGGATTTCCGGAGCTGCACTACAAACAGGCCCACAAGCATGTGTGCAATTCCATTCCAATTCCATTCTGGCAAGAATATTAATAGAGACATAAAATAGGTTGCAGCAATAAGAGTGCGATATTCCCTCCATGTAGTCTGGTAAGTTTATTGGGCTTTATAACGAGCCATGAATTTCTTTTTAAGCTGAACTCCAGCCTTCCCCTTCAGTCTTACAGTTATACAGGCTTCTTCTTCTGAAATTTCGCTAATTTCACTGTAAGCTTCTCACAACGTGCACTAGAAGCCACACCAAGGCAGATAGAGCCTGCCTCACCCCCCGACTGGAGGACGTTCAGTGTCAGTTAGCGCTTTGCTCCCCAGTCCAACTATCCCTGGCTCTCTCCTTTCATTTATTGGATCTCACTTCTTCCAACCACGGGGGGAAAAAAGATGTGGGAACTATTTAGGGTGGTCTTCAAGCAAATATAGCCTGGTTAGGAACACCTATTCTTCCAGACTGGCACCCACACACTATGGCAATTTGATGTTTGTATAACTCGGCCCAAGAACCAGGACACTCTGCTTGTATCAGGATTGAGGCAGGGTGCTGTGCACATTTTAGGAAGCTATATACATCACCCTGCTGATCCCTTCTATTGGTCATGATCTGCCTGCATTGCATAGAGAAGTACAGAGACCCAGTGATAAAATTACTCGGTCTAAAATTAGGTATTTAACCACTTACCGCCCGATCTATAGCAAAATGACGGCCGGGTGGTGATTGCGTTATCCTGACTGGACGTCATATGACACGATCAGTGGTGTGGTGTTTCAGTCTGACACACCGCTCTCGGTAAAGAGCCTCCGACGAAGGCTCTTTACCACGTGATCAGCCGTGTCTAATCACGGCTGATCATGACGTAAACAGGAAGAGCCGTTGATCGGCTTTTCCTCACTCGCGTCTGACAGACGCGAGTAGAGGAGAGCTGATCGGCGGCTCATCTCACAGGGGGGGTCTGCGCTGATTTTTTATCAGCGCAGCCCCCCCTCGGATACCTGCCCAGGACCACCAGGGAAGTCCATAACATGTGGATGGCCATGTACATCCCCCATGGCCATCCACATATGCCTATACATGCCCAATATGTGCCAATCAGTGCCCACAAATGGGCACTGACTGGCACCATTATGAAACACATTAAATCAGTGGTGCCCAGCAATGCCAACCATCAGTGTCATCAGTGCCACCCATCAGTGTCCATCCATTCCACCTATCAGTGCCACCCATAAGTACCCACCAGTGCCGCCTATGAGTGCCCATCAGTGCTGCCTACCAGTGCCCATTAGTGCCGCCTATCAGTGGCACCTCATCGGTGCCGCCTAATCAGTGCCCATCAGTGCAGCGATATCAGTGCCCGTCATTAAAGAAGAAAACATACTTATTTACAAAAAAATGAACAGAAACAAAGAAAAACAATGTGGAGGTAAAAGGATTTTCTCCCCCCCCCTATTGTCAGACAGCCAGGAGGAGAACAGTACTTGAACCTTCGGACTGACTCCACCAGCCGATCCTCATTTAATGGACTACAATTTTATTCTGCAATTAACAGGTTAATGCAGAATAAGTGAAGGCTTCCACTGAGTGCGTGTTTTGGTTCTGGAAGGGCAAGAGGAAGAGACCATCCAGAACTGACCTGCTCCTACAGGGTATTCTGTGCTCACGCCAAAGGACGAGCGGTTATTTCAGAGACGATTCTCAGAAGTGCCGCCAGCCACACAAGAACCCCACAGAGAGATCGGACACTGCAAGGGAGATCTTAAGAGTCTCTGTCCTGAGCCAAACCCAAGGAGGGCAGGCATGGCCTGCTGTAAGCTGTGCTGAACAAAGTTTACATGTGTTTCTTCCCATGTGCACATTTCACATGGTGCTGCGATTAAAAAAAAATAAAAATCACCAAACGCAACAGATGGCTTTATCATCGCAGATAATGTGAGCATTTGTTTCTCAATCTGTGGCATTGAGACGGTCTTAGTGGTTAATAAGGGCATTCCCACTGGATAGAGGCCTGGCATTTGGTAGGCACAGATGCACGTTAAATGTGGTCACAGCTAAGAAACCATGGAGAGCCAGAGGCTGCCTGCACCAAGTCCCCAGGGACTGTAGCAGTTCTAAAACAGCAGGGTTGATTTACTAAAGGCAAATATACTGTGCACTGCAAGTGAAGTTGCTCCAGAGCTTAGTAAATGAGGTAAAGCTTCACTTTGCAAAGAAAACCCAATCACATGCAAGGAAAATATAAAACAGCATTTTTGCTTGTACATGATTAGATGATAGAAATCAGCAGAGCTTCCCCTTATTTCAGAGCAAACTGCACTTGCTGCATGTTACTGGTGTGATGGCATTTACTAATAATCAGGAGTTAGGAAGAAGGGCATGGTGTCATCCTACATATATTATAACAAGGATGTGGGATCATGAAATAATACTTTATTTACAAATCCTAAAGTGGCTAAAACAGAACTGATTTACACTCACCGGCCACTTTATTAGGTACACCTGTTCAATCGCTTGGTAACACAAATTGCTAATCAGCCAATCACATGGCAGCAACTCAATGTATTTAGGCATCTAGACGTGGTGAATCGACTTGAAGTTCAAACTGAGCATCAGAATGGGGAGGAAAGGGTATTTAAGGGACTTTAAATGTGGCATGGTTGTCGTTTCCAGACGGCTGGTCTGAGTTAGAGCTGCATGATTCTTTCAAAAATTAGAATACATTTTTTTTTGCTTAGACTAAAGATCACGATTCTCTCACTATTCTCTGCGTTACATCGTCTTTCACATTATACAAAAATTTGGGCTAACTTTACTGTTTATTTTTTTTTTTTAATTCATTGAAGTTTTTTTTTTCCTCCAAAACTGCGTTTGAAAGACCGCTGCGCAAATACAGTGTGACATAAAATATTGCAACAACCGCCATTTTATTCTCTAGGGTCTCTGCTAAAAAATATATATAATGTTTGGGGGTCCTAAGTAATTTTCTAGCAGAAAATACTGATTTTAAACTGTAAGCACCAAGTGTCAGAAAAAGGCTAATGCCGCGTACAGACGATTGGAAATTCCGACAAGAAAACCGTGGATTTTTTTCAGACGAAATGTTGGCTCAAACTTGTGTTGCATACACACGGTTATGGTGTATAGAATAATTCCGCGCTGCCCTTTAGATAAGCTGCTGACACTGCAAATAGACAAATAGCGAAGAAGTGGAAACAAAAAGTGTAGCGCTAATCAAAAAATGTAAGAAAAAAATTCCTGAAGACATTAAATTGACATGGTGCTCAAATCCCATATGTGACAATGAGAGTATGAATGTCCACATAGATACAAAATAAATGTTCATATGTAGATAACTCAATAAGTGCAGAAATACACAACTGTCTATCCTTAAAGTGATCAGACTCAAACATTGACAAAGTCCAAAACTTGGTGATAAATTCAAACAAAGTTGAAGTGCTGAAGGTGAGAAAATATTGAAGTGAATTGAAGTGAAAAGAACCACCACCGATAGGTAAGGAGCCTACCAGAATGTTTGAACCCAGGAGAACATACGTTCAAATGGGTCAAACGGGCTTTGTGTGGTGGAACCACGGTGGGACCTGGACAATCCTGTGTGTTTCTCAAATTGCTGTACCGAGAATGACCAAACGCCAGCAGGATGGAATGTACCACAGAAGAGGATGGCTCGTTAACAGGTGATCTCACAGGGCATGATGGTCTGGGAAATCACAGGTCAGTATGGAAGGGTATGTATCATAAATTGGAAGAAAAAAACGGCCACATAGCGCAACTCTGTATTGTGTATCAAGATTTTAATGTAGCAAGAACACTTACATTAAGGCCTCATGCCCACGGGCGTTTTTTCAGCCGCGTTTTTGAGCGTTTTTTACAGCTTAAAAACGCCTGTCCATGTTAGTCTATAGCTTCATGCCCACCTAGGCGTTTTTGAGCTGTAAAGAGCATAGGCGTTTGTAAGCTGTAAAAAAAACCCAGGGCCAGTGCGTTCCTCAGCGTCAGAACTAGGCAGGAAAAAACGCGAGCGTCAAAAAACGCGCAAAAACGCGCACTAACGCGCAAAAAACGCGCACTAACGCGCGGTCGCGTTTTTAGCTCCGACGTTTTTTTTTTTTTTTAATATTTACAATAACATGGACAGGCGTTTTTAAGCTGTAAAAAACGCTCAAAAACGCAGCTGTAAAAACGCCAGTGGGCATGAGGCCTGAAGTTGATATAAAAGCACTTTGTGCAAAGATGTGGCAACAATGGAGTCCTCCCGACGTGTTACACACGGTCACACAAATGTTGTCGGAAATTCCGACAAGAACGCAGTGACGTACGACGAGCCGAGATCAATGAAGTAGGCAGATCGGCTCTTCCGCTTGATTCTGAGCATGCGTAGTTTTTTTGTGCGTCGGAATTGCAAACAGACGATCGGAATTTCCGACAAGAACTTTTCTGGTCGGAAAATTTGAGAACCAGCTCTCAAATTTTTGTTGTTGGAAATTCTGACAGAAAATGTCCGATGGAGCCTAAACACGGTCAGAATTTCCGTCCAAAAGCTCACATCGAACTTTTCTTGTCGGAATTTCCGATCAAGTGTACGCAGCATTAGCCTTTAAACTAATTTGCAGACCGAAGGTCATCCCTTTAATCTAAAAGAACTAAATGTTACAATGGGGGTCATTTACTAAAGGCAAATCCACTTTGCACTACAAGTGCAAACTACAATTGCAAAGTGCACTTGAAATTGCACTGAAAGTGCACTTGGAAGTTCAGTCGCTGTAGATGCGAGGGGGACATGCAAGGAAAATAAAAAACAGCATTTTAGCTTGCACATGATTGGATGATAAAATCAGTAGAGCTTCCCCTCATTTCAGATCTACCCCTCAGATTTACAGCGACTGCACTTCCAAGTGCACCTTCAGTGCAATTTCAAGTGCACTTTGCACTTGTAGTTTGCACTTGTAGTGCAAAGTGGATTTGCCTTTCGTAAATAACCCCCAATGTTTCTTTTATCTCCCAGCGCTAAGCAATGTGGATAAACATTTGTCAGATTTTTTTTTTTTCTTTTTGACAGCTGAGAGTGAGCAGAGAATGGCTCTGCACTTGTTACATGAATGAATTGTGGAAATGCCAAATTAAAGTGATTGTAAAGGTTCAAGTTTAAATTTTTTTTAAATAACAAACATTTCATACTTACCTCGACTGGGGTCCCTCGATTGCTCTCTCAGCTCCTCCCTGCAATAGCTAACCCCCTTTAGAAAGCTCTCTCCCGAGGGGGTTACCTTTCCGTACATAGCTGCTGAGTGTATGACTCGGTTCCGCCCCCTGGCGCCCGTGTCATTGGATTTGATTGACAGCAGCGCGAGCCAATGGCTGTGCTGCTATCAATCTATCCAATGAAGAGCCGAGAAGCCCGGGCAAAGATCGAGCACGTTCGCGACGTGGGACTTTCCAGGGTTCAGGTAAGTAAAATGGGAGGCTGGTAATCGACAGATCTTTTTTCACCTTCATGCATAGGATGCATGAAGGTGAAAAAACATGAACCTTTACAACCCCTTTAAGATCGTGAGGGGGGTTTGAATCGAGATCGTAATTTTTTTAATGAATAATCGTGCAGCTCTAGTCTGAGTATTTAAAAAAACTGCTGATCTACTGGGATTTTCACACACACATATAACTTAAAGCGGAGTTCCACCCAAAAGTGGAACTTCCGCTTTAAGCACTCCTCGCCCCCTTACATGCCACATTTGGCATGTATTTTTTTGGGGGGGGGAGTGGGGGCTTCATTAGGAGTGGGACTTCCTGTCCCACTTCTTCCTACGGGCCGCCTAGGTGACTCCTCCTCTCGCCCTAGGCAGCCCCTCCCTCTAGGCAATCTCCTGAGACACGTGACAGGTCCCAGGAGATCGCCTGTCCATTCTGATGGCGCAGCGCAACTCGTGCATGCGCAGTGCGTGCCCGGCCGTGAAACCGAAAGCTGTCACGGCCGGGTGCCTAGAGTGGCAATGGAGGCGCTGGCAGAAAGGAGGGGGAGAGGAGCGACACTCCGGGCGGCCGCATCGCTGGACCGTGGAACAGGTAAGTGTCTGTTTATTAAAAGTCAGCAGCTACACTTTTTGTAGCTGCTGACTCTTAAAAAACATAAAAAGCCTGAAACTCCACTTTAACTAGAGTTTACAGAGAATGGTCCAAAAAGAGAAAATATGCTGGGAGCGGAAGTTGTGTGGACAAAAACGCCTTGTTGCCCTTATAATATATCACATTGTCCCTTACTTTGGAGAGATTTTTTCCTCTTAAAGAAATCCCTACCATATTAGAAAAAAGTTTTGGGTTACAGATCTACTTTAAAGCAGCCACAAGCTATATATTTACCATTAATATTTCCCAGCGACCTTTGCTGCCCCCCCCCCCAACTGAAAGCAAGACTAACACAGCTGAAATACACATGTTAAAGCTTATACAAGGTGTTCAAGAATGGCTTTACATCTACTTGAAGGCTTCTTCTTCCAGTGCAGCCAGCATTTGGTTGCATAGATACAGTACAAAATATTTTGGGGGCCACTCAGCAACAGGAATGTGCCAGGAGCCATGATAACCGGAATTAACAAGGTTCTTGATCAGCAGATAAGCATGATGGGTCGCACTTATCGGCAAGCCCGCCAGGAGCTCAGAAGTCTGACATCAGCAGGACAGTGTTCGGGGACAAAGTGGGATGCCAGTAGAGGCAAGACTCATATATGTTCATCACCTATGATGACCTGTTGCAAACCATTCTGCTCTCCTCTAAAAGGTCAAAATCAATATTTCTCTTATCATCCATGGACCGACACGGCGTGTCTTACACTTTACACGTCGGTATATGTCACTGCTTGCAGGAGAAGACCTAGGCAGAATGTTAAATGTTAAAACATTCCAGAACAAACCAGAGCTGAACAGCCCCGCCCAGGGGGGCGGTCCCTCCAGACATTACCCTCACACCTGCAGCTAGCAGGCCTCAGTTTTTTTCTGCCTAGCAGAAGGAGAAGACGTGGCTCTCTCAGGAGCCAGTCTCCTGACCTATTTTTATTCCTTTTCTGGAATTCTTTTTTATTTTATTTTTGAGAATCTTCTATCAACTGTCGGCTGGGCAACAGGTTGGGTACAAGATATCCTTGTAGTCTTCCCTGTCCGACCATCGAGCGTGCTGATCCTCGCCTTGTGTGCGTGAGACTCAGTTCATGACAGGCCCCATGACTCCAGGGGTGGCCGAGTTTGCTTTCATGCTCCCACGGTCCTCTCAAGACTGAACAGCTCCTGACTGACTGTATCTTTTGCGGTGGACCGGGCCGACAGCTACTCAGTACTGCACTGTGATAGTCCTGTCAGAAACACACCAGTGTGTCCCTCAAGGGACGGGTAAGTAGTCTCTCCTGCCTGCAGGTGAGTACAAAAGGCTGTGTGTTTCTCTGTGGGGGATTTTCCCTGTCTCCCCCTGTATTTCATTGTCGCTCTCTGTCACCAATACTGGCGCTGGCTGTGTGGGGTGCTTGGGGGTCACACTGTTCTTGGGGGGCTCATGCTGGTCTGCAATGTATGCTTTGGGGCTTTTTTGTGTGTTTTTTTTTTTGTTGGGGGCCTGAGCGCCGAGTGGCGCTGTGCGTGTGTGCTGTTTCATTTTATCTGCGTCATGGCGGCCATCTTGCCGCGGATCGCCTCAGTGAAGTGCGGCGGCCATTTTCTTGTAGCCCGCGCGCTTTTCAGCACTAGTTTGGCCTCTAGCGCTGCTGTAGCAGCGCGAATCTCCTCAGTCTCCTCACAGCTCACCAGCGCTGACACAGCGCGGTACAGACAGCGGAACTAAGCGGTCCCTGGTCCGGTTTGGTGAGTCCCCTGGGCGCCCCCTCCTCAGTCAGCACAGCCTGTGGGTGGACTTTTTATCTGAGGAGTCTCAGAGGGGGACAATATGGAGTCTGTGTCACCAGCTTCCCCTAAAAATGTCAGTGGCAACAGGCAGTGCTTCAGCACCTGCGGTCCCTATGGACCTGTTGTGGGCAGTCCTGGAATCAATTTCTGACCAGGATGGGAGCTGTGTGCAAGCGCAAGGTACAAAAAAGGCGCCCTCTCCCCACTTTATCTACTCGAGGGCAGTGCGCTGATTCAGATATGGGCCTAGCCACTACCGCTCAGGACCCTAGTTCTGAATGTATGGATGGTTTTGAACAGGACATTCCTTATGAGGAAAACTCCAGTTCTGAGTCAGTAAATGACAGGGCGCTTGGTGAGGGACACTCTCAAGCTCAAATGCTGCGGATGCAGAACCTCAGGCGGATACAGTCTCCTTTGGTTCTTTTAAGGCCAGGCCTTCTAAAGGGGTTTTTTCCATTGTACTTTCTTTGACCAGCTCATTGATAAGGTCTGGAAAAAGCAGCAGAATAATTTTTTATGGTCCCGCGGCGTTTGTCTATCAGATATCCCTTTGAAGATGCCCTACTTAAAATGTGGGCTTCTCCCCCAGTGGTCGACCCTCCAGGTCGCCCTGTTGAACAAGGCCACCACTCTCCCGATGGAGGGGACGCCTGCATTAAGGACCCCACTGACAGGAGGTCAGAAGTGGTGCGCAGAGCCATGTTTGCCTTGTTGGGATCCGCCCTATGGCCTGTGGTAGCGGCGACCCTTGTGTTTTAAACACTTACAGGTTGGGCAAAAATGTTGTACCTAGCTGTACAGGAGCATAATCTTCCTCCAGACACAGTTGCTCTGGCCCACCAACTGGGCAGGGCCTGGTTTAGGTGTGCGACACCACGTTGGACGCGGGCCCTTTAACATCCAGGGCCTCTGTCCCAGCGGTGATATGGCGTCGTCTTATCTGGTTGTAATGCTGGTCTGCTGACCTAGCCTCTAAGAAGCTCCTGACGGATCTACCATTTATAGGTGGTAGACCTTTTGGTGCTGCTCTGGATGTCATCGTCAAGGATGTCATGGGAGGCAAAAGCACTCTTCTTCCTTAGACTAGCAAGGGTAAGGGGGCCCGCCGCAAACAGGGCCTTTTCCTTTCCAGCAAAAAAGTTTTTTTTTTCGTCAGTCGAGTCCACAGGTAGGTCCTCCCAGACTGACGGAGTGCGGCTGGTGGGCACAAGCGCCCCTGGGTGCGTAAGCCAAACAAGCGGCTCCCGAGCCCGCCTCCGCGTGAAGTCTTGCCCCGCCGCTTCTGGGGTGGGGGGACGACTTTGCAGGTCACGAATCGGTGGACCTCCCGAATCTCTGACTGGTGGGTGTGCGAGGTGGTCACCTCGGGAGACAGGGTAGTATTCCGATCCTGATCCCCAGACAGATTCTTTCCCTCGAATCTTCCTCTTCTTCCTACCCGTCGGGCAGCCCTCTTGGGGGCTGTACAGGATTTGATTAGGTCCGGAGTGATTGTGCCGGTTCCTTCACAGGAGAGTTTTTCAGGGATTCTACTCAAATCTTTTTGTTGTCCCAAAAGAGGACGTGGTTCGACCTATCCTGGACCTCAAGGCCCTGAATGCCTTCGAGAAGGTGCAAATATTCCGCACGGAATCCATTCGCACGGTGATCGCTACACTCCACCAAGGGGTTTTTTCTTCTGGCGTCCTTGGACTTCAAGGACGCCTACTTGCATGTTCCGATCTGCGCAAGTCGCCAGAAGTTTCTGCGCTTTGCTTTCAGCGAAACCCACTATCGATTGTGGCTCTTCCTTTCGGCCTAGCCTCGGCACCAAGGGTGTTCACCAAGGATTCTAGCCTTTCTGATACAGCGAGGCATTGCTGTCGTGGGCTATCTGGACGATCTTCTGCTAAGAGCAGAAATTGGCTCAGACTTGGAAGAATGCGTGACTATCATCATTCAGACCCTCAGGGACTTCGGGTGGTTCCTGAACATTCAAGGGTGAGGGCGTAGCTCAGTGGTAGCAAGCCATCCCTGTAAGTGTGTGACGGAGGGTTTGATTCCCTGTCATTCCATAGCGTGCATGCAAAGCCATTGATCTCCATAATTTTAAGGAGTCAGTCCTGGTCCCGACTCAGCGTCTGGAGTATCTAGGTCTGATTCTGGACTCCTTGGAGAAAAAGGTATCCTACCTCTGGAAGAGGTTGCTGGCACTTCAGCCTGCGGTGCGGGTGCTGACGTCCTGAACATGGTCGTCAATCCGTTTTTGCGTGAGAGTCTCGAGACTCGTGGTGGCCTCCTTCGCGGCCTGTCCGTATGCCCAATCACACACCAGGGCATTGCAGGAGGGGATCTTGTCCACCTGGGACAAATCTCCGTTGTCCTTGGATCTTCAGATCCAGGTGAGTCACCTGGTCAGGGCGTCCCTGACATGGTGGTTGAGATCCTCGGCTCTTCGGTCCGGAGAGGCGTTCCTCCCCATCCAATGGACAGACGTCAGTCTGACGGGCTGGGGTGGAGTCTGGGGAGTCCTGTCGGCCCAAGGGCTTTGGACTCCGGACGAAGCCAGTTTACCAATCACTGTTCTGGTATTTACGGGCAATCAGGCTGTGCCTCTCCTCGGAGCGGAGAGATTACAGGGTCGCTCCATCAGGATCCAGTCACACAAACGCCATGGCGATGGCATATGTAAACCATCAAGGGGGGACTCGGAGCTCAGCTGCGGCTTCCGAGGTAGCCCGTATCCTGAAGTGGGCCGAAGGAAACGTGCCGGCTCTGTAGGCCGTTTACATTCCGGGCATAGACAATGGGCAGGCGGACTATCTGAGTCGCCAAACGTTGGACCAAGGAGAGTGGTCCTTGCATATTTTAACTAGTTTACCGACGGTGGGGCACGCCGGATGTGGACCTGATGGCCTCTCGACTCAATCACAAGGTGTCGAGGTTGTGGCCAGATCCAGAGATCCTTGGACGATGCCTCGGATGCGTTGGTGGGCCCATAGGGTCCTTATCACCTGATCAAAACTCTGGTGATCCTAATTGCTCCGGATTGGCCTCAGCGTCACTGGTACGCTGATGTGGTACGTCTCGTCGCGTAGGTTCCCTGGCGGTTGCCGATGAGGGAGGACCTTCAGTCTCAAGGTCCTATGTTTCATCCGGCCTTACAGTCTCTGGCTTTAACGGCATGGCTGTTGAAAGCCAGGTGTTGAGGGACCGAGGTCTCTCGGACTCGGTCATTTTGACCATGTTAAGGGCACGGAAGTCTTCCTCCAGGCTGTTCTATCACCGTATCTGGAAAGCTTATATCGCCATGTGCGAAGCGCTGGACTGGCGTCCTCGGACGTATTCCGTCCCCAGAATCCTGCGTCCTCTGCAGTACGGAGTGACCCAAAAGCTTGCTTTGAGTACCATTAAGGATCAGATTTCGGCCTTGGCCGTCTTCTTCTTTCAGCGACCTCTAGCGGGTCATTTCTTGGTTAGCACCTTGTGTTGGGGGTTCGCCATGTGCTCCCTCCTGTCAAGCCTCCTCTCCCACCGTGGGATCTGAATTTGGTGCTCTCGGTCCTCCAGGAACCTCCTTTTGAGAATATCCGGGATATTCCCCTCTTGTCTTGTCTCAGAAGGTGGCCTTTTCGTGACAATTACTTCTGTTTGACGAGTGTCTGATTTGGCGGCCTTGTCCTGCAAGTCGCCATATTTAGTCATCCATAAGGATAAGGCGGTGTTGCATCCGCGACCTTCCTTTTTGCCAAAGGTGGTGTCGACCTTTCTCCTACATGAGGACATTGTCCTCACCCATCGCATCCCTGAGAGTTTGCGCTGAATATATTGGATATGGTACGAGCCTTGCGGGTGTACCTGTCTGCTACTACTTCTATTCGGAAGTATGACTCACTGTTTTTGTGACTGTCTCTGGTCCAAGACAGGGCCAAGCGGTTTCGTCTGCCATCATTTCTAGGGGAATCAGACAAACCGTCGTTCAAGCCTACGCTCTCTAAGGGCGGGTGCCTCCCTTTCTGGTTACGGCGCATTCTACCAGGGCAATTGGTGCTTCCTGGGCTTTCCGACATCAAGGGTCGGTTGCACAAGGGTGCAGGGCGGCGACCTTGGTCGCCTGTTCATGCCTTTAAAAGGTTGATGTGGTTGCATCTTCGGATGCTTCCTTCGGCCGCAAGGTTTGCAGGCCGCTGTTTATTGTGGCAACTCCTCTGTTGAGAAGCTCTGCCTTGTATTGGAGTGAAGTTTTTTGGTTTTTCCATTTATACTGCTCCCATCCCTCTTAACACTGCTTTGGGACATCCCACGTGTAAAGTGTAAGACACGCCGTGTCGGTCCATGGATGATAAGAGAAAATAGGATTTTTGTACTCACCGTAAAATCCATTTCTCTGACATCCATGGACCGACACGGCACCCACCCTTCCTTTTAAAGCGGTTGTATAGTCTTTTTTTTTACTTTTACCTACAGGTAAGCCTATACTAAGGCTTACCTGTAGGTAAAAGAAATATCTCCTAAATCTACACGGTTTAGGAGATATTTGCAAAAAAAGACATGCACCGATGTCTATGGCGCATGCGCACCGTAGACAACGGTGCATTCACAGGGTTAATCCCATTCAGAATTCCGGCGCTGCCGGAATAGAAAGCTCCAGCGCGCATGCGCGGAGTGACGTCTTCGCTGCTCCGGCCAATCACAGCGCCGGAGCGGCGCTGTGATTGGCTGGAGCGGCGATACCCGGAAGTAAGGTTCCGGGTATCTGAGGAGCGATTGCTGCGGTCGGAGCGGGGGACGAGGATGGCTTCGGGGGTCCCGATCTAAGGTAAGTGATTCATAATGAGCTAGTATGCTAGTCATACTAGCTCATTATGGCTTTTTCTTGCAGGTGATTTGAAAAAAAAAAAAATTTCGTCTGGGTTTACAACCGCTTTAAGTTTGTGCTGCTTTGTTACGAACTGAGGCCTGCTAGCTGCAGGTGTGAGGGTAATGTCCGGAGGGACCGCCCCCCTGGACGGGGCTGTTCAGCTCTGGTTTGTTCTGGAATGTTTTAACATTTAACATTCTGCCTAGGTCTTCTCCTGCAAGCAGGGACAGATACCCACGTGTAAAGTGTAAGACACGCCGTGTCGGTCCATGGATGTCAGAGAAATGGATTTTACGGTGAGTACAAAAATCCTATTTTTACCACATTGGTATGGTCTCTTAATCACTTCAGCCCCAGAAGGATTTACCCCCTTAATGACCAGGCCATTGTTTTCGATACAGCACTGTGTCGCTTTAACCGACAATTGCGCGGTCGTGCGATGTTGTACCCAAACAAAATTGATGTCCCTTTCTTCACACAAATAGAGCTTTCTTTTGGTGGTATTTTATTACCTCTGCGGTTTCTATTTTTTGCGCTATAAACAAAGACAGACTGATGCCGCGTACACACAACCGTTTTTAATGACGAGAAAAATGCAATTTTTTAAAATGGTCATTAAAAACGATCGTGTGTGGGCTTCAGAGCATTTTTCACAACGTGAAAAATGGCCATGAAAAAATTGGAACATGCTCTAATTTTTCTCGTCGTTTTTCACATCGCCGTTTTTCTCGTCATGACGTCTTTAACGACGTGAAAAAAAATGCGCATGCTCAGAATCAAGTATGAGACGGGAGCGCTCGTTCTGGTAAAACTAGCATTCGTAATGGAGATAGCACATTTGTCACGCTGTAACGGACTGAAAAGCACGAGGCTGAAAAGTGCGAATCGTCTCTCAACAAACTTTACTAACATGAAGGGTGGTGCCATCCGAATGGAACTTCCCCTTTATAGCGCCGTCGTACGTGTTGTACGTCACCGCGCTTTACTCGAGCATCTTTTTCCACGATAGTGTGTAGGCAAGGCAGGCTTGAGAAGAATCACGTCGAGAAAAATGCTGTTTTTTTCAATGACATTAAAAACGGGGTCGTGTGTACGCGGCATTACAATTGTGACAAAAATAAATATATATTATTTTACTTTCTGCTATAATACATATCCAAAAAAAAAATATATAAAAAACAAAATGTATTCATCAGTTTAGGCCAATATGTATACTTCTACATATTTTTGGTAAAAAAAAAAAAAAAATCGAAATAAGTTTATATTCATTGGTTTGCGCAAAAGTTAGTTAATCTACAAAATAGGGATTTAGGGACTTTTATTGTTTTTTATTGGTAATGGGCTGCGACATTGCGGCAGACAAATCTGACCCCAAGTGACACTTTTTGGGGACCAGTGACATTATTACAGTGATCAGTGCTAAAAAAAATGCACTGATCAATGTATAAATGACACTGGCAGGGAAGGGGTTAACACTAGGGGGGATCAAAGGGTTGGGCTCACTGGGACAACACAAAGATCGTTGTTCCTGATCACTAGGAACAGCAGATCTCAGTGTTGTCCTATGTAAGAACGGGGATCCGCATTGTTTACATCGGCAGATCCCCGTTCTGCCTCTTTGTACATCGAGTCCACCGGACCCTCGGGCGCGCCTACAGTATCTATTGCATGAAACGATGTACAGGTATGTTGTTTTCGCACTATAGAGCTGCCCTGCCGCAGTATATGTGAGGTGGGCGGTCTTTAGGAGGTTAAAGTTGAATTCTGCAATAAGCAAATATTGCCTAAATAGAAAAGGCATATGTATTTTTACCTCAATCGTGGCGTGCTTTCTGTATTTCTTCCAGAACTGTAATCCAATATGAAAATTTGCCTCTGTGCAGGAATTTCCTGTAATGAAGACCAGTCACTGCTTCTCTCGTTCTTTGTGCAGATTGACTGGTCTTGTCTCCGCCCCTCCTGTATTTTTCTGCAGACAGCCTGTAAGTGGGGCCTGCTGGGATCCTCGCACATCTCTGCTCTCTACAGCACAATGATAATGTCACTGCCACATTTACAAGGTAATAACTGGATCTGCATAGGCATTTGATGTACACAAAGGTGATTTACATCCTTTGTGGTTATTGAGGAATGTATTTACCGTATTTATCGGCGTATAACACGCACAGGCGTATAACACGCACCCTAACTTTAAGAGGGAAGTTTCCGGGAAAAAACTTTCCACAGCCCCCTGCGTATAACACGCAGGCACAGTTTACCCTCTATTTTCAGGGTAAAAAAGTGAGTGTTATACGCCAATAAATACAGTAAATTAAAGTTTTCATGCCTGGAGTTTAGCTTTAGAGGAAGTGACAAAGCCTTTGGGAAACTTATTTTGGAGATTACTGCAAATTAAAGGCTTCCTGCCCTATTGTTTCAATGCTATGATAACCCAGGAATAATACAAGCCAAGGAGCTTAATTTCCCCCACCCCCCCCATTTTTTTTCTTTTATTTTCCACCAATCCTTCAACTTTTCTCCATATATTTTTCTACTTCTGACACTGCATCTTTTCATTTAGTACTTTTAAAACAAAAAGCTTCAGCAGTAAAAAATTAAGGCAAATAAAACAAAACAATTTTCGTGTTTGCCTGATGCTCGATTGCAAACCCCCAGATTGCGTGCAACTGTTCTGAAATACAGGTACTCAAAGAGCCCGATTAATTTTGTCTCAACAGTTTTTTAAGCTAGAATGCTGACAACACTGTCCGATTTACAGACAGCAAGTAAATGAAGAGTTAAAATCTTAAGACGTAAAGGATAGTTTTAAAAAAAATAATAAACATGTCATACTTGCCTCCACTGTGCAGCTCGTTTTGCACAGAGTGGCACCGATCCACCTGTTCTAGGGTCCCACGGCGGCTCTTGCAGTTCCTCCCCGCATCAGATAACCCCCTAGGAGAAGCGCTCTCCCGAGTGGGTACCCTGCGGGCACGCTCCTGAGTCCAGCATTCAGCGTCCAATGCCGAATGCCAGACTCGGCCCCGCCCCTTGCACCCGTGTCGTTGAATTTGATTGACAGCAGCGGGAGCCAATGGCTGTGCTGCTACCAATCTATTCAATCAAGAGCCGGGAATCTGTGGAGAGAGGGACGGCGAGGACACGCCCCTCAGAAATTTGGGGCTCAGGTTAATGCATAGGATGCATTAAGGTGAAAAAACACGAAGGTTTACAACCCTTTTAAAGTGTTACTAAACCCAGGACCCTGCATTCACTATATCTGGTCTCCCACAGTACACAGAACATGGAAATGCAATTATTTTTGCAAATATAAACGGCTAAATACCTTTTCTCATCAGCAGTTAGAGCAGTCTCATTAATGCTATCAGTGTCTGGTTACAGCTTGTAGGAGGAGTTTTTATTCTCCCCCGATTATCCTATAAGGATGCAGGACCGCTGACCCTCTGTCTGGACAGGGCCGATTGGCCCTGTGCTGATCACATGCACTCTTCCAAGAAAAAAATCTCTAGCAATACACACCAAACTGAGCATGTGCAGCTAGTCCCCGAGCTCTGTAGTATCAGGAAATGATTAGGGGAAAATGGGAGAAGGGGAGGATCAGAGGAGAGAGGATCAAACAGCCTTTTTACACAATGCAGAGGATTAGGTTCCACAGTGAGTTTAAGGCTTCATGCCCACAGACGTTTTTAACAGCTGCGTTTTCTTTCTCGTACATCACGGGACACAGAGCGGCATAGTCATTACTATGTGGGTTATATAGATACCTTCAGGTGCTGGCACTGGCAACTTCCAAAACCGGAAGTACCCTCCCCTATATAAGCCCCTCCCATCCGGGAGCACCTCAGTTTTTTGCCAGTGTCTAAGGTGTTGGCCAAGAAGTAACATGTGTTTTTCACTGAGCTTGCGTACAGGTTCTTTTGGGCCTCAGTAAGCTATTCCGGATCCGACCAAAAAAGCTTCATAGCTAAACGGTCGGTACCCGGGCCTTGCAGAGAAGAGCAAGGTTTTGCCTGTAATGCTTCTCTTAGGAGAGCTGGACCCTGGCATCCAGAGCTCTGGTCATACCCACGACCAAGATGTTTTCTGTGCAGGGTGCTATACAGGTCCAGGGGAGTGGAATCCTTGGGAACCCGGTCCCTGAAGGTTTAATTACAATGCCTGCCGTGATAGGTGAAGTTTGGGCTTCTGTGGACCAAACAGAGTCCTGCGGCGGGGAAAAGGTAAGTGGGGGCCCCTCAGGAACTTGGTTCTATTGAGGGGACCCCCAAGCCTAATATGACTTTCTGCCTGTTACCTAACGGTATTCCCGCTAAATATTTATGCATGCCTGTAACTACAAAAAAATGTAATATTTTTAATAGTGGTCAAGAAAAAAAAAAAAAAAAAAAATAGACTGCGGTACCTGTGTTAATCCACTAGAGGCCGCTGTGGAACGTTTCTTGTCATGTGGACTAGTTTCTTTTCATCAGAGCAAGTCCAGGCAGATGGTGAGTTCTCTTGTGGGAAACTGCTTCCTCTGCCATGTTGCAATGCTCGTCCATCCCCCGGCCTGCGGCAAAAGGGGCCCTGTCTCTTGTCCCTAGTTTCCCTTTTCAAAAAAGAGCGCCGAAGGCGCACGTGCCCGCGCGCGAGCACGCGCCTCTATATATAGAGGTGAGCTGGGAAAGGGGGCGGAGCTTGGGGGATGACGCTCTGTGCGCGCCGCAGCGCTTCTGCGCATGTGCGGGCGTCCCAGCATGTTAAAAAAGCACAATTATGTGTTGTGAGCTGGCTATGGAGTGCAGAGACAGAGCTGGCAACATTTTAAAAAAAGGCATACAGCAAGCGGTTGATGCAGGCATCCCCATAGAAAGGCACATTAGTAGACACCAACTGTTTTTATAGCAGCAATTGTGCTAGACTATTGTCAGTAAGTGGTGTATTTCGGCTGGAATACCTCAGCTTTGGGCTTAGGAATATGCCGTCTAAAAACTCCGGGACTAAAAATCCCAGGAAGCATAGGGGGTCTCCATCGGGCTCTGAGGATCTTGGGCATGCTTCGGCTGCACCAATCTCCCCTGAAGAATCAGAGGTTAGTGACCGTGGAGCACCCTCAGGAGTACCTGGTACTGTGGCTGTCCTCAGTTCACCTGCTCCTGTGTATGTAACAGAGGAGGTTTTTTCCTCAGCTCTGGGAGGGCTGGAAGAGAGATTGTCAGCATTGATCGCTGCTTCCCTGTCACAGGGAAAAAGCGCTCGATCTCCGTCTCCTCCCTCAGAGTGCCTGTTAGCGGAGCAACAGTCCCATACAGGGATCAACCTACCTGAAGGGGATCAGGATGAGGTTGATTCTGTTGTAGAGGAATCAACAGTGGAAGAGCCATTCTCAGCATCACATGCTGAAAGATTATGGGTTCAGTCCCTGACTAACATGGTCCGATCAGCATTTAAAATGCCCCTTGCGGAGCCATCATCCACTTCTGTCTCCTCGTTGGGGTCGCTAAAAGCTCCCCAGACTGTTTGTTCCTTTCCGATCCATCCTTTACTGGAAGGGCTCATTTACCAGGATTGGGAGCATCCTGATAAAATATTTACTCCTCCCAAGAGATTTCAGGTGGTCTATCTCATGGAGGATAAGTTCATCAAAAAATGGAGGGTCCCTACAGAGGACGCAGCCATCTCTTTTGTGAATAAATCACTGACATGTCCAGTGGATAATGTCCAAATGTTCAAGGACCCAATAGATAAAAAATTAGAGTCCTTATTAAAATCTGCTTTTGCTACAACAGGCTTGGTGACACAACCAGCAGTGGCAGCTATTGGGGTCTGCCAAGCAGTGAAGGATCAGTTGAAACAGGTCTTAAGGGACTTGCCAGATCAGCAGGCTCTTGCCCTAGCTGATCTACCTAGAGCCTTATGCTTTGCGGTGGACGCTATAAAGGATTCAATCCATCAGGCCTCCCGCCTTACGCTGTCTGTAGTACATATGCGCAGGCTTCTGTGGCTCAAAAACTGGTCTGCTGAAGCTCCCTGTAAAAAATTGCTGGTCAGCTTCCCATTTCATGGTGAACGCTTATTCGGGGAAGACCTGTACAAATATATCCAGAAAATCTCCAGCGGTAAAAGTACACTTTTGCCGGTTAAAAACAGAGTTAGAGGTCCCTCTTTTAAGA
Source organism: Rana muscosa (assembly GCA_029206835.1). Classification (NCBI taxonomy): domain Eukaryota; kingdom Metazoa; phylum Chordata; class Amphibia; order Anura; family Ranidae; genus Rana; species Rana muscosa. The sequence continues at coordinate 159,568,357 of CM055118.1, forward strand.
GGCCTGCTTCTCCAGTCCCTAGGACATCGGCTGTGAAACAGTTCCGACGGCCTCCGCGGTCAAATCCCGGAGGTAAAAATCAGGGACAATTGCAGGGTAACAAGAAGCCCTGGATCAGGAGAGGTACAAAACCTCCCCCAAAGTCAAATGCATGAAGGGTTGCCCCCACTCAATCGGGTGGGGGGAAGACTTCAGTTGTTCACAGAGACCTGGCGGGACACGATCAGAGACAGATGGGTGCTCTCCGCAGTAAGTCTGGGATACAAATTGGAGTTAAAAAGACTCCCCTCCTTCCCATTTTATAAGGTCAAACGTGCCAAGGGATCCCCAGAAGAAAGGATCCCTCCTGTTGGCACTAGAACAATTATTGCTCCAAGCAGTAATTATAGAGGTTCCCCTGGAAGAATGGGGGTTCGGGTTTTACTCAAACCTCTTTACAGTCCCGAAGCCAAACGGGGACGTGAGGCCCATATTAAATCTAAAAGGGCTAAACAAATTCCTACATATCAGGACTTTCCGGATGGAGTCGATCCGATCGGTGGCCACTGCCCTACAAGGGGAGGAATGGTTAGCCTCGATCGACATCAAAGATGCTTATTTGCACATTCCCATCTTTCCAGCCCACCAAAAATGTCTACGCTTTGCGGTAGAAGGGCGCCATTTTCAGTTCAGAGCCTTACCCTTCAGTCTGGCCACAGCACCACGAGTGTTCACAAAAATTCTGGCCCCATTATTGGCCAATCTAAGAACACGAGGTGTAACGATAATGGCATATCTAGACGACTTGTTGCTGATAGACCACTCAGTGGAAAAACTAGAAGTGGTTGTTCACGAGACAATCGAGTATCTGGAATATCACGGTTGGATTATCAACCGAGACAAGTCAGCCCTAAAACCAGTCAAAAGTCTGGAATACTTGGGGCTAAGGCTGGATTCAGACCAGAGAAAAATTTTCTTGCCTCAAGAAAAGGGGTCGTCTTTGAGAGATTTGATCCACCTAGTGGGTACAAAAAGACAGCCATCCATACGCCTGTGCATGAGGCTGCTGGGAAAAATGGTGGCATCATTCGAAGCAGTACCCTACGGTCAATTCCATTCAAGGAATTTGCAAAGGGCCATACTGTCAGCCTGGAACAAAAAAGTTCAGGCCCTAGACTTACCAATGTCCTTGTCCCCTTCCGTTCGCAAGAGCCTCCGTTGGTGGTTGGTTCTCCAGAATCTGGAAAAAGGGAAATCCTTCAGTCCGATTTCTTGGAAGGTGGTCACTACAGATGCCAGCCTTATAGGCTGGGGAGCAGTACTGGAGCAATGGTCTCTCCAGGGCAGATGGTCGGATGCAGAAAAGGCCCTGCCCATCAATCTCTTAGAGATACGAGCAGCCCGGTATGCCCTAGTAGCATGGACATCCAAACTCCAAGGGTCCCCTGTCAGAATTCAATCGGACAATGCCACGGCAGTGGCATATATCAATCATCAGGGTGGCACCAGGAGTCGTGCAGCCCAGAGGGAAGTAAATTACATCCTGAAATGGGCAGAAAGATATGTCCCAGCCATATCCGCGGTATTCATTCCAGGAGTGGAGAATTGGAAGGCGGACTTTCTAAGTCGCCAACAATTATGCCCAGGGGAATGGTCCCTTCATCCCGAGGTTTTCCGGACAATATGTCAGCGGTGGGGAACACCGGATGTAGATCTGCTAGCATCCAGATTCAACGCAAAAGTGGACAGGTTTGTCTCTTGGACAAGGGATCCCCTAGCTTGCGGCTCGGATGCCCTAGTGTTCCCTTGGGATCAGTTCAAGCTGATATATGCATTCCCACCGCCACAATTGTTACCTCGATTACTCCGCAGAATCAGGGTAGAAAAGAAACCAGTGATTCTGGTAGCTCCAGCGTGGCCCCGAAGAGCATGGTACGCGGAGATTGTAAAGATGTCTGTGGGGAGTCCTTGGACCCTCCCACATCGTCCGGACCTGCTTTCGCAAGGACCGATATACCACCCTTCCTTACCAGCCCTAGGTTTGACGGCCTGGCTATTGAAGCCCACATTCTAAAAAAGAGAGGGCTCTCTAATCCTGTGGTATCTACCATGATCAATGCCAGGAAGCCGGTATCCAGGCAGATCTACTATAGAATCCGGAAGGTGTACATCGCCTGGTGTGAAGCCAAGAAATGGCATCCACGTAAGTACGTAATAGGTAGGATTCTGGACTTCCTACAATGGGCTGTAGATAGGAAGCTTGCCTTGAGTACTATCAGGGGTCAGATTTCGGCCTTGTCAATATTTTTTCAAAGGCCCTTGGCTTCGCATTCACTAGTCAAAGCCTTTATACAAGGAGTGATGCGTATTAGCCCTCCGGTTAATATTCCCATATGTCCATGGGACTTAAACCTGGTTCTGTCGGTTCTACAGAAACAACCATTTGAACCATTACAGCATATTTCCCTGGTTCTTCTCACCAGGAAATTGATTTTTCTAGTAGCCATTTGTTCGGCTAAAAGAGTGTCGGAATTAGCCGCTATGTCCTGTAGGGAGCCATATCTGGTTATCCATAAGGACAGAGTAGTGTTACGTCCTCATCCAGCCTTTCTTCCTAAGGTGGTATCGAGGTTTCATTTGAACCAAGATGTGGTTCTTCCTTCCTTTTTCCCCAAGCCTAGTTCAGTAGAGGAAAGGTTATTGCATTCTTTGGATGTAGTAAGAGCAGTTAAAGCTTATCTAAAAGCCACTGCTCAGATTCGCAGAACGGATACTTTGTTTATTCTGCCGGAAGGCCCCAGAAGGGGTCAGGCAGCGTCAAAATCTACTTTAGCCAAGTGGATTCGACAGGTCATAATGCAAGCCTATGGCTTGAGAAGGAGACCGCCTCCGTTCAAAGTTAGGGCGCACTCCACGAGAGCAGTTGGAACTTCATGGGCAGTGCATCACCAGGCCTCCCTGGCTCAGATCTGTAAGGCCGCAACATGGTCTTCAGTACACACGTTTACTAGGTTCTACCAGGTGGACGTTAGAAGTCAGGAGGATGTCGCCTTTGGGTGCAGTGTGTTGCAGGCCGCAAAAGATCCTCATGTCTGATAGCGCTCAGCTTATGTATGGTGTACCCCCCCCCTCATTGGGCATTGCTTTAGGACATCCCACATAGTAATGACTATGCCGCTCTGTGTCCCGTGATGTACGAGAAAGAAAATAGAATTTTTATAACAGCTTACCTGTAAAATCCTTTTCTTGGAGTACATCACGGGACACAGAGCTCCCACCCCTCTTTGGGGACACTTATTGCTTTGCTACAAAACTGAGGTGCTCCCGGATGGGAGGGGCTTATATAGGGGAGGGTACTTCCGGTTTTGGAAGTTGCCAGCACCTGAAGGTATCTATATAACCCACATAGTAATGACTATGCCGCTCTGTGTCCCGTGATGTACTCCAAGAAAAGGATTTTACAGGTAAGCTGTTATAAAAATCCTATTTTTTACAGCTTAAAAATGCCTATCCTTGTTATTGTAAATTTTTATTTTTTTTTGAAAAAAAAAACAAAAAAACGTCGGAGCTAAAAAACGCGACCGCGCGTTAGTGTGCGTTTTTGTGCGTTTATGAGCGTTTTTTGACGCTCGCGGTTTTTTCTGCCTAACTCCGACGCTGAGGAACGCACTGTACCTGGGTTTTTTTACAGCTTAAAAACGTCTATGCTGTTTGCAGCTCAAAAACGTCTAGGTGGGCATGAAGCTATAGACTAACATGGACAGGCGTTTTTAAGCTGTAAAAAACGCTCAAAAACGCGGCTGTTAAAACGTCCGTGGGCATGAGGCCTAACAAGCATGCTTTACTGCATATATAGACTGATTTTACTGTTGCGGGTTTAGTAACACATGTAATTTTTTTTTTTTCGTTTTGGATAGAGTAGAGGGGGATTTGAACACTTGTCAGTTTTTATTGCTGTCTGTGTCCCCATTAGGGAGATTCCCCCTCTCTATTTGTCCTGTTTACCATTATCATTGAAAAAAAATCCCAAATTTTGGGTTGTCCCCAGAAAAGTAATTCATTTGCAGGGATTTTCTCTCACTTCTTCTTTGGCTATGGGAGAGGAAGTGAAGGGAAATCTCTGCAATGGGACACAAATAGTGAAAAAAAAAAATATGACAGGGGTTATAACCCTCCTTTGCTCTATCCAAAACAAACAAAAAAAAAAAGTTTTGCTTATAGTTCTACTTTAAGTTTCAATAGTAACTTATAGTGCGTACTCACTAAAAATGCACTACAGATTGCTTTAGCAGATGACACCCGCTACCCAGCCACGATGCTTGAATAAGCAGCAGTTATGTCAGAGAGGAGATCGGGCACAGGTTCCCAGACACTGGCTCCATGTTTGCAGGTGCATCAGCCCTTCACATTCCTCTAATTACATGCTCTGTGAGTTCTTCAGCATCAACAAGGGTAAAGGGGTGGGGGGGTGGGGATGACACCCCCCAGAAGGATTTAATCCCGATTAACCCGTTCACCTTTCGCTTTAAGCTCTCCCAGCACTGTGGCAGTTGATATATTGGGACAAAGCGACATTTTCATGATGTAATTGCTCAGGGAGGGGGGTGTGAATACACAAATCCAAATTTTGGGGAAGAAAAAAAGACCGCAAAGTACTTTCCCCTGGACAGAATCATCACTTTTCATCAGAGAAAGAGCGATAACAAGAAAAGCCTGTAACAAGGTTAAATGCACAAAAAAAATGCATGTTTGTAGAATCTTTAGTTAAGACTGTCACCATGGCTGAAATGATATCTATAGAGCAGCTAACCATTGTAAATGAATATACTAGCCTTTCCCATCCAGGGTTCTTTGGAGCCCTAGGGTTCCTTCAGAGGTTTCCAGGGGTTCCTTGACACCATTGATCTTTTTAGCTATCGGTAAAGGGGGATAATTCCCAATGATCACAATAATAAGGAGCATTCATCCCAGTGAAAAGGTTCTGTGATCTGTAGATATAGTAATTCTTAGCAGGAGTCCCCTGAGCCTGCAAAGTAATTTCAAGGGTTCCTCCATGTTAAAAAGGTTGTGAAAGGCTGGTATATACTATACACAAACATAATATAGACATACATTTGTGGACATCTGACCATCATACCTACCAAGATGGCAAAAAAAATATGTGGATGTGGGCTGCAATTGATTAAGTACAGATGTTTACAGTAAAGGTACTGTTAATGCTGCAGCATAGAAAATACATTGTGGACAATTATGCGCTTCTAACCTTTTGGTAACAGTCTGGGGAAGGTCCTTTACTGTTTTGGCATGGCTGTACCCCTGTGCACAAAGCCAGCTCCATAAAGGCATTGTGTGACCAGTTTGGTGTTGAAGAAGTGGCCTGCAGAGAGCCCTGACCTCAACCCCACTGCACAGCTTTGGAGTGAACTGGAACATCAGTACCTGATCTTACTAATGCTCTTTTGGCTGAATGGGACAGATTCCTACATACACACTCCAAAATCCTGTGAAAAGCTTTCCAAAAACAATGGAGGTTATAGCCAAAGAGGGGGCAACTTCACATTCATGTCCATGGTTTTGGAATGGGATGTCAAACAAGCTCATATAGGTGTGATGATCAAGCGTTTATAAACGTTGTTTTAGAAATAAAAATTACATAACAAAGGATTCCCAGAGTCCTGCGTGTTAGCTGAAGACATGGCACAGCAATAGTTGGCTGTTTTCAGGCAATTTGTCTCTGAATTAAATCTCTAAGGAGGGGGGGGGGGTAGGAATTGCTTCTCCGACCTACCAATTCCCAAAAAGTTGGGACTTGGGTGTAAAAACAACATACAATGGGGAAAAAAATTATTTGATCCTCTGCAGCTTTTGTAAGTTTGCCCACTTACAAAGAAATGAAGGATCTATAATTTTTATCAATCAAGGTCATGGAGTGGGCTAGCCAGCCTCTAGACCTTAATCCTATAGAGAATGTATGCCAAGCGACAGCAAAGAAACCTCAAGAATTGAGAGATCTGTAAAGAAGAGTGGACCAAAATCTCACCTGAGATGTGTGGTAACCAACTACAAGAAACGTTTTACCTCTGTGCTTGCCAGCAAGGGTTTCTCCACCAACTACTAAGTCATATTTTGCTTGGGGATCAAATACTTATTTTATTTACTGAACTGCAACTCACTCAATTTATAACATTTGTATAATGGATTTATTTCTGGATTTTTTGTTGATATTTTGTCTCTATCATTTAAAATGCACATATGATAACAATTATAGACCCTTTATTTCTTTGTAAGTGGGCAAACTTACAAAATCTGCAGGGGATCAAATACTTATTTTTGCCACTGTAATAACAGAATGCAATGATTTGCAAATCTTATAAACCCATATTTTTCACAATAATAAATAGAAAACATATCAAATGATCAAACTTGGGTAATTTGAAAATTGTTGGCAGCAACATGTATCATAAAATTTGGGACATGGCCATGTTTACCACAGTAACATCTTCTTTTCTTTTAACAACACTCTATAAACATCTGGGAACTGAGGAGACCAGTTGCTGGAGTTTTGGGAGAGGACTGTTGTCCAATCCTTGCCTCATATTGGATTCTAACTGCTGGGTCTTCATAGTTGTATTTTTCTTTTCAAGATTCCCCAAATATTTTCAATTAGTGAAAGGTCAGGACTACAGGCAGGCCAGTTAAGCACCTTGACTCGTCTACTATGAAGCCATGCTGTTGTCATAGATGTAGTATGCGGTTTAGCATTCAAAAAGGCATCACTGCATATGCTGCTTTAAACCTGGATATATCTTTCAGCTTTGATAGTGCCATTCCAGATGTGCAAGCTGCCCATTTCATACGCACTAATGCATCCCCATACCATCAGAGATGCAGGCCTCTGAACTGAGCACTGATAACAAGCCAGTAGGCTCCTCTCCTCTTTAGCCTGGAGGATGCGTCACCCAAGGTTGCCAAATCGAATATCAAATTTTGACTTGTCTGACCACAGAACCGTTTTCCACCTTGCAACAGGCCATTTTAAACTTCTTTTGGCCCAGAGAAGATGGTGGTATTTCTGGATGATGTTCAGATGTGGTTTCTTCTTTGCATGATAGAGATTTACCTTGCATTTTCGATGGCACTACAAACTATATTCACAGACAGATTTCTCTAGATTCTCTGACTCTTTGGATGATAATATGTACTGTAGATGATGATATATTTAAAGTCTTTGCAATTTTACATTAAGGAACATTATTCTGAAATTGACAAATTTTTAAATGCAGAGTTTTACAAATTGATGAACCTCTGCCCGTGTTTACTTCTGAGACACTTTGACTCTCTAAGATGCTGTTTTTATACCCAATAATGTTACTGACCTGTTGCCAAGTAACCTAATTAGTTGCAAAATGTTCTTCCTGCTGTTCCTTGTCAGTACCGCTTACTTTGCAGGCTTTGTTACACTGAACCTTTTTTGAGACATGGTGCTGCCATTAGTTTCAAAATTACCTTATTTTTTACTTAAAATGGTACATTTTTTCAGTGTAAACATTTGATAGGTTTTATTTTTTCTATTGTTAATAAAATATGGTTTTAGAACGTTTGAAAACCATTACATTCTGTTTTTATGTAGAATTTACACAGTGACCCAACTTGTTTTTGAATTAGGCTTGTATTAAAAAAAAACTTCAGCTTGTGTTGTTGAACTCAGTAAATAATGAGTAATAGGAGAAATTGGAAATGAGGAAATAGGACTTTAAGCTCCAACTGCTGGCTTCGAGAACACCAAATATTCCTGTTCAATATCTCAAATCTACCTGACCGAATAAAACAAAAAAAGCTGAATTTTTGATCTCCAATCTTAAGCAACTTTAAAATGGCCCCGAAACCTAAAGAAACATTTTGCCATCTTATAGGGATCATGTACAATGGTTACAGTAATTATACCTAGGTAGTAGCACATAAAATCTACACTTTATCTTAAATTCCTCCTGAAAAACAACAGTGCACTTCCCATGCTAACTGCTATTCCTATCATATTTAGAGATTTGGTGATGTCACTGCTGTGCTGATCACTTTTCTTTTTGCTGGAGAGGAAGGTGTACCTGTGAACCTACACTGCAAGTATCATCCTCGTGCTTCTGATTTATTCATTCTGTAAATCTGTGCTTTATGCATTTCTTCCACTGCTTCTAAAATATTCCAACCCCAGTCTCTGGGGGGAAGCTTTGAGGAAGAAAAACCCTGCCTCTACCAAAATGGCTGTCTCCAGACAGAGAGACAGTGCAAAACGAGGAATGGTAAGTTATTATTATTGGAGTAAGATCAGCTGCAGGGGTCCAGACCACAGGCAATACTTCTTACTAGTCCTTTGCCTGTCTTTTCTTTTTTTGTGCACAACTTCCACAGTACAGGGCATATTTTAATATACCAGACAATACAATGTATACAGATATTTGAAAAAAGTTTAGAACACAGTGAATACAGTGAACTTTTGATTACATCCTGCAGATGAAGCTAGCCTATTAAGATTCAAGTGAATTGACAGGCCACCTTAAAATGTATCTAGTCTTTAAAAGGGCTACCCTTTCTATGTGAAGAAGACACGACAGGCCACAGATGGAGTTATGCAAGAAAAACACAGCACAATCACGGCCATGCAAACAAGATGGACAGACTGCAACATGCAGGAAGCCATATGGGAAGACCAGTTATGAGCCAGGAGTGTGTTCTCACCGTTCTGAACAAAATGGCTGACCTAATCATCTCATTGGCTATGCCCAAATACCCTCCTCATCATCCTTTAGGTTCAGAGATGATGACAGAGGAAGCATCAAGAGCAGCATTAAAGGGACAAAACAAACATTCGGTTAGTCACTGCAAGAGAAAAACAGAATAATGACAATAGTTGCATTAAAACAAAGTGCATGCATATTCCACAACATGAGGGCTTTTTAGCCTTCAATGTTCCAAAAAGTCTACCCAGAGAAAGGCTGTCTTCTGTCCAGGCCCTCTCACACTGTATGTCCCTTTGATGCAATGCAATCTCAGGCACTTATGCTTGATGTATGAGAAAGCACTGTGGGGACTGAGAAGGTGGAGAGTAAAGCGAGCCATAGATGCAATTTTCTTTCCTGCAACCATGGGTTGCATGAGAATCCCTCTCGCAGCGCTATTGTGTTCTTCCATCCGGGAGCCTTCCCTGCTGGCAGAAGAAAATGATTACTGCTAGCGGCTATAGCCGCTGGCAGTAATCATATGCAAAAAATCTGACAGCCTAGTTGTACTGACGTCAATCGATGGATTGACTTCAGCACAAACAGCCTGCCCATAGATGGATCGAATCTTGGCTGGTCCCTGCTGAAAAAGCCGAGATTCAATTAATCTATGGCTGGCTTAGGTATACAGCCACCTAACGAGCTCATGACCTAGACAGTTAAACAGCTCAAGGCTCTGCCACTTAAAAAGCTTACATGCTGTTTACTTAAGAAGCTTGCAGATCACCCAATGAAACAGTTAACAGCTTGTCCAACTGAACGGCTCACTGCCCACCCAACTAAACTGTCAATGAAAATCTAGCATTTTATGCTTCCAAGTATCCTATTCATAGTATTATCCCCTTGATGATCCTTCCACTATGCCACTTTATCCAATCCTTTTGGCTCTTCATCAAAATGGAACGCCAGTGAAGGCTAATAGACCCTTGCAATTAGGGCAAGAATCTCACATTTAAGGTCAGAAGACCGACCCTACGCCAGGCTAGAATTTCTTTCCATACAAGAATTTCTTTCCATACAAGAAATCTACAACCACCCAATAGGGACACCACTGTTTTCAACCATAGGTCAGGATGACATCCTACCTGATCTGGGGAGGGCTTGTGGTTGGTTTGGTTGGACTGGGCAGAAGACTTTAGGTGGTCGACTTCATAGTTATCTGCCATCAGTTTCATTCTGTTCTGTGTCTGTTGGAAAGGGACGGTTAAAATGAATTGTTAGACAAATACAGCAATGGTATCAGGCATAACATATACATATCTTTACAATAGATTTAAAAAACAAAGATGAAATGGAAAAGCAGCATCTTTTGAAACTAAGAAAGCCAGTCAGACAATAAAAAAAAATTGCTTTTAAACCGCTGAACATGCACGTTTGCAAATTTAAAGTCACAACTCCAAGAACTCTTCTCCTTCCAGAAGTTACAATGTTGTTCAATTAAGTGAAAGTAATTTCCAGAAATACACTATATTGCCAAATGTTTGAGGACACCTGACCATCGCTTCTATATGTACTTGTGGCACATCCCATTCTAAAACCATGGGCTTTGACACAGAATTTCTCCACCCCCTTTTGTGGATAGAACAACCTCCATACCTTTGGAAAGGCATTTCGCAGGATTTTGGAGCATATCTCTGGGCATTTGTACACATACAGCCAAAAGAACATTTGTGAGGTCAGATACTAAGGTTGGACGAAAAGACCAGGCTTGCAATTGGAGTTTCAATTTACTCCAAAGGTGTTCAATAGGGCTGAGGTCAGGGCTCTGTGGAGTTCCTCTAAAACAGGGGTGTCAAACTCAATTTCATTGTGGGCCGCAACAGCATTACGATTGCCCTCAAGAGGGCCAGTTGTATCTGTAAGATTAGATGTCCAGCGCATCCCCTCCCCTTACATTAGATGTCAAGAGCCACCCCACCACCAGAAGTTGAGTCCCACACCCTCCCTTACATCACAGTGCACCCCCCCTTACCTAATGCTGCTGCTGGGAAGAAGATGAATGCATTGCTTAAAAGCAAAAGCTACAGGGTCTGGAGGAGGACCAGAGTAGGGTTGGAGCTCTCCTGCAGCTGCAGGAGAGGTGCGAGGGCCACATGAAATTGCCTGGAGGGCCGGATTCGGCCCGCGGGCCTTGTGTTTGACACCTGTGCTCTAAAACAACCTGGTCAAACCATGCCTTTGCGGAGCCGACTTTGTGCATAGGGCACAGTCCTGATGAAACAGAAAAGGGCCTTCCCTGAATTGCTGCCACAATCTCAAAGTGTGCATTTGTCTAAAATGTCATTGTATGCCGTAGCATCAACAGGACCATTTACTGGAAAAACCTGAACTCAATAATTCAAAAGATGCCTTTATACTTTTGGCCATATTGTGCATGTCTTTTGCCAACAATTTAATTTCTGCAGCCTGTGCCACCATGCTGTCTGCTGTTTGGACCAGGAGTAGACTAGCAAGAAAGCTCACCCACTTAATCTTCCCCTCCCAACCATTTTGACCTGGTGTGTGGTAGGTCAATAAAATTGTTCAGTTAAGGAAATTACATCAGCTACACTGAAACAAGAAAAAAAATGAATGACTTTAGAAAGAACACAAATAAAAAAAAAATTACTTTATTTATTTACGTGTTGAGTTCTTCCATAACGTACAGGTTACAGCAACATTGCAGCCACCAACGCCCCCGAAAAAATGAGTAACAAGGTCGTCCAGCCACAACAAGTCCCGGTGTTTACAGCTGAGAATGTACGTGGGACATCAGACACGGGATGAGCACAGATGTGGCGGACAATCGTCCCCAGCTGGGCTTGGGCCTGCTGACACAGCATTGTCACTCTCCAGGGGGGACAAGAGTAAATATTACTTAATGTCCAAACTATTTCAACTTCAGCTCTCTCCAGTAATTTAAGGTCAGCTGTTTGTTTGCAAGGCTAACCATCCAAAACATAAATTGCCTTATCCTCCTGAATGGGCTGGGCCGCTCCAAAGTTGCCGCCAAGGACAGTGCGATCCTGGTAGCAGCACTAAAATAAGGCAGGACAGTGAGGTAATCTGATTTGTGATTACCTCTAAATACCTGTCTTGTTCTGTTATACCTGAACAGACTCTTCAAGTACCCAGTGCAAAATCATTAAAACTTTGTTTTTTGCTGTCTGCATTTGCCTTATGGTATTCTGGTTATTTGTCTTTTTTATAAAGACAAAATCTAGCTTACATCATAAAAATAAATGCAAAATATTTGTAGTTTAAACTGCTCTAAACCAACATAAAGCATCAATATAGATCTCCTGCTGATGCGTGAAAGAGATCATCATAATAACAAAGTTTTACTGCCACGTAAAACCGCTTGGGCCACCTGCCTACCAACTGGCAGGAAAACAAACACTGAGAAGAGAGTTTTGTTATGGGGAGTGGTAGAAAGGAAACATTCTGCAGAGAAATTTTACCTCGTCAATGACAGGATGGAGGTTTCAGTCACGTGACTTTTTTTTGGGCTTCTTCCTTTTCTCCCTGTGGCTGAGGTGGGCAGCTTTCCATAATGCATTGTAGAGCGTCTCTGACACCTAAGCCAAAGTGGTGACACAGCCACAAAAAGCGTTTTTATGACGGCCTAAGGTCACATTATAAATGATGCGGGCTGTCATTCAACCCAAAAGAGAACTGGTGGCGGAGCATAGTTTTTGTAGGAGATCACTTTGGGTACAAGGCAAGTATTGCAGCAAGTTTGTTTGTTATTTTTTTAAAAGGATGAGCAGTTTATTTTGACAAATAGCTTTGCACAGTACAGGGGATCAATACTATTTACAATATTCAAATATTCTATATTTGTAATCTACCTTTCCCTTCAGAATCACCTCATGTGAGGTAAATGTCAAAAAGATAAACTGCACTCTGCTATAAAAATGGATGGATTTTTAAAAATCCGTATTACAATAGTTCTTATTTCAGGCACATAAGTAAATGAGGCTTCTTCCCTTAGTGCTGGAGGGACTTTGGATCACTCCCAGCATGCAAAGCAATACTGTGACAACCATACTGACGAAAAGTAATTGCTCGTTTCGAAAGATGGCAAAAAGTCCGCTATCCTATGGGAAATTGTTGCAGTCTAAACACTTTAACTGAAAGGGAAGAAAAAAACAAAAAAATCTGATGCACTGAAAGAGATGGGCGGGTATAGAGTGCAGGAGTATCATTAACTTCAGACACAAAGCAAAAACCGCCAGAGAAAACAGATATGGTTATATCTTCCAGTGCTGTTTTACTTGCCAGTAGATTTGTAAAGCAATACAGATACTCCTATTCAAGAGTCTGTCTGTCCAATATGGAGATTTCAGTGTTTAGTGGATACTGGAGGGTTAAACTCCCTTACAGTTTCTTCTCAGGGACTCTAATGAGATCTGTGCGCCGAGTTCCCTGGTCTGAAAACCAGCTGTGCCCATTTTAAGGGGCTCTCACTATCCTTGTGCTGAGTTCCAGGTTTACATGTTTGTTGTGCCCATTATGAGGAGTTAACACCGTTCCAGCAAAAAGTTCCAGGCTTTGCACATCTGTTGTGTTCATTATGAGGGTCTCCCCACCATCCCTCCACAAAATCCTGTCTCTGCCCCTTTGCTATGTCTATTATGAGGGGCTCCTGCCATGCCTGCACTGAGTTCCCATGTCTGCATGCCCAGTGTACCCATTATAAGAGGCTTCTACCATCCATGTGCTAATTTGCTTTGTCTGTGCAACTGCTTTGCCCATTATGAGGGGTTCCCACCATCTCCGCACTGCGTTCTTGGGTCCGGACGACACTTGCTGTACCTATTATGAGGGGTTCCCACCACCCCTGCACTGAGTTATTGGGTCTTCACACTTGATGTGCACATTATGAGGTGATCCCAACATCCCTATGCTGTATTTCCAGGTTTGCACACCTGCTGTGCTCATTACAAGGGGCCCCCTACCATCCCTGGTGGATGTTTTATTTTATATTATGGAGAATAAAACTGCAAGAGCTGGAAAACATCTAAAACTCTAAGCTGGACAGAAACAGATTTAGGAATCATGGCCGGGAGATCTGTTGGTGTATTCAATATGTATAAGAAGCCAGGAACTTATTAACTATAATTATCACCCTTAGGTGGTATATGCAACGGTTTACAGCCTGAGGCTGGGTTCACACTGGTCCAACAAACGCTCCGACATTGGGAGCTCATGTCGCATGACGTGTGAAACTCAATGTTTCCCTATGAGAGCTGTCTTATCTGGTCAGACACAAGTCGGTCCGACTTTGAAAATGCTCCCTGTACTACTTTGGTCCGACTTTGATCCTACTTCAGCCCATTGAATATCATTGAAGTCGGATCAAAGTAGGATCCTTGTCCTAACCATCCGACATTTGACATCCGACATGGTGATTACAGCAGCAGTAAAAGGAATTTATCTCACCCTGGGATTGTTTTGATTGGTCAAAGGACAAGTCAGACTAGCACAATGTCGGATCAAAGTAGTATCCTGTTCCTGAAAGTCTGATGGATGTCGGACCAATGTAGGACTGATGTCACAGAGCAAAGTAGGATGAAAGTTGTATGACTGTCGTGTCGTAACAGTGTGAACCCAGCCTTAACAGCCCAACCAGGTAGTTAGAATACTTGAACACATTTTGAAGCCTACCCTGATATCTCTTGCACCTGTAGGCGAACCTATACACCTCTTTTCCCTAATCATCAGTCTGCACAGCAGAAACTCCCACACTTGCTGTGCACATTATGAGGTGTTCCCACCATGCCTATGCTGTTTTTCCAGGTTTGCACACCTGCTGTGCTCATTACGAAGGGCCCTCTACAATCCCTGGTGGATGTGCTGTGAAAACATGATTGTTCACTGGCATACACACAGATTTTAAGTAACTCAACTAAACTGGCATGCTTTTATGTTTTTTTGAAGAAAGACAAACAAGGCCAAGTGGGGTGTTCTTATATTTATTGCCTGAAGATGTTCTGTAACCTGGCAGATTTTCCTGCATGGAGCCAATGATCCTCGTCACGAGCTCATCTATCGTCTTGGAGGCCTCCTGATCACAGACTTGTGAAAATATGTCACCTTAGTAATTGTGGCCTTTTTCCAACAAGTGTAAACTCAAATTAATTATATGTACTAAGAAATGCAGATTGAATAGTTATTGCTGAGCCCTGGAGATCTCTGTAAGCAAACATTGAAATAGCGATATGAGAAAGTTGACGGCGGCATTCGGAAAGACAAGGGTGGGTGGAAAAACTGCCACTAAGATGTTCAAACTGTTGCAGAAATAGACATGTGTTTAATGTTCTTCCTAAACTAGATTATTTTCCTTTAACATTATTGTTTTGTTTAAATTAATTTATCTTTACACTTATCCTTTTGCTTGTCAGTATAAAGTTATCATTTATGATATATGATATGATATGATATGCATCACCAAAAGTAGTTGCTAATTTTTTGGGGGGAAAAAGAGTCCAGTTCTGATCCCAGAGCTTTTAGCTATGCTGACAACTTCAGAAAGTCTTGCTGCTGATGGTATAGAAGTAGTGGTCTCAGGAGTTCTTATTCAGATATCTCTGCTGTATTGCAGTCCGTTACATAAAATGTGTTAACTTGCATTGCAGTAAAGCAGCCTATTGATTCTGAAAGGGTACAACACATGTTTTAGGCCTCACGCACACTGGGAGTTTAGCCCCAATTCATGAGATTCTATTGTTTTTGTGTGGGTGCAAGAGGTCTGCGTTCTGGGCATTTGTCCCTGGGCACATACTACCCTAAACCGTAGTACCACTGGGTGCAGTGTCCAGCCACAGCAGCTTTCAGCCTCCTAGGTCCTACCAGCTGCTGGGAGCAGGGCTGGATGGTGTGCTTATACTTTCTACCCGTATACAAACATCAAAATCTCATGCACGGGGTAAACGCCCAGTGTGCGCAAGGCCTAAAACCTGTGTTTTAGTGCATTGGCAACCCTCTCAAAATGGGACCTTGCAGAATTTATTTTTTCAATTACGTGCATCACAACGCACAGACTGCTTACAGTTATGCATTGTTGTGCATTGAAACACATGGCACATACTGTATTTGTGCTTTAGAGGTCTATTCTCAGTAAATGGAAATTCAAATGCAAATGCATCACACCACACAACGTGTCATGTGTGACCGCAACGCATACTGTAGGTTAAAGGGGCTCTGTTTTTATATTTCTGATGTTTTGTATAAACTATAACTAAAGGCAAAACTTTTTAAGACCCTGCAACTTTTTAGTTTTGGATAGAGGGAATATGAATTAGAACACTTGTAATCTTTTATTGCTGTCTGTACCCCAATAGAGAGATTCACTCTTTGAAAGTAAAAACAAATCCCAAATATTGGGCTTCTCCCAGAAAAGTAATACAGGGGAAATCTTCCAATTGGGACACTAGATCTGGTGACCTGGGGGTCCCCAAGAGATTCCCTTGATTTGCAGAGATTTCCTCTCGCTTCCAGTTTGGTAATGGGACAGGAAGTGAATGAAAATCTCCCCAATAGGACACAGATGGCAAAAATAAACGTTACAGGTTTATAACCCTCCCCTACTCTATCCAAAATGTAATAATAATGCAAATTGTTATGTAGCGCCCCTTTACTTTTTAGGGGTGTTATGTGCTTAAATTTAGGGGTTGGTCTGAGCTCGGACCACTTTGATTGCTAGGTATTTGCTTCTGCCTATGTGATGCTGCCTGGTGTATGGTTCCCTGTGGCCTGTAGGTGGCACTGCCATATCAGGTCAGGGTTGAGCCATGGGTGGCATTACTGCGCCTTAGGGTGTCCTCTCTCGGCAGTGGTACAGTGGGCGTGGTCGGCATGCTGTGCATGCCGGGAGAGGATACATAAGGGGCAGACGCCATCTTTAGTGAGGAGGTGGTGGAGTACCTTTTAACTGGGTCTACAATTCGCCCATTGGAGTCCCAGGGTGCCCAGGTGAGGGTACCCACTCTGACCGAGAGGAAGCCAGGGGAGGATCGGTCCCACTGAGGAGATGAGTAATGGAAGATTGCTGTCTCGGGAGAGGCCTGGTGACCTGTCAGAGGGAAGGATTCTTTATTCTGGAAAGCTAATCTGTAGAGTTCCCATTGACATTATCCTGTTCTTAAAATTCTACAGAGGTTAGAGTATCTCCTGTACCCGTCCCTGGAGGGGATAGGGTGGCAGAACTGTTTGAGCTCCACACCGGCTGCTAGGACTGTGAGAGAGGACTATCCGGGTGAGCTAAACCCACTCGGGAGCAAGTGGCGACGAGGTTACGAGTTGTGCCTGGATCTAATCCCTCACACTTATTCCTTCTTTCATCCATCTGTCTCTGTCTACTATGCAGAAAAATAGAAAACAAACTCTCTGTTGGAGTTAAAGTGTTTCTGGACATTGGCTTCTTTGGGGGAAGAAATAGAGACTTGACCCCATACTCTGGGGAAGAGAACCAGTGTAAGAAGGTAACTCGCTGCAGGACCCAAAATTTGTGAACACCGCTTAACCTCTTCAAACAGGAGAGTACGGGCATATAGCACGGTGTGCCTTGACTTGCAAGTGAGCCAGGTGAGAAAAAGGTCCGTGTGCTACAGTTACAACAGAAGACATTAAGTAGACTTTAGCTGGTCATCCATGTGTAGGTTTTTGTTCAAAACATGTGTATAGAAATTCTGAGAAAACATTTGTCAGTACATTCTTTGCAGCAATCATTGAGTCAACCAATTTGCATCCAACCCTGCTTATTTTGTAAGCCCAGATGTAAGAAACAGGTTTCAATTTGAAAAAAAAAATTGAAATACCCTATTCACAGAATTTCTTTCAGTTGAGAAAAAAATTTCATCCTGTTCCTTCGAATATTCTCATCACTATGCTTGAAAATGAAGGTCAATTTGACCCCACTAACCATTAGAGAATTGAACCAACCTTCCTTAAACAAACATTTTCGATGAAACTCTACTGGTGCATGTCCAGCTTTAGACAGGGTTGATGTATTTTACCTGTGGCCCTAACACAGGATGAATGTTTGCCCCACTCAAGACAGCCAAAAGCCAGCAGCAGGACAGATTCAAAGGCAGCAGAAGAAGGCCAGATCTTACTCTGGCGAGCCACCAGCCTAGGGACTGTGAAAAAGTGAGACGCTGTGGGGAGCAGCAGGTGACAAAGAAGAGGGAACAGATCGGGGAGGTCCAGGCCTGATGACAGAGAAATTACACAGATGTTTTCACCAGGAGAGGCCAGAGACGGAACATCTGGACCGGCAGCACAGAGGAATGCGGGAGCAGATCCAAGCCAGTGTGAAGTCTCCAGCTCCTAATCAAGGATTGAGCTACGGGGACTGAACTCACAGAGGACCTGGAAAGTCATCTGAGAGCAGAGTATTTTTTTTAGTTTTTACAGGGCGTACAAATTTTCACTAACAAATAGATGTATTTGTTTGGGGGAAATTATATATATACACACACACACACACTACAGTACATTATATACAGTAATTTAGTCAGGTGTTTGCCTTCCTTCCACTGCTTGCCTTTGGACTTCTTGCCATGCCCTCCATCAGCTGTTTACTTCTGGGATTTACATTATGCCCTCTATCAGGCGTTTGCCTCTGTGCATAACACCATGCCTTTCATTTACCTTATTTCAACCCCCCATTGTTGTGCTCAGCCACACAAAGTGGGGTAAACATAGCCGTCACATGCTCCTCTATACTAGGAAGTAATGGGTATTTCCATTGCAGTGGGGGATGAATGGTGAGGTAAAGAAAGAAAGAAGGCTGTGTGAAGCTGGGGATGGGGCCTTAAAGTGAACCTGTTGCATTGAAAAGCACAGGTTCACTTTAAAATAAGAAAATCCAACATTAGAGTGTTAACATTCTGTCCTTCTCATTTTTTTTTTGTATAATCTTTATTTATGGAAGGCAGGACATTACAGCACAGGTTACAAGATCTAAAGGCAGAAACATCAAGTAATATACCAGCCCTTCCCTTTTTTCTTTTTTTTAAAGTTATAGCACAACAGAGGTACAGAGACACTAAGGACATAAATGACAAAAAATTTTACAAGAGAAAAACAGTCAGATCAGCCATAAGCATAAGGAATGCAAGAAATTAAAGTAGAAATTCAAGTGATATTTCAGCGGCGAGGACTCCAACCACCCAACGAGCGAGCCGAGTCCCCAATCGCCAGGGTGCAGAATATAAGACAAAATTTCACCCTCCGAAGAGATGTTAACAATCATGCGGCTAGGCCGGCCAGCTCCCCGGACCGGACCAATAGTGCAGGGCCTAGCAAATGTAGAAGGGAGGGTCAGGCGAGCGCGCACGGGAGGAGGGGGGCGACAAAACACCTCCAACTAACCTCCCCCCACAACACACCTACGCCCGGGCCCCCCCTGATTCGAGGCCCCCTTACCACGGTGACACAAAAGTGTCGGACCCCCAAACTGTCCAGGGGATCCCGCGGAGGGGGCCTCGTGATGATAAGGTGCCTCAGTCCGTCAAGCCAACCGGTCCTCCAGCTCCGCACCCATCGCCTAATGCATATCAAGCGGACCGCCCACCAACAGATGGTCCGTACAGACTGAAGCCAAAGTGAACCAAGAAAACAAAAAAAAAAAAAAAAAAAAATTTAAGAAAAGGGAGGGGGGAAGGTACAGACTGAGAAAAGAAAGAGGACAAGATAGTATAGAGCATACCTGGAATCCCGCATCCAGCTCCATCTCCGCCCCAGGCCCCGCCAGTCTCCCAGCACTTATTTTGTAGCTAGAAAGGGAGAAAAAAAAAGGGGGGGGGGAGGAGAACCACTCGGCCTAACTCCCACCTTCAGCTAGACAACTATGTCACATTCCCAAAACGTTTCAGCCCACTGCTCCCGCCTGAGAACCTCGAGGCCGCCCTTTGAGGGACGGATCCGCAAGCTCCAACAGGGCCACATCCAAGCTGGAGGACACGTGGCCGGGATCTAGGACATGTGCGTCCCAGGTCGACCAGGTAGCAGAGAAGCGATCCCGGGTACCCCTGCAGGTGGAAATCCAATCTTCCGCCTCCCTGATGTCACCCACCTTACGGCGCCATTCCTCCCTGCCTGGAATTTGAGAACGCTTCCAGTATATAGGGAGCAACCGATTAGCCGCGTTTAATAAGTGAGGCAGTACACTTTTCTTGTATCGGCTCACCGGCATGGGAGGAACGTGAAGCAGGAAGTGGACCGGGGAGAGAGGGATGTCAATACCCACTATCTCTTTGATTTGGGCCCTAACTTCCTCCCAGAAGGGTCTAATCACTGGGCAGTCCCACCATATGTGCAGAAGGGTGCCCCTATATCCGCAACCCCTCCAGCATCGATCTGACATGGATGGGTAAATCCTGGCGAGATCCGCCGGTACACGGTACCAGCGTAGCAGTAGTTTGTAATTTGTTTCCTGCGTCTTGGAGTCATTAGAGCTAGACCGAGTCAGTTGGTAAAGAGAAGATAATTGGCTAGTCGAAAAGACCAGCTCCAGGTCCCTTTCCCAGGCCCTGATGTACGCAGGTTTCATTACTGAGGCAGTGGACCCGAGCAGGCGGTAGAGCTCAGAAATCATGTGTGGGACCGGTTCTTCTGCCACAAAGAGACGTTCAAAGGGCGTGAGGTTGGAGATATCTCGGATGGAGTTCCCCTGAGCCTTAAAAAAATGCTGGAGTTGTCTATGGCGCCAAAAGTCCATAGGGAAACCCCCCTTACGGTCTCTAAGGGCCGCCAAAGAGAGTAGCTTACCATCCTGCATAGGATAAATTCCTGCCCGCCAAGTATTTTTCCAGGGAGACCCAAAGTTTGGATTTATTATGAAAGCGCCAGTCAAGAATCCTCTGGAGGACGATAGCCCTATAATACCGCTGAATATCCGGAAGGCCTAGACCCCCTACATCCCTCGGTCGATTCAACAGTCGGATCGCAACTCTCGGCCTCCTATTATTCCACACAAAGGTCGAGATCAAGCTGGACATCTGTGTTAAAAACCGCCTAGGCAAGGACATGGGTATCATTTGCAGGTAGAACAGTATGCGTGGGAGAATGTTCATTTTTATGATACTAAGTCACCCCATCCAGGTGAAAGCCGTCCTGGTCCATAGGGCCAGGTCAGCCTTCACAGTTGTCATCAAGGAAGGAAAGTTAGTCGCGTAAAGAGTGTCAAACCTATCCGTCAGCCGTATACCCAAATATTTCAAGGACGATTTAGCCCAAGTGAAAGGAAAGGCAGTTTGTAGCCTGCTCACCAGAGAGGGCGGCAACTGGATGGGCAGTATTTCTGACTTGGTGTAATTGATCTTGAAATTTGAGATTGACCCGAAGTGTTGAAGTTCCCGCATCAGATTAGGCAAAGAGATCAGGGGGTCCGTCAGGTGGAAGAGCACATCATCGGCGTACGCCGAAAGTTTGTGCTCCGTACGACCCACCGTCAGTCCCTTGATATCAGTGTTCGCCCGTACAGTGCGTAGAAACGGTTCCAGCACCAGGGCAAACAGAAGAGGCGAAAGAGGACACCCCTGTCTCGTGCCATTTCTGATCGAGAATCTAGGAGAGAGAAAGCCATTGACCTTGACCTGAGCACTCGGGTCCGAGTACAAGGCCATGATCCATGTCAACATATGCTTGCGCAAGCCCAGAGCCTCCAGTACAGTGCGCAAGTAAGTCCAGTCCACCTGATCGAAAGCTTTCTCTGCATCGGTGGACAGGATCAGGTAGGGGGGGGGGGTATCAGGAGCAGCATGAGCCCAGTGAATAAGGTGTATGGCCCTGATGGAGTTGTCTCTAGCCTCTCGGCCCGTGACAAACCCCGTCTGGTCCGGGTGTACAATGAGTGGGATTAGGTGTTTCAGCCTAGACGCAAGGATTTTTATGTCTACATTGAGAAGGGATATGGGCCTGTAGCTCTGGGGCACGGTGGGGTCCTTCCCCTCCTTGGGAATGACAGTGATGTGGGCCAGAAGGGCCTCACTAGGGATCGCATTCCCATTTGCTATAGAATTAAAATAACTGCACATCGAATCCGATAGCAGGGGTAAGAACTTTTTGTAGTAAGCTTTGGTGAAGCCGTCGGGACCAGGGCTCTTCCCATTAGGCAGGGACTTCACCGTAGCCCCAAGCTCAACAGGCGTAATAGGGGATTCCAGCATGGAACACTGGTCGTCAGTCAGCGGGGGAAGTCCAGCTGCGTTCAGGTAAGTTCTGATGTCAGACAGTCTCTCGGATTGGGCCTCAGGGGTCTGCATTGAATCTAAATTATAGAGGGTGGCATAATAGTCTCGGAACCCAGAGGCTATCTGGGAAGATCTGACCGTGAGTTCACCCGAGGGAAGGCGCAGCTTCTGTATATACATAAGCGCGCGTTTCTTCCGGAGGGCTCTGGCCAACATGCGGCCACACTTGTTGCCATGTTCATAATATTTATGCGACAAGTAGCGTAGTTGTTTACGTGCCTGCCGGTCTAATAAGCGTAAGAACAATATTCTCAACTCTGTCAGTTTCCCAAGAGCCTCCGGGTCCCCGCCTTGTTTATGTGCAAGTTCCGCCTGCTGTAGCGCCTGAAGAACCCTAGTAAAGTCTGCTTGTCGGGCCTTCTTAAGTCTAGCGCCCTGGGAGATCAGCTCTCCCCGTACCACCGCCTTATGACCCTCCCAGATAACCCCTTCATTCATACCTTCCGTGGTATTTTCCTTGAAATAGTGGGACAGGACGTCCGTGACTCCGGAGACCGCGGCCGCGTCGTCCAACAGGGATTCATTCAGGCACCATGACCAGGCCCTACGGGTGCCCTGGGGCAGGGCCAAAGTGGCCGTCACCGAGGCATGGTCAGAGATAGTTATATTCCCGATGGACGAGGCCTGCAGCAGCTCCAGAGCCAATTGGTCCACACATATCAGATCAATACGGGTATAGACATCGTGAACCTTTGAGTAATAGCTGTAATCCCTATCTGAGGGGTGAAGCAGCCGCCAGCTATCCAGAAGGCGATGGGACTGCAGGGATTTGCGAAAATGTTTAAGGAAGGCGTGAGAGTGGGAAGGGCGTCTGTGCGAGGTGTCAAGTTGGGGGTCAGGGCTCACATTAAAGTCACCACCTAAAATCAGAGGACCTTCTCTAAAGTCTGTCAGGCTGTCCAGAGCACTGTCTAGAAAGGTAAGCTGATTGGAATTAGGGGCATATATTGTAGCTACCGTAAGCTTTTGGCCCTCTACAACCCCTTTTAGGAAAACATACCTCCCCTGAGGATCAACCTTACTCTCAATGACCTGAAGGGGGCAAGACTTATGAATGGCGATAGCCGTGCCTCTAGATTTCGAGACCGGTGAATTGCTCAAGAACCACTGATTATAAAGATGGGTGGGCAATTTGGGAGTTGACTGGGGGGTGAAATGCGTTTCTTGCAAGAGAATCACATGTGCCCCTGAACGCTTCAGTTCCCACCAGAGTTTACTTCGTTTGCAGGGGGAGCAGAGACCACGCACGTTATAAGAAATTACCTTTAAGGATGCCATGGGAAGTCTGTGGGGTAGTCGAGTCGCTTAGTATGACTGCAGGCGCAGGGCGGGAGACGGAGCCGGAGGCAGACCCCATAAAGAGGCATGGAGAAGAGAAAGGGAAAAAAAAACAAAAAACAGAAAGGAGGGAAGAAAAAACAGTGAGAGACAGGGTAACACACAAGGCACAAAAGACAGCAATGGTAACAATACCATGACATAAAATACCTGGGGGGTACGCATCGGTCCCAGCCCTACAGGAGGGGAGCGCCCGATGCCCGCCCCCATTTCCGAACTAGGAAATATACCTAAGAAGGTACGGTCTACGTGGGGAACGTGGACCAACACTGGAGGAAAGGGTGTGGGGGTCAGTCCCCATCCACCGCCATGTACTAACAAGTAGGTAACATACAAGGGGGGAGAGAGTGCTTCCAAAAAATAAAAAATAAAAACATGAGAACCCCTAAGAAGCAAAGTGCAAGTCTGTAAGGTAAAAAAGTGAAAAATAGTGAACGAGTTCAAGGTATCCGGAAAGTGAGTATGTCGGGACAGGACCGGGGCCACAGCTTCAAATCCCTCCAAAAAAGGACAACAACAGGGGCCCATGATCTGTCACTGCTATAAAGGCAATAGGTCCAGTTGGAGGGCAAACAAACAGTAACACATTGAGTGGCCAGGTCTCAGTTCCAGGCATCGACGTAGTTAGAGGACCCGGGTCCCCCTCAGAGAGCAGTTAGCAGGGCCGGGACAAGGGGTGGGCAGGAGGGGCGGCTGCCCCTGGCACAATGGTTTATTGCAGGGATGGAGGGGGCACCCAGACCCTAACCCTAAAGGAAAGGGGGGCGCAGTTTGGCATCTTTGCCCTGGGCGCTTGATGACCTTGTCCCGGCACTGGCAGTTAGGATACCAGTACTGAAGGAAACAGACCTTACATATAGTCAAAAAAATACAAAATTAAGGGAAATTTTCTCTTTTTCTTTTTTTCTAGAAAAAACGGTCAGGGGAAGGGAGCTGTCACTCAGTGTCGTGGCGACACAGGGCCAGAAGGAGAGGCAGAAGTGGGGCGCCTGCGGTTCCTCCTGCGGCTCTTGCGGGTAGCTGGCAGCCAGGGCTGAGGGAGCTGCAGGTCAGGGTGGTCTTGCGGGGCCCTCCAGTCCGGAAAGTCGACTGGTTCCAGACCCAGGGTGCTTAGAAAGTGTGGGAGGTCGTCCTTGGTGCGTAGCGTGGCTTGTCTGCCCTCTTTGGATGCTTGCAAGTAGAAGGGAAATCCCCAGCGATAAGGCAGGCCTGCCTTTTGGACTGCTTCCAGCAGGGGGCGGAGAGCCCTACGTTGCATGAGGGTTCTCCTTGAAATGTCCTGATAGAAATAGAGGTGGGCCCCATCGAAGTCAAAGTATGGCTTCCCACGCATCTTTTGCATGATCTTATCTTTCAGTGTATACTTGTGGAGCTTACATATGACATCCCTGGGGTTGTCCACATCCTGAGAGGGCGGTCTGAGGGCTCTGTGAGCACGGTCAATCTCAATGGGTGCAGTAGCAGGCAGGCCCAAAATCTCTCTAAATACATCCTCCAGAGTAGGAACAATATCTTTAGGTGCTGTGGCTTCAGGCAGACCCCTTATGCGGATGTTTGCACGCCTGCTACGGTTCTCAAAATCATCCAACTGACACAGTAAAGTCTCAATTTTTTGATCCTGGGCGCAGCACCTGGCTTGAAGCATAGAGATGGCAGGCAGGGCCTCTTCAAGTTTCTGCTCCACTGTTTCCATCCTAGCCCCTAAGTGGTTAGTGTCAGCCTTGAGCTGGGCAATGTCCTCCCTGAAGGCCCTCTCCACCCTGGTTGTAAACTTTTCCAGGTCCTCTCGAGTAGGGAGGGACCAGATATGGCGTCTTATGTCCCTGTCCCTATCTCCCATGAAGTCATTCATATCAGGGCCCTGATCAGGGGGGGCTGAGGGTCCCGGGGAGAGTGGAGGGGCAGTGTCACTCACCATCTGCGGAGAGGGTATCTGGGAGTCCTCTAGCTGCTGCTGCTGCCGTGTCAGTGCTTTCTGAGCAGCCTTAGCTGCCTTGGATGATTTTGGCGTCGGCGCCATCTTGGAGGCCTCGTGTCCCGTACCGTGGGGCCCGCTGAAGAAGGCATCCAGCTGCTCCTGTCGGGTCCCATCCGCTCTCGATTGCTGGGAGAGTGCCCGCCGTCCTTGTGACATGTTTCCCGACGTTCCGGGAGTGATATCTCCCCTCTGCAGCGCTGATTCTGCGGCGGTGGATGAGGAGCTGAAGAGACACGCGTCCTCACTCCTCCATAGCCAGGCCACACCCCCCGTCCTTCTCATTTTTAACCCTCTGTGCAATAATCTGAAATTTGTATCTACAATACCATAATCAAGAAATGCTGATCTAGTGGTGGTGTCCAAAGCAATTTATTAGTTCTGTAACTTGTGAAAAGTTAGTATATAACCCCAATTCTCCCAGTCTTAGAAAATGTTTGTTTGCTTAAGCTGGCTATATACACTGATTGAATTGTGGCCTGCTTAGCAGGGAGCTGGTAAATTCTGATCAGTGTATGGCCCTCCCACTTGGGACATTCTGGTAAACTTTACTTGATCAGTGGCTGCAGTTGATGATCAGTGTATTCTGACAGCTGCAGGTACTGCTGTCATAATACAATGTTCAGGCAGTAAGGAAATCCTCCATCTACCTTGTTTGTATGGCTGGTAGAACCTGTTTTTTTTTTCAGTCAACAGACTGAACAAAAAAAAATAATAACTAACAACCATCAGTGTATGGCCAGCTTTACTTCTCTCTGCAGCAAGGTCCCCCGGTCATTCTATTTTAAACATACCTTGTCATTATTCTGGAAATAGGATCAGAGTCTAGGGCGGAGGGGTCTGGACAGAATCTTTGCTAGAGGGTTAAGGATTTAGCTACCATAGAAATGATGCATGTTTATTTCTCCTACAATCGACTGACATTTTTACATTTTGTATCTCAGTGCTGTCAAAATCTGCCCATTCTGAACATACTGTATTAAAATTAGGTTCACTTAATTGGATGTACACATTTGCAAATGGGGTTGTGTAAATCTGAGGCTGTCCAGCTAAGGAGTTTTTCCACTTTTATAAAGGAAGAAGAAAAACCTCTGAATGGCTGTCCTACCCTGTTGCTGAACCACTTCTTTTCAATGAGTTTTCAAGACTAAATCGAAACCACATTGAATAGAGCCTTTACCAACAAACGTTTCCATTTTTTGTATTTTGTATTAATAGGCCTTTTAAAGTGGATCTGTACTTAAAGGGGTTGTAAACCCTCAAGGTTTTTCACCTTAATGCATTCTATTTAAGGTGAAAAACCTGCTGTGATGCAGCAGCCCCCCAGAGCCCCCCTTTTACTTATCTGAACCCGGTCTTTCCAGTGAAAGATTTTGTAAGTTTGGCCACTTACAAAGAAATTAATGGTCTAGAATTGTTATCATAGATGTACCTTATTTTAAATAATACAGACAGAATATCAACCAAAAATCCAGAAAAAACACATGATACAAATGTTATATTGCTCACTGAACTGCAAGTCAATTTATAAGTATTTGATCCCCTACCAACCAACAATAATTCTGGCTCTCACAGACTGGCTACAGTATGTGCTCATGTGGTACACAGATTAGTCCTGTCAATTTAAGAAGGTGCTCCTAGCAACTCGTTATGTCTATAAAAGACACCTGTCCACAGACTGAAGATGTACAGTACACAGCTAATGGGGACACTCTGATGGGACACTGATGGGGAGACTGCTGATGGGGACACTGCTGATGGAGAGACTACTGATCGGGACACTGATGGGGGGACGGCTGATGGGGAGACTACTGATGGGGACACGGCTGAGAAGACCACGGATGGGGACACTGCTGATGGGGAGACTATGATGGGACACGGCTGATGGGGACACTGATGATAGAGACGATGATGATGGGGAGACTGATGATAGGGACACTGATGATGGGGACACGGCTGATGGGGAGACTGTGGGAGAGGTGTGCAAAGGTTCTGATGGGGACACAAATGTGCGGAAATGCTATGATGAGATTATTTTATTATTTTATTCATTTATTTATAATGAACACATTTTTTCGGCCCGCAAATATTTGTAAAATCTACAATGTGGCCCTCTGGCTCAAAAGTTTGGAGACCCCTGATATAGGGCACTGCTGCCTCTGACTGCTAGTCTCACTGGATGTGAAGTTAGATTTGGTGATGCCACAATGTTCTCCATGCTGGAGAGGAAGCTGTATCGGAAGATCTGCAATGTAAAGATCTCTGTGCTTTATTCACCTTTCCTGATGCTTTTTTTCTTATTAAAGTTTAAATTACAAAGGGAATTACACAATAATAATTACACTGCTTCTTGCAACCAATATGTAAAAAGCACACAGGATGGAGTCATTGAGTTTTATGAGTACCATAGTATTTAGATTTACACATTCCCTCAAACCAGTATTTAGAAGAGAAACAACTCACTAATACATTTGTTATAATGAATTTAGCAACAGGTTGATGGGTCCTCGCCTACAGTTTGTTCCCAATATGGGGTGGGCGAGACCTACTAACTTGGAAAATGAAAATATTGGTTAATTGATTACCTTTATATTTTCGGAAGCTACAGTAAAATATTTATATTCTTATAATGTTGATTAAGTAGGTCATATGTGATGTGTGGAACACTGACATGAGCAGCTGCTCTTATTTATTTATTTATTTATGTATTTACTTATTTATTTTTCATATGTATGTATGTGTGTGTATATGTGTATGTGTATATGTATGTATATGTGTATGTATGCATGTGTATGTGTATGTGTATGTGTGTATATATGTATGTATGTATGTATATATATATATATATATATATTTTTTTTCATGCCTTTTCTTTCTGTGTGTTGTGTTATAGAAAATTATAAATAAAGAGTTTAAAAAAAAAAAGAAGAGAAACAACTCACATAACCAAAACCCTTCTGCTTAAGCAGGGTAATGGGGTAATGATCAAGGTTAAGCGTGATCATCAGATCAAAAGTGATTGGGGGGCAGCTCTGACATGATAAAGCAAACCCCTGCCTCTACCAAGATCGTTGCATACAAAGACAGAACTCAGAATAAGGCACTGTAACTCATTAATCGGAAAAAGATCATCTGCAGGGAAAGCACAGCCAAGTACTGACGACTAGTCCCGTTTCTGCCTTTTTTGAGAAAAGCTTCCACAGTTCAGGTCCTCTTTAAAGTGCAACTAAAGCCTAAACAAAATAGCTGCCATGAAGCAGAGTTTTTTGATAAATGAGGCTGTGTGTGTATCTTCTGTCTGCAGTGTACTCTTTTGATCCACTCTCACTACCTGAAGATGCTGAGAATGGAGTCCGGTGCTGGGATAATACATGCACATTATTATTGGATGCCCAATGTAAAACATTTCATGCAGAAGAAGCGGCACTGATGGGGAGCATGAACTTGTCACCTCTGGAGGTCGGTAAACTAAGAGATAAGTTGGCAGCACAGTGACTTAGTGGTTAGCACTTCTGCCTTCCAGCACAGTGGTCCTCTGTTCAATGTGAACACTATTTGCATGGAGTTTACATGTTCTCCCTGTGGTTGATTCTGGGTATGTAGTTACTCCAGTTTCCTCCCACACACCAAGACTTGCTAGCAGGATAATTGGCGTGTGTGTGTGTGTGTGTGTGTGAGATAAGGACCTTAGATTGTCAGCTCCTTGAGAACAGTTACTAAAGTGCTTCCTTCCTGTTACAGTTCCAATCAAATAAATTCCTACTCTCTCCTTGTGGCTTGCTGGGAGTTGCAGTTCTCTAGCAGCTAAAAGCCACACAGCTCACCTTTCCCTTGGATCCTGATCACTTTTCCCCAGCTTGGTATAATGCTGGAGTAACAAATAATCTCTTGTTAAAAGCAGAACCCCCATCACAAATGTATTACTCAGTATTTGGAATTACAAACAGGAAATTTTGATTCTCTGTGGTGTTGCCTCTCAAATTCCTCTGCCTGGGGTGTGACACAGGCCCTCCCTCTCCACTCCAGAGAGTAAAAGTGGGCCAGCCTGGGCAGCATCATGACGACACAAAATTTGGCTGATTAGAAAGCACCAGTGGAAGTGAGAGAATGACAGTTAAATTGTTTTCAGCATGCAGACCAGGAAAACAAGAGCAGAGTACGGACGTCTTATCTGCATACATGTTCCTGGTCAGTGACTTTGTATTTAAAGCAAACCAGTTGCATGCCCATGAAGGGCAAAGCAACATTTCCACTTTAAAGTCACACCTCCTGAGCAACCCATACTTTCCTCTTAGGCCCTCAGCTGCTGCTCCATTCAACCATTGGGAGTGACACAAATACCCAGTGATTCTGGGTATGCGGGAGAATATGGCAACACTGTGACTAGCCTAGAAATATCACAAGAAGGTGGGGAGATTCCTTAGCCCTGGGTACTAACTCAACACAACTAGAGCTTGTAGCTTGAAGCAGTGAGGAGCAAAAGGTAACAAGTTGCTTTTCCCTGCATTGGTTGGCATGACAGCCAGTATATTTGGAAGTACAAGCTAGCAATAGCACCCCAAATGTTTCTCCCATGACAGGTTACCTTTTAAGTAAAACAGAAGGAAAACTTTTTTTTTTCATTTTGGATAGTGTAAGGGAGGGTTTTAACCCCTCTCATGTGCCCCACTGGGGATATTTCCCTTAACTTCCCTTTCCAATGCCACAAAAGGAAGAAGAGGAAGAGAAAATCTGGTGTTTGGGGAGGGCTAAGGAAGCAGGACAGCATTGGTTCTGAGCTGTGTGAGCGAGTAAGGAGGAGACACTTGTAGCTGCAAACATGCAACGTGGAAGGAGTGTGTAAATCACAACACTATATGAACAGAATTACAAGTGATTTAACAGATGTACTAAATGACATATATGCATTTTAACTGTTAGCCGTTTGGCTGGAATCATACTTTACGCTCTATTGCCTTTACTATACCTGCTTTTATATGGATAAAATGATAACATCTGAGAGCTGTCAGGTCAGCTTGGTAAAGCTGGTCCTACACACTTAGATTTCTGTCGTCCGGCCCAGTGGGTTAAAAGAGAAAATGCTTTTGATCCCTCCATCAACGCTAAACAGCGTGGAAGGACGAATCTCCCCTGTCAACTGTTGTATTCTGACAGCTCTCAATGAGACTGTTAGAATACCTAAACAGTGACTGCAGTTACAATTTTCAGTCCGGCATCCTTGATTTTTCAATCGAAGTAGGTTGCTCTGGGCAGTGCCAGCAGGGCCACCCATGGTTGGAAGATTCACAAGAATCAAACAAAATTCCAACAATGTATGGCTAGAATAAGTTAGCACAAGTACAAAGAGGAAAGGGACAGTATGGCAGTTGATTTTAAACATAAAGCACAAGCAAATTGCTGCTCTCCAGAGCTTAAATCCAAATGAGATCGGACTCTGTGTGCGAGCAAAGGAGCTGGAAGCCATTCCTTCTGATGTCACCAGGCAGTCTGCAGAATGTCACACACCCTGGCTCACATCCCCATCACACACAGACTACTGCCAGCATAAAACTAAACTGCCTGGCACAGGCAGCCTTGGCTGCTGATTCATGAGCTGCAGTGCGTCGGTGCTCACACTGTGCCAGCAGAGGGTTACAAGAGGTGACAGAGTGCCGAGCGTGCTGCGGATGTGTAAAATGCCAGTCTTGCTTTGGACAAATAACAGCAGCATCACCCTGCAGGGTCAGGTTGTTACACTACAATGCATCTCAGTTATCCATGTCCTAAAGTGGACCTTTCAGAAACGTTACAAAGAATAAATTCCTGACAAGTCACAATATTTTATCATTAGAAAGATGCCCTTGGTCTCCAGCCAGTGACTTTGCCTAGGTTGAGATGATGCCATCAGCCTGCTGCAGACAGGAGGGTGTATTTCCTTAGTCTCCTCTCCCACAGTGATGAAACTGCAACACTGTAACTTTGTAGCAAGACACAAGGTTAGCGGCTGCAGACTGATGTTGGATGTTTGGCAGGGAGGCCCTAGTAACCCTTTTTTCTCAAAACGGCACCATTCAATAACTAAACTACAGTACTGCTGGACAGAGGCCACATTCAAGGTAACATTTATGAAAAAAAAACCTTTGTATGGCAAACCTCTTTAATCATCATATTCTATAAACATTTAGAAAAGTTTTTCCACCTGCTGTTTGAGCTGCTGAACAAGTCGGTCCTTCTCCCTCTTCAAAGACGCTACTTCTTCCTGTGTCTTCTTCTTCCTGGAGGATGACAGCTCCAATAACGCAATGTTGGCATCCTTTTCGCTGATGGCTGCAAGGAGGGCTTCTTGCCTGTTAGGTATGAAAAAATGGGCCGGAGTTAAAGGGGTATATGCCATGCCAAAACAACAATGGTGTACTATAAAAATAAAAAAAAGATACAAGACATACAAGATAAATAACTTGTTCACTTCAGTTGTATTCTGTTACCCTGGAATAGCCCCTGGTTGCACCATCCAGATCCAAGCCATATACCAGCATATGATGTAGGATCCCCTCAAGCAATATCAAAGAAAGCAACAGGACTTTTCCCCACATTCGAATTGGGGTTTCTTCAACTCATATATCATAGATAATTAATTTGCTTATAATCTGATTTTGATGGAAATTCAAATCAAAATGAAGGCTGAACGATGGTATTGTCACATATATGGCCATCTTAATAGTAAAAACTCCATGAAATCTTTAAGGCTTTTCCTGCACGTCCAATAATGGCATGCTAGTGTATGCTTATTTCCCTACAAAAAAATTACTAGTAACCCACATAAAAAATGTTTTATTGGATAGAGCAGCTGACCACTTTCTCCCTTAATGTTAGAATGGACAGCATTGGAAGGTTAGAAGGAGGGGCAGACAGCGGCAGTATCAAGAGTCTCAGAATAAGGACCCAGCACTGGAAAATAAACTATGTTAAGTGGGGCTCTGACCTCTGCAAGCGGAGTGTTAACAGGCTGAAGGGCCTGGAGGACGTCAATTCCCCACAGCAGCTCAGTGTTACCAGAAAGTCTGTGAAACTTGGTACCAGTAACATCTATCAGGCGAGACAGGAAGAAATGAGAACATAGCCTAGAATTTTACACCCTCTGATACCAGTTAGAATGCCCTAGAATCTAAGATGGAGGATGGGCATTCTCACACAATCCGACAGCCAAACAAATTTTAAATAAATCGGTATGAACACATAATCTTGGCCCGAGAGTGCACATTTAAGATGATGCAGAGATCCTAACATTATCTCAAGCAGATAATGAAGAACAGCTGTAAAAATATCCAATCAACCGTTCTACTAAACTGATCATACATACATAGAGAAAAATGTTGAATGCCAATGTTTCTTTAGACTATAACAGAAAAATCCTTACTGCCAATGTCTGCACACACTGAATTTTATTTTTTTTGTTACGACACATTACATTGATAACTGTTAATCCTGCACTCCAATTCTTCAACACATTGTGCAGTATTTTATTCACAAAACTGAAAGGTGCTCAAACATGTCAGAATATAGGTCATAACACTACAGAAAATTCAATGACTGGTATGAAGTAATTCTCTGCGAGAGGAAAATGAGGCGTCAAAAATACAGGCCGGAAAAAAGGAGGCATGACGACAGACAACAGTACAGACTAGAGCAAGTACACAAAAAATAGGAAAGGCCTGAAGTAAAGAGGAATGATAACACTACAGGGCTATAGCAGAAAGAAAGTACAGATCAGAGACGGGGAAAAGGACAATAAATAACAGTGCAAGTCAGAGATGGGCTATTTTAACGATTTGTTAAATCGAGCATATTACACGCCGTACAAACTTTTTTGTTTTGGGCGCAGAGCAGATGACAGCTGCCCTAGGTGTGGAAGAGAAAGGGGGGACATGATACATATGTTTTGGCGATGTCCAAAGTTACATCGGTACTGGGGGGAGGTAGTGAGAACGATAGAGCAGACTTTTGAGGTACATATGGAGTTGGAACCCCTACAATGCGTACTGGGCTGGGTAGAGGGCGAGGGGACAAATGATAATACCAAGTTAGCAATAACAAGATGCCTATTTCAAGCTAGGAGGCTGATAGCGCAGAAATGTCAATCAGTCTCTCCACCATCTAGTAATGACTGGGAGCAAAACATGAATCTATCAATATTAAAAGAAAGGACGACATATATTAGACAAGGAGCACTAAAAAGATTTGAAAAAATTTGGAAACCTTGGCAGGAGAAAAAACATTAATTGAATATAAGTAAAGAAGTCAAAGATAGGGATGGATGAGAGGGAGGACGTAAGGCAGGAATAGGTGAGAGTGGGGGATCTAGGATAACTAGTGGAGGGATGGGGGATGAAAGGAGTGACTCGAGGTTTAGAGGAAGGGGAAGATGTGTTGGTTTTAAGATGACATTATTTGTTTTGTATGGGAATTTGGGGGGGGGGGGGGGTTGAATGTATTGTAAAATGGAAAATGGTTTAATAAAGAAAGATAATAAAAAAATAAAATAAAAAAAAAGAGATGGGCGACAGGGCACTAAACGGTATATTCAGGAAAAGAGGCAGTATGACACTACAGACAAGAGTTTTCATAAACATGTATACAACTGGACAAAATATTTTTACATTATACTGAGTTCCAAGTGCACTTTGTCTTCATTCGCCACATTGGCTTCTTCAAAAAGTTTTAAAGGGCTACAGTACAACAGGGATCCCAGAAGTTGCACCCAGATAGAACCAGAACCAGGGACAAAGGGGTTGAACGATCCCAGATGGCCACAGGGCACAGGGGGCACCGCACAGTCCAAAATTGGGCCCTCACTGTGGCAGTGCCTGGGAAACCTCTCCATGTGGAGATAAGCGACCATCGCCAGTTTAGCAGATTCAAATTTTGACTTTTCCATCTCCCCAGGTTCTTTTTCACTACTTATCTCTTTTTAATCTTATATTGCCCTGTGTTATTGTACCTTCTCTGCGATTGACCCCCTGAATGGGTATAGGCACAATAGGGGCCCAATCTTAGACTTTGAGGTGCCCCCATGCGCACTGCGGACGTCTGGGATTGTTCAACTCCTTTGTCCCTGGTTCTGGTTTTATCTGGGTGAAACTTCTAGGAAGCCTGTTGTACTGCAGCACTTTAAAGAGGAAGTAAACCCTGATGGGTTTTACTTCATCTTTTGCTCCCTGCAAATGAAAAGCATAATGGGCTAGAATGCATCGCATATTAGCCCATTATGTGACACTTACCTGCAAAAGAATCCAGCGATGTCCCCTGTGCAGGCTGCGTCCATCTTCTGGCCCCTCTTCCTTCCGGGCCGCGGACTCCGCCTCTGTGATTCGCCGGAGCCGTGTGACATCACTCCCGCGCATGCACACGGGAGCCGCCATTAATGACACAGGCTAGGGAAGAAACGGCACTTTGTTTAGTTTCTTCCCAGCGCATGCGCCGTTCAGATTATCGGCTGACTACAAGTGAAATATCTCCTAAATGGCGCACGTTTAGGAGATATTTCCACTACCTACAGGTAAGCCTTATTCTAGGCTTACCTATAGGTAGAAGTCAACAAAAAGGGTTTACAACCACTTTAATACGTCCTGAAGAAGCCAATGTGGTGAAACATGTAGAAGACAAAGTGCGCTTGGAACTCAGTATAATGCAAAAACATTGTCCAGTTGTATACATGTTTATCATTTATTGTTTGCGGTTTTTAATCTTTGTATAAATAAAACATATATACTTTTATACTTACCTTTTTTGGTGGACTTAAATGGCACCTGCAAAATCCCATCCTATTTCTGTTAAAGTTAGTTACTTATAGGGACGTGGTGCATTTTCATGATACATCCAACCATACAGCTATTATTATTATTATAAGTACAGACAAGAGTATACAGGCAGGGCTATAGATGACAACAGGACAGTACAGACTAGACTAGATGACAGTAAAGACCTGGGCATTAAAAGCAAGTTCATAAATGATGGTACAGACAAGATCAGAGGGACAGGACACTAGATGCACACACAGGCCAGAGCTGAAAGGAAGAATGAGAGATAACAGACCAGAGAAGGTAGGATAGGTAAAAATGACAGTACAGACCCAGTGCAAGGAAGAATGGTGAGAAATGACAGTAACGACCAGAGCTGAGAGGAAGGGTATAAAGAGACAGTAAAGATCAGTAAGAAGGGAGAGACATGACTATATAGAACAGAGGTAGGAAGAAGGGTAGGAGGTGACAGTACAGACCACATCAGGGAATAAAAGGGTGAGGGATGATAGTACAGATGGGAGCAGGCAGGAAGGACAAAATATGAGAACGCAGACTGGAGATGGGAAGAATGGGAAGTGATAACATAGGCCAGAGCAAAGAGAAAGGACAATAGATGACATTAGTCAAAGTAAAAACATGAAAGCACTGCCAGTGCAGGAAGCATTTTCAGAAGCAGAGGCCACACGAGCGAGCGCAGTATATGGCAGCACGGGCCGCAGTACAGACTGACACATGACAGGCCACACTATGCTCTTTTTGCACATTATAAATCTGCTGGACTCCATTTCTTCCAGTCATCCATTACTGACAGGTTTATCTGGAGGTTACAGAGATGGAAAGTGGAGTCACATGATATAGTGGGACCCCACACATCCCTGCCTGCACCATTACATCCAGGGCCTAAATCTTTCTGATGGTTTGTTAATCCTCCTGTCTGCCTGCAGAGTTACAGACTCCTGCAGGTAATTATAGCCGCTCTGCCACTGGCCAGCTGTTTACCTCCCAACTTTCAGGCAGACCTCTGCCTACATCAATCCCGGGTGAGCCCTATTCTTGTATACCCCCCCCCCTTTTCCCAGCAGCCCTGCATTCCACAGCTGACACTCACAGAAAAGTGATGCTTCACCGGTCCAGTCCCAGAATCCAGGACATTAATCCTCAGACCCCAGCTGACTGACCCTTCCCAGGCAGGGGTCATCGTGCTGTCTGCCGGATCACATGGCCAGCAAACTGCCTGCACAAAATTATGCTCTTCTAATATAAAAAAAAAAAAAAATTGATACTGTAGATGTGTTATTGGCGTAATTTATTAATTCTTTAAAAAATGTCTTTCTAGATACGATTTGCAATTATCTGTGTTTGTGGGGGAAGCCATGATTGCACATAATTACATATGCAGTTTTTTCTTCCTGCTTAGCAGTTCTACACAAAATGTTGTGTCTTGTGAATTCTCTTATCTCTCAGTAAGACAAATTGTTGAACACAATGTAGAACATTTGATGTAAAAAGTGTTATGTTTTTGTTGAAATTGTCAATGCTTAAGGCCTCTTTCTCACTTGTACGACTTGTCCCACGATTTGGGACTGCAAAGTAGCATGAGAAGTCGTTCCCCATGATTTCCAATGACAACCATTCATATTAGTACGACTTCAAGTCATTCCGACTTCAAAATAGTCCCTGCACTACTTTGGTCCGATTTTGATGCCAATTACACAGGCATTCCTTGAAATCGCAGCAAAATCGCAGTCCGCGAATCGCAGTGAAGTCGCACAGGTGTGAAAGGGGCCTAAAGCAGAACTCCAGGAAATGCCTTTTATTTAAATGCAAACAGGGGAATTACCTGAATTTTACCTGGCATCAGCCTCCTGCAGTGCACATACAATGGAACTGGAGTATGAGGAAGAAGCAGCACAAGGAGCCAATCAGTTCATGTGCTGACAAGAAGTATGCTGATAGGAGGAGAGATCATAGTGACAAACAGAGGAACTTATGACTATGCTGCTTCTTCTTTCACTTTCCAGTCGTAGGCTGCAGACCAGTCCAGGATAACCTACGAGGAAGTGGGTTGAATGATGCTGGCCACCAGACTGAGGACATCTAGTGGCTAAAAAAAAAAAATGATGCAGGGGAACATTGCAGCAAAATCTTTTTTTGTTAGTTTAGCTTTAATCAAACTTATCATTTTATCCTATTTGTTTTTTTTTTGCTGAAGTTCTGCTTTAATTGTTGCTGTTTGATGCCAATATATGGTTGTGTGCGTCCTGTTGCAATACAGCATATTGCTGCGTACACATGACCATTTTTACTGTCATTGAAAAAAACGGAATTTTTCTCGACGTGATTCTTCTCAAGCCTGCCTTGCCTACACACTATCGTGAAAAAAAATGCTTGAGTAAAGCGCGGTGACGTACAACACGTACGACGGCACTATAAAGGGGAAGTTCCATTCGGATGGCGCCACCCTTCATGTTAGTAAAGCTTGTTGAGCGACGATTCACGCTTTTCAGCCTCGTGCTTTTCAGTCCGTTACAGCGTGACGAATGTGCTATCTCCATTACGAATGCTAGTTTTACCAGAACGAGCGCTCCCGTCTCATACTTGATTTTGAGCATGTGCATTTTTTTTCACAACGTTAAAGCCCACAAAAATTAGAGCATGTTCCAAATTTTTCATGGGCGTTTTTCACGTCGTGAAAAATGCTCTGAAGCCCACACACGATCGTTTTTAATGACCATTTTAAAAAATTTCATTTTTCTCGTCATTAAAACAGTCGTGTGTACGCGGCATAAGAGCAGACACGTGGTGTCCAGTTTTTCATTGAACACATTTCATCAGTTTCCAACAACGAAAAAATCTATGATGCTCCTGATAGTCAGAGACTGTCATCTCTGCCTAGTGTTTAGGTCACATGGAACTTGGGTGCAGAACTTTTTTTTAATTCATGTCACTGCCTCCTATGCAAAACCAAACAGAAGATCCGCTTTATAGCAAACCTGTGTGGAAAGCTGTATGGAGGTTGATGCTAAGTATTTGATTGTTATGCTGACATTGTAAAAGAAATGTGGAAGGTGAGCAATGAGTGCTTCTTTTGTAGGACGGACACAAACGCTCTCAATGCTGGAATGCATCAATAGGCCCAGTGGTGTTGCTGCAGTCGCTTGCACCAGAATGATATGGAAGTGACACAGTAAGATGGCGGCTGTCCCATCAGGTGGGCGCAGTGTATGTTTGGCTGACTCCAGCAAAGTGTTTGCAG
Organism: Rana muscosa; assembly: GCA_029206835.1. NCBI lineage: Eukaryota > Metazoa > Chordata > Amphibia > Anura > Ranidae > Rana > Rana muscosa. Next base: position 159,606,699 of record CM055118.1, read on the forward strand.
AGAACAGACACAGTGCTGGGCAGCTGCTGGAACATTCCCCACTAAGTTAATCCAGGGGGCCAAAGTAAGTTAATTGCCGTCTACGCAAACACGTTTATTTACACTGCAAATATCTTGGAGACTGGGAGAGTGGAACAGGAGATGGATGGGAGACTGGAGGGTGACTGATCGCTGTACAGTGCTCACTGAACTTCTGCTCTGTCTCTAATGCAGAACGCCAGGAAACCTGAACTTCAGCATCTCAGAATAAGAAAAGATGGTGACAGTTAAAAATGAGAGCTCAGTTAAGAGAAGTGATACTGCACAGCATTCATACTTACAGGCTAAAGCTCACCATAGACGGATAAAAATTTAGCTGGGTCAGCAGGGACCGGCTGAATTTCAATCAGCATGTAGTCGTTCCTGCCTTACATACAGTATCTCACAAAAGTGAATACCCATACACCCCACATTTTTGTAAATATTTCATTATATATTTTCATGTGACAACGCTGAAGAAATGACACTTTGCTACAATGTAAAGTAGTGAGTGTACAGCTTGTATAACGGTGTAAATTTGCTGTCCCCTCAAAATAGCTCAACACAAAGCCATTAATGTCTAAACCGCTGGCAACAAAAGTGAGTACACCGTAAGTGAAAATGTCCAAATTGGGTCCAAAGTGTCAATATTTTGTGTGGCCACCATTATTTTCCAGCACTACCTTAAGAGCCGGTTCACACTGGGGCGGCACGACTTTGGGGGCGACTCGGCAAGGAGATCTCAAGACGACTTGAGAGGCGATTTGCAAAATGACTTCTGTATTGAAGTCAATGCAAGTCGCCCCGAGTCGCCCCCAAAGTAGCACAGGAACCTTTTTCTAAGTCGGAGCGACTTGAGTCGCTCCTATTAGAACGGTTCCATTGAACAGAGCGGGACGCGACTTGTCAGGAGGCTGAGTCGCCCCTGTGTGAACTGGGTCTAACTGTCTTGGGCATGAAGTTCACCAGAGCATCACAGGTTGCCACTGGAGTCCTCTTCCACTCCTTCATGATGACATCATGGAGTTGGTGGATGTTAGAGACCTTGCGCTCCTCCACCTTCCGTTTGAGGATGCCTCACAGATGCTCAATAGGATTTAGGTCTGGAGACATGCTTGGCCAGTCCATCACCTTTACCCTCAGCTTCTTTAGCAAGGCAGTGGTCATGGAGGTGTGTTTGGGGTGGTTATGTTGGAATACTGCCCTGCAGCTCAGTCTCCAAAGGAAGGGGATCATGCTCTGCTTCAGTATGTCACAGTACATGCTGGAGTTCATGGTTCCCTCAATGAACTGTAGCCCCCCCAGTGCCAACAGCACTCATGCAACCCCAGACCATGACCCTCCCACCACCATGCTTGACTGTAGGCAAGACACACTTGTCTTTGTACTCCTCACCTGGTTGCCACCACACGCCTGACACCATCTGAACCAAATAGGTTTATCTAGGTCTCATCAGAACACAGAACATGGTTCCAATAATCCATGTCCTTAGTCTGCTTGTCTTCAGCAAACTGTTTGCAGGCTTTCTTGTGCATCATCTTTAGAAGAGGCTTCCTTCTGGGACAAGAGCCAAGCAGACCAATTTGATGCAGTGTGCGGTGTATGGTCTGAGCACTGACAGGCTGACGCCCCACCCCGTCAACCTCTGCAGCAATGCTGGCAGCACTCGCAAGACTATTTCCCAAAGACAACCTCTGGATATGATGCTGAGCACATGCACTGAACTACTTTGGTTGACCACGGTGAAACCTGTTCTGAGTGGAACCTGTCCTGTTAAACTGCTGTATGGTCTTGGCCACCGTGCTGCAGCCCAGTTTCAGGGTCTTGGCAATCTTCTTAAAGCCTAGGCCATCTTTATGTAGAGCAACAATTCTTTTTTTCCGATCCTCAGAGTTCTTTGTCATGATGTGTCATGTTGAACTTCCACTGACCAGTATTAAAGAGTGAGAGCGATAACACCAAATTTAACACGTGCTCCCCACTCACACTTGAGACCTTGTAACACTAATGAGTCACATGACACCGGGGAGGGAAAATTGCTAATTGGGCCCAATTTGGACATTTTCACTTACAATTACAATTTGGACATTAATGGCTGTGCGTTGAGTTATTTTGAGGGGACAACAAATTTACACTGTTATATAAGCTGTACACTCACTACTACTTCACAACGTAGCAAAGTGTAATTTCTTCTGTATTGTCACATGAAAAGATATAATAAAATATTTACAAAAATGTGAGGGGTGGAAAACTTTTGTCAACGAGTGGCAGCAGCCGTTGACCATTGAATTCTGACAGTGATGGGTCCCGCTATCAGAAAACAATGTCCCCTGGGGGGTATTCGGCCTACTGACTGCAAGCTTTAGAATGAATACTACCCTGCAGTCAGAACAAGAGAAGTTCTACTACACAGTTGAGGATATACAGAATAACAATAATGCTCTGCTCAGAATCTAAAACTACAGTAAAGGAAGAGATACAGAAAATTACACCAGACACAGAAAATTACACCAGACAAACAAAACAGGAGAAGTGGTACTATGCAGCTTTCATACATATGAAATAAGAATAGATACTGAGAATTACATCCAACATACAGAACTGGTGCAGTACAACATGCAGTACTGTTCCCAGTGTGGGTGCGATTTTCAGTGCATGCAGTGTGCCGTTCCATTAGGATTAATGGCACCTGCACACATCCAGCGCATTTTTCTGTGAGTGTGGTTATAACTGTGGAAACAAGTGCAGACCCACGGCAGGAACCACCCGCATAGATGTGTTTCTAGTCTTAGAATAAAGAAGAAGATATTTTTTTAAGTAGATAGAAAAGTAAATTGCAAGAAAGTAGAAACCTATTCTATGGTCATATAGCCTGCACACTATATGCACAAAGTATTAAAATATGTCCCTTTTGGTTTCCCTTTAAAAGATGCCTGTTGATCCTGACAGAAATTGTGTGAGCTGGTATATTCCTGTGCTTTCTGCCTGTGCTGACTCATCAGTTACATTGTTCCTAGCTCTCTCTGAGGACTACAGAACAACTCCCCCTATGTCATGAAGATAAGGGGAGCTGTTCTGTAGTCCTGTCCAAAGATGACAACGCTGTACCTCCATAGATACAGTAGAGCGAGTAAACAATGCCACCCTAGGGCAGAAAATGTTTTATTGGCAGGATCACCAGGTGAAGATAAAGGTATAGACCCTGAAAAAGTCTTTGTTTTGAGTACATCACAGGAAAAAGGGTATCTTCATATCCATTAAGATAGGGTTATGCTGCCACCTTTAGGCGATTGGACACTGGCAAGAAAAGACAGGAAATCTCCTCCCAGGCATAACCCCTTGCAGCTAGGCAAGGGCTGCCCCCTCTCTCTCCTGCGCCTGTCACTCACAACAACAATACATAGGTTCATGCATTGCATGAACCTATGTATTGTCGCCGCCGCTACCACCCACTATTCAGATGGCCGGCCCCCTGGTGAGCGCCGGCCATCTGAATAACAGCAGCTGGTTGGTTTTTGGAAGTGCCTATCAGAGCCAGCCTGAGGGCTGTAATCGGCTTTCAAAAAGTTAACCAGGGGACGCACGGGGGTGCGTTCTTTGGTTAACACTGACAGGCGTCTCAGCCAATCAGGTTCACCGGGTCTGGTTACCGGTAACCTGATTGGCTGAAGCGACATCGAAAGCGGGAGAAGACATCGAGGACGGAAGGACAGCGCTGACCCGAGGAAGGTAAGTGCAGGGCTGGGGGGAAACTGGCTGCATTTGGGGACAAACTGGCTGCATTTCGGGACAAACTGGGTGCATTTGGGGGGAAACTGGGTGCATTTGGGGGGAAACTGGCTGCATTTGGGGGGAAAATGACTGTATTTTGGGGGAAACTGGCTGCATTTGAGGGGGCAAACTGGTGGCGTTTGGGCACAGTGGCTGCGTTTAATGGGCACAGAGGCGGCAATTGATGATTTTTTTTTTCCAGCACCAGCTGCCACTGAGTTTCTTAGTAAGTCATGAATACAACAAAGCAAGAGGGAAGGGATCCCTATGTCCTGTGATGTACTACAAAAAAAATATTTTACAGATAAACCAAAAAACCCATTTCTTTATTAAACATCCTAGGACACAGGGTATCCTCATATGAATTAAGATAAGGCTGTCCCAAAGCACTGAATATGAGGAGAGGGCAATATGGCAACAAACCAACAGGCCTCTAACAGGTTAGAACCTCATGAAGCAGCCTACAGGATGGCCAAGGGTCGTATTCTCAGAGGTTTGAACAACCTCTTAGTAAATATGAACCGAAGGCCATATAGCAGCCTTACAAACTTGAGCTACCGAATCCTTATGTTGAATAGCCCAGGAAGCACCAACACTCCTGGTAGAATGAGCTGTTATCGAGAACGGTGGAACTCTGCCACCCTTTAGGACATAGGCTTCAGAAATAAGCTGACAGATCCATTGAGAGATGGTAAATTTGGAAACTGCATGACCTTTTCTTGGGCCTTCAGGAAGCATAAAGACCAAATCAGATTAATGAACTGTAGCAGTTAACTTCAGGTAAATCTAGACTGCGCAAACCACATTCCAGGTATGAAGAACCTTGTACCCCCAGCGTCTGAGGCTTTGGAAAGAAAGAAGCTTGGAGTGATTGTGTAAACATATTAGTGCAACTGCAACAAGAAAAATTTAGTACTGTTCATCAGTGGCGGTGAGTCCATAAAAGGCGCAGGAGCGCCGCCCCCCCTCTCCTGGCCGCCCCCCCTTCTCCTGTCACTCACCATAGATTGATTCATGCCTTGTCGGGTGCCGGGCATATGAATAACAGCGGCGGCTTTTGTATGGAAGCACCTGATTAGAGCTGTCGGCTCTAATAGAGCTGTCGGCTCTGATCAGGAAGCCTAACAGGCTTCCAAAAGGATAAGCAGCGGGCGAAACGCTGTGCATTCGCTGCTTACTCAGTGGTGTGTTAGGGAAGGTACCAGCCAATCAGGTTGCGGGTATGTTACCGATAACCTGATTGGCTAAAATGACAGGTGCTTTGATTGGACGCCGCCTATCAGGCGTCCAATCATAGCAGAGACAGAAAGAGAGGACAGAAGATTAGAGGAGCGAGGAGTGTGAAGGACCGTGACCCCACGAGACAGGTAAGTGCCAGAGTGGGGGATGCACAGTGGCAGCATTTGATGGGCACAGTAGCGGCAATTGATGGGCACACTGGCAGCAGTTGATGGGGACAGTAGCGGCAGTTGATGGGCACACTGGCAGCAGTTGATGGGCACAGTAGCGGCATTAGATGGGCACAGTAGCTGCGTTAGATGGCACAGTGGCGGCAATTTGGGTACAGTGGCTGCATTTGATGGGCACAGTGGCTGCATTTGACGGGCACAGTGGTGGCGTTTGACGGGCACAGTGGCTGCAATTGATGTTTTTTTGCGCCCCCCAAAAATTTTGAGCACCAGCCGCCATTGCTGTTTATAGAGGTCGACCGATATATCGGCTGGCCGATATATCGGCCGATATTTGGCCATTTTTGATAAATCGGCATCGGCCGATTTATTATCAAGATTAGGCCGATATTTCAGACTGACCTCCGCTCATTCTTCCTTCTCCACACTCAGCGGCTCTGGCTGCATCAAGCGCCGCGCTGAGTGTGTGAGCAGAGAGGAGAGAGAGACAGAGAGGAGCTGTCAGCTTGATGTCGGAGGTGGGCGGGACCCGGCCGGGGTGGGCGGGACCCGGCAGCTAAATTACACCAGCCAATGATTGGGCTGCTTTAGAAAGGGGGCGGGGCCACATACACGTAGCGACCCGCCCAGATACCATCCCATTAGCTGGTGTAATATAGCTGCTGGGTCCCGCCCACCCCGGCCCGGGTCCCACCCACCCCGACATCGAGCTGACAGCTCCTCTCTGTCTCTCTCTCCTCTCTGCTCACACACTCAGCGCGGCGCTTGATGCAGCCAGAGCCGCTGAGTGTGTGAGCAGAAAGGAGAGAGAGAGAGGAGCTGTCAGCTCGATGTCGGGGTGGGCGGGACCCGGCCGTGGTGGGCGGGACCCAGCAGCTATATTACACCAGCTAATGGGATGGTATCTGGGCGGGTCGCAATGTGTATGTGGCCCCGCCCCCTGTCTAAAGCAGCCCAATCATTGGCTGATGTAATTTAGCTGCTGGGTCTGCAAAATCAGTGCAATCTGTCAGTGCCGCCAGCCAGTGCCACCGCCAGCCAGTGCCACCCGCCACCGCCAGCCACCGTCAGCACCACCCGCCACCGCCAGCCAGTGCCACCCGCCACCGCCAGCCAGTGCCACCCGCCACCGCCAGCCAGTGCCACCCGCCACCTCCAGCCAGCGCCAGTCAACGCCACCGCCACCCGCCACCGCCAGCCAGCACCACCCACCGCCAGCCAGCACCACCCACCGCCAGCCAGCGCCGCCCGCCACCGCCAGCCAGCGCCACCTGCCACCGCCAGCCAGCGCCAGCCACCGCCACCGCCAGCCAGCGCCACCCGCCACCGCCAATCAGTGCCATCTGTCTCAAACTAGTGCCATCTGTCAGTTCCAAACAAGTGCCACCCGCTAGTGCCAATCAGTGCCAATAGTGCCATCTGTCAGTTCCAAACCAGTGCCACCTGCCAGTGCCATCTGTCAGTTCCAAACCAGTGCCACCTGCTAGTGCCAATCAGTGCCACCTGCCAGTGCCAATAGTGCCATCTGTCAGTTCCAAACCAGCGCCATCTGCTAGTGCCAATCAGTGCCACCTGCCAGTGCTAATCAGTGCCTCCTGCCAGTTCCACACCAGTGCCACCTGCCAGTGCCACCTGCCAGTTCCAAACCAGTGCCACCTGCCAGTGCCAACTGTCAGTTCCAAACCAGCGCCATCTGCTAGTGCCAATCAGTGCCACCTGCCAGTTCCACACCAGTGCCACCTGCCAGTTCCAAACCAACGCCACCTGCTAGTGCCAATCAGTGCCACCTGCCAGTGCTAATCAGTGCCTCCTGCCAGTGCTAATCAGTGCCTCCTGCCAGTTCTACACCAGTGCCACCTGCCAGTTCCAAACCAGTGCCACCTGCCAGTGCCAACTGTCAGTTCCAAACCAGCGCCATCTGCTAGTGCCAATCAGTGCCACCTGCCAGTTCCACACCAGCGCCACCTGCCAGTTCCAAACCAGTGCCACCTGCCAGTGCCATCTGTACTGAGGACATCAAGTGTGTGCTAGAGTGACGGGAGTAAGCAGGAAGGAGTGGAGTGGGTGAGGGTTTTTTTTTTTTTTTTTTTAATCGGCCACACAAAAATCGGCCACAAAAATCGGCCACAAAAATCGGCCATCGGCCGCCCAAATTTCTAAATATCGGCATCGGCCAGCGAAAAACCCATATCGGTCGACCTCTAGCTGTTTATGATACTTTTTTCTTTTCTTTGCACCAACATCCAAATTTTCAGGATAAGCTTTTGGGGTATACCCCCTTTTTCAAGGTATAAAATACTTTACATTTTGCAAAATTTTGTGTGAGACAATCCCTGAGGAAAAAAGCCACAAGAAAACACAGCAATATTATTAAAATTTGGGTAGTTCGTGAGATAAGACAGGGTATAGACTGGAAGGTGGGATAATATCCACAGATGCGAAAATGGTTGTAAAACTGTTAAATAATGATTTAGAAAAACGAGGTGAGGTCCACATTTAGTCCATTGTCTTTTGTGTCAAATAGGATTATCATTATTAGTTCAAAAGTTTTCCTTTCCTGTGTAGTTTTGAAGTTCCTTTTAAGAACCACTTCCTTCATGTCTTCTGCGGAGTGGTCTGGTTGTGAGAAATAATGTCCCACAGCTCAGCAGAAATCATCTTCCTTATGTTCCTTAATGGACTGTCTGTGTACATTAAAAAGTTATTGTAAATTGCACTGCACCTCCTCTATGGAGGAATTCAAGTGGGCTCCCTCCTGGCACTTTTTGTTTACATGTAACAATCATCTGGAAATTTTTATTTTTATTTGTGACATAATTAAAAATTAAGTTTCCTGCTGATTAGTTTGTCTGAGGTTGGGTGGTTGCCTGAAAGCCAGTATTGGGGGTTATTGGAATTTTTCTTTCAGCATTTTATCCTCTGTTATGATGGGTTGCAAATCTTTGATTATCTTTCTTATCCCTTCTAGTGCTTGATTATATGTGGTTACCAGAGGTACACGGTTGTTTTTTTCTTTTCTCTTTGTATTGAAGGACATTTTCTCTTTAGGTTTTAAGGGCTGTGTTTGTGCTTGTATTGCCGATTTTGTTCTTGTAAACTTTCTTATGGAAGGAGTCCGCTAGTATTCTGGGATGTTTATTTCTGTCTTCTGGGTCAGAGCATATTCAGTGGTATATTATGGCCTGGACTTTGCAAAACGCACTAGTGAAAGACAACCTCACGCACAAACTGTATGGTAAAAAAGATAAGAATAAAGAAACAAAAGAAGTCTGTTTTTTAAACCCTAACAGCACTGGATCCTCCAATGCTAACCCAATTAAAAATTAAATGGAAACTATACAAAAAGGACTGCAAAAACTTGGCATGAATAACAAGCAAAAAATACTCTAGAAGCTTTACTAAGAGCAGACTCTCTGGATACAACCCAAACATAAAACCAAAACATCAACACTCTCTTCTATCAGCGACCTGGAATCCCATGCAGAATCCCAAAGTATCCCTTGTGAACATGCCGTCCTTTGAGTCACCACATATAATCTAGCATTAGAAGGCATAACAAAGATAGTCGAAAATTTGAAACCCATCATAACAGAGGATGAAACACTGAAAGAAATATTCCAACAACCCCCAATACTGGCTTTCCGGCAACCACCCAACCTCAGACATAAACTATCAGCAGGAAACTTAATTCTGATTACGTCACAAATAAATTCACAACTAAAAGAACCAAACAATGCAAAAAATCTGAGGAAAACGCTTGGACAGCCGCACTCCAAAAAAGGTTCTTTTATTTAAAACAAAAGCACAAATAACATGCCACAGCAAAAAAAACCAGCAAGTATGAGCTGACGTTTCGCATTGCGATTCAGTGCTTAATCATAGCTCAGCTGTGGCATGTTATTTGTGCTTTTGTTTTAAATAAAAGAACCTTTTTTGGAGTGCGGCTGTCCAAGCGTTTTCCTCAAATTTTTTGCATTGTTATATGCATTGCCTGCACCCACGGCTCTGGATCTTGTGAATGAGTCACCAGTCACATCTGAGCGGTAACTCTCTCCTAAAAGAACCAAACCTTGAAACAAAAAACACAGCAAACTGTGCAGCCAAACTTAATGAATTCAAATAATTAAAAGGCGCTTTAAAAGCGGGCCTGCAAGCAGCATCTTTAGGGCGGTGAGGGAGTGGTGTATACACCACTCCCCCACTGCCCCAAAGATGCTGCTTGCAGGACTTTTTTTCTTGTCCTGCAAGCGCACCGCCCCAGTGTGGAAGCACTCAGGCTTTTACACTAGGGCTGCAGAAGAGGCAGTTTTACAGGCACTATTTTTAGCAGACAAATGCCTGTAAAGCGCCTCAGTGTGAAAGGGGTCTAATGCTGCGTACACGCGGTCGGAAATTCCGCCAGCAAAAGTCTGATGTGAGCTTTTGGTCAAAAATGTGTATGCTCCATCGGACTTTTGCTGTCGGAATTTCCGCCAGCAAAAGATTGAGAGCAGGTTCTTTATTTTTCCAACGGAAAAAAATCCTATTGGAAAATCCGATCGTCTGTAGCAATTCCGACGCGCATAATTCTGACGCATGCTCAGAAACAATTTGACGCATTCTCGGAAGCATTGAACTTAATTTTCTTGGCTCGTCGTAGTGTTGTACGTCACTGGGTTCTTGACGGTCGAAAGTTCAGAGAACTTTTGTGTGACCATGTGTATGCAAGCCAAGCTTGAGCGGAATTCTGTCGGAAAAACCATCCAAGGTTTTTCCGACGGAAAATCCGATCGTGTGTACGCGGCATTACAGTGCAACCTTTTTTTTTCACACTGTTATTGCTTGTACAGTGAATACTGTATAATCAATAGTTTTAGCTGTCATGAATGGGTTAACTATTGCTTATGGTTGTGATCTGTGATTGGCTAAGCTAAATCACGTGTTACATGTAGCCAGGTACCATGTGATTGCTTTGGGCCAATCACAGATCACAACAGTAAGCAAGCTGTTCATGAATGGAAAGCCATTCATGACAGGGTATTTACATTGTTATCATGTCACCACTATGATCAATCATAAGGATCACATGATTACCTGAAACGGGCTCAATCACATATATATAAATCTGCAGGAGAAGGGTAGCAAGTGGTAAAAAAAGAAAGAAAGAATATGTTGTTGCAATAACTCCATGACTCCTAAAACTGAACTGGGGGTTTTTCATATCTACCGTGAGTTCTGATTCAGGCTAAATAAGAAAAATAATTCAATCTTTGAAAAAGTTAATAGTTACAATTGTCTACATTTCATTAGGGTTGGTAAATGTATTGGAATGGATAAAAGAGTGTTACATCTATGGCCAACCATAAGGCTTTGTCACCCTGGAAATTCTGCCCCTGGTAACACCATGCCACCCGTGGAGTTTCTGAATTGCATGTCTAAAACCCAAATTTTTGTTTTGGATATACTAAGGAATGGGTGAAACCCCTGCCAATTTTTCTTTCTTAGGGCCTGTCAATCCCATAGAGGAGATTTTACTTAATTTCTAGTCTTAGAGACCTCAGAAAGTAATCAGAAATCTCTCCACTGTAAGGCTGACCATACATGGTTACTTTTTTTTGTTGTTGGTGCAAGTGGGTAGAAAGAAAAAAAAAAGCGAACAAATTCCTTCATCCACACAAGCATATTGGATGGATAAATCCCCCCCCCCCCCCCCTACTGGGCCAATGTATTGGACAGAAGCACCCACCACTTTTAGAATACACTGATCAGTGGCTGGAGTTGACTGTCTGCAGTTGCTGATGCTCAGAACATTTTGTGATATGTCCCTTCAACAGAAGTTTACATTTTTGACTTTTTTTGAGCAGGGGAGTTCACACTGATTGAAATTCAGCAGGGACAGGCCGAATTTCAATCATGGCCAGCGTAGGGAGATCCTATCTTAGCCAGTTGCTACCAGAAGATTTTTCCCCTGTTCTTATCCGGTGGCAACTCAAACATTTGGATTTTCCCTACCTTTCATTCTGGGTCCCAATGGTCACCAGGACAAAAATGTAGGATGAATCGCTTCAGCAGGGACACAGATAACCAAAAAAAATAAAAAATCACAGGGATTAAAAAAATTGGGTTTGGATACACCTTAAAATAAATTATAGTCAAATTATTATTATACAGGATTTAATTTTATTACATAGTTAGTCAGGTTGAAAAAATTCCTTCCTGATCCCCCCGAGAGGCAATTGTATTTTCCCTGGATCAACTTTACCTATAAATGTTAATACCCAGTTAAATTATGTACATTTAGGAAAGTATCCAGACCTTTCTTAAAGCAATCTACTGAGCTGGCCAGAACCACCTCTGGAGGGAGTCTATTCCACATTTTCACAGCTCTTACTGTGAAGAAACCTTTCCATATTTGGAGATGAAATCTCTTTTCCTCTAGACGTAAAGCATGCCCCCTTGTCTTCTGTGTTGACTGTAAAGTGAATAACTCAACACCAAGTTCACTATATGGACCCCTGATATATTTGTACATGTTGATCATATCCCCCCTTAATCTCCTCTTCTCAAGAGTGAATACATTCAGTTCCTCTACTCTTTCCTCATAGCTAAGTTCCTCCATGCCTTTTATCAGTTTGGTTGGCCTTCTCTGTACTTCCTCCAGTTCCCCGATATCCTTTTCCAGGTGAGGTCTTTATTATCTTTTTATGGAAAGATGCACAAAAGATGACAATTACCGATAAATAAATGGCCATGTTATATCACAGTCAACATGGTAATAACAGTCAGCGTAAATACCACAATCCAACAGTATCTGTTTATAGGACTGAAAAAAGCAGTTATGTGCAATCAATAAAGATTTCGAATGATGGACTATATCTTAAATGGTGTTCAGCCGTGACAAAGTGCATCAATTTGGGACGCACGTAAGACCTTCCGTGGCGAGTGTACAGTAAATGCTGGGTCTGACAATCCAGGACCGAACTTGGGATGTCCTATTATCAGTGTCATTGGGGACGGGAAACTGTTGAGCGAAGAAAGTTTAAAGAACTTTCTTTTGGACTTAATAGAGCCATATAACGGCTGGTGGGAGAGGTGGATAGTGTGACTTTTTCCTGCCCAAGGCACCTGTACAGCATCTTGTTCCAAACAGACCCATAGTTTGGTAGCTCTATGCCTACACCAGTCCACTACCCTGTTCATGTGGACAGCTGTATAGTAAAGAGCCGGATCTGGGAACCCTATTCCTCCATTAAGTTTAGGCCGGAGCAGGAGTGCTCTAGCGAGTCGGGGGGTTCCCCGCCAAAAAAAGTTAGCAAAGGCGGATCTAACCGAGTGAAAGTACGTTTGGGGATCCTAATAGGCAGGGCTTGTAGTAAATATAAAAGTCTGGGCATCGCATTCATTTTGAGTACGTTGCATCGGCCGAACCAAAAGGCTAGACCGTTCCATCTCGCCAAATCTGGGGATAATGAGGACAATAGTGGCTGAAAATTGAGCCTAAATATAGAGTTTAGATTTGCTGGTATTTTTGTCCCTAGGTACTGGATACTGTGAGTCGCCCATCGAAAGGGGAAGTTAGGCCGTAGGCTTTTCAGAGTAGGGTCCGGGAGAGAGACATTAAGAGCTTCAGATTTTTGGAGGTTTACCTTGAAGTTGGATAGGGCACCAAAGTTTTTCAGTTCCCGTAGTAGGGAGGGCAAGGAAATAAAAGGTTCCGTGATATAAAAAAAGAAGGTCGTCGGCATATGCCGTCACTTTGTGGTGGTATGTCGTGGTTTGTACTCCCTTCCCATCTTGATTATTACGTATGTGTTGAAGAAATGGTTCTAGTGTGAGTATAAAGAAAAGTGGGGATGGGGGACATCCCTGTTTGGTGCCATTAGAGATCACGAGGGAGTCGGAGTTGAAGCTGAAACTGTGGACTCTAATGGTGGCTGTCGGGTTAGCATAAATGGCAGATACCCAGGACAAGATTGGGACGAGCATACCAAAACATTTGAGGGTTTCAAATAGAAAGGTCCAATTGACTCTGTCAAAGGCCTTTTCGGCATCTGTAGATAGAAGAAGCAGAGGAGAGTTGAGTTTCTTGGCTGATGCAATGATATCTAGGGTTCTAATGGTGTTGTCCCTAGCTTCCCTGGATTGGATGAACCCTACCTGATCGAGGGGTACAATACGTTGCATGATGACATTTAATCTGGTTGCAATGATTTTGGTAAATAACTTAACGCCACAATTAAAAAGTGAAATGGAACGGTAGCTGGCACATTGTAGTGGGCCTTTGTCTGGTTTCGGAATGAAGGCGTTGTTAGCACCGAGTAACTTGGAGGGGGTACTATGGGCATATGTGATAGCGTTAAAGGCTTCTAAGAAGTCTGGTGTAAGTATCGATCGGAAGGCTCTATAGTATAAAAGTGTAAAGCTGTCCGGACCTGGGGCTTTCCCAGGCTGGGTGGCCGCAATGGCCGTCGCAAATTCTTCAGCTGAGAGTGGTTGGGATAAAGATTCACGTTCCTCCTGTGTAAGCATAGGAAGTTGAGCCTCCTGTAGGTAAGTTGTCATTTCAGAAAGTATACTGGTGTGTAGTGAGGCAGAGGGCATAGATCTCAAGTTATATAAATCCGAATAAAACTTGCGGAATGTTTCAGCTAACTCTGGGGTGGAATGTATGTTAGCGCCGGATGAGGTAGTCAATACTGAGACAAATGATTTACTATTTTGGGCTTTTAATGATCTAGCCAACATATGGCTGCACTTGTTGCCATATTCATAGTATGAGTGAAGGACCCTTAGAAGAACATGTTTGGCTTTGTAAAGGGAGTGTTCCCTAATCAGTTCCCGCACTTTCGTAAGTTCCAGTTCATTATACAGGATTTATAAAGTGCCAACAGTTTGCACAGCGCTTTACAATATGAGGGCAGACGGTACAGTTACAATACAATTCAATACAGGAGGAATCAGAGGGGCCTACTCAAACATAATTATTATTCCTTTAAAGGGGAGTTCCACCCTTTTTTTATGTTTATTAAAAGTCAGCAGCTACAAAAAGTGTAGCTGCTGGCTTTTAATAAACATACACTTACCTGTTCCACTGTCCAGCGACGCGCCGCCTGGAGCTCTGCTCCTCTCCCACCCTTCTCCGCCGGCGCCTCCATTCATTGTGTGGGCACCCGGCCGTGACAGATTTCAGCTTCACGGCCGGGCACTCACTGCGCATGCGCGAACGGCGCAGCGCTCTCTGAATGGACAGGCGATCGCCTGGGACCTGTCACGTCCCAGGTGATCGCCTACAGGGAGGGGCCGCCACAAGGCGATATGACGTATCGCCTAGGCGAGCCCAGGGCGGAAGGAGGAAGTGGGACAGGAAGTCCCACTCCTACTGAAGCCCCCACTCCCCCCCAAAAAAAATTACATGCCAAATGTGGCATGTAAGGGGGCGAGGAGTGGATAAAGCGGAAGTTCCAAATTTGGGTGGAACTCCGCTTTAAGTATTCTTTCTGCTTTTGTTTTCCTAGCTCCCCTGCAAACCTAGAATATTGGTGCTTGTTTCTGCTTCACCTTACTGAAATCAGGGCAGCATTGTCACCCTTATGTTAGATGTTGCAAGAGCAAGGGTTAAAGCAGGGATATGCAATTAGCAGACCTCCAGCTGTTGCAGAACTACAAGTCCCATGAGGCATAGCAAGACTGACAGCCACAAGCATGACACCCAGAGGCAGAAACATGATGGGACTTGTAGTTTTGAAACAGCTGAAGGTCTGCTAATTTCATATCCCTGGGCTACAGCATGAAGTGCCGATGCAGTGAGAAGCGTGACTAACAGAGTTGTTAGTAACAGTCTCCCATGTGGTGCATACAGTCACTGCTAGTAACTACCATTGATCCGTCCTCATTTTCACACGCAGCAGGCGATCATGGGAGCTGCAGTTCGTTTTACACACCAATGACATGCAAGTAGTAAATACATCCACCCACCGCCAGGTGCCTTTAGTAGAGGAAAAAAAGCTGGCGATTTAAAAAAGCTGTAAGGCAAATTTTAAAAGATTATTTAGTGTTCTTATTTTAGTTTTTTTAGAGAATAGCTTTGGAAATAGGATAAGCATTTTACATCTCACATGACAAATCTCAACCGATGACTATAGATGTCCTAAAAGTTTAACTAAAGGCAATTTCTTTTTTTTTTTCAATAGATATGGAGTGGAGATAGATTAGAACACCATTTTTTACAGCGGTTTGTGCCCCCGTTAGAGATTCAATATCTCTAACTGTCCTCTTTACAGTTATCATTGAGAATAAAAGTGAAAGAAAATCACAAATATGGTATTGTTACCAGAACAGGAATAGAGTGGACAATTTTCCAATGGGGACACTTTTTCTGGTGACAACCAAGGATTCACTCACTTTAGAACGATTTCCTCACACTTTCTATTTTGGCTATGGAACATGAAGTGAAGGGAAATCTCCCCAATGGCATACAGATGGCAAAAATAAAAGGGGTTACAACCCTCCCTTACTTTTTCAAAAATGTAAAAAGAAAAAAAGAAAAGTTTTGTCTTTATTCCTACTTTAACTTGATTATGCTCTCTCGTTGGATGACATTGCATTATCTCGATTAATTGGGAGAGAGTGGCAACAAGAAGGAATCTCAATGATTCAGCCAGTGAGTGATTCTGTTGATGGCAAGCTGTTGCCAGTGAAAGAATAGCTAGTATGTGTATGAGCACTTTTAGTGTGCTCATACACAACCTAATCCCTGCAAGTGACAAGCCCATTGAAGAAATTAACTGGAATGCCTATTGTGAGCCAGGTCTTCTCATTCAACATCAGTACCTAACCTCACAAATGCTCACACACACTCACATTCCCACACACTCCAAAATCTTGTAGAAAACCTTCCCAGAAGAGATGGGGCTGTTATAAATGCAAGGGGGAGGACATTTTTATTTTTATTTTTTAACTCCCGTTTTGGAGTGGGATGTCCAACAAGCTCATATAGGTATGATGCTCAGGTGTCCACAAACTTTAGGTGTATCAATGACTGAATTTTGAGTCTGCAGTTCTTCTTTAGGAGGTAATCCATTCAATCGTGATATTCAGGTATTGGTGGAAACTAATAGGTTTAATTCCCTGCTAGCTACTTGTATATTTTGAGGGCCCCAACAGCAAGTATCATGCCTCAGTTGCTGGCTCTGTTTCAGTCAATCTGTACAACTCTGAAAACAAGGGTGTTCACAGGTGTTTTCACCCTTTTGTTGCCTTCACCATAATATAAAAGTCCAACAGGAAAATGTAAACCCCTTTAAAAAGGCTGGAGACAGGTGTGTATTTCCAGAAACAGTAGCACTGAGATCTCAGCACGTAGACCCCGAGTGATACATGAAGCCGTCATGTGGTTGACCTCTCTAGCACCTACTAAAATTTGTAATATAAGTTTTAGGTGAACAGACCCTGTAATATATAATAATCCATGTAGCACAACAGTAGTTTGCACTGTTGCAGCTGTCTGATTTCAAACCTACATGGACTCAGATATTACAGTAATGTATATAGTTTATGCACCTGTTGAAATGTGGGTGGCGGTGGCAGTGCCAAGTCTTTGTGAACAGATCAGGAGAATGGCACAGTTGGCGACATGCAATTTGCTCCGTGACGATAAAGGGTTAAAACTAACTTTGAAATGAGAGGTGAACCAGCTCATTGGTCTCGGCTCCTAATTCTTACAACCTGTGCAACTCCCCCTTCAACTAGTCCGAGTGTCTCTTTCACGACACACAATTGCCCCATTGTACGCAGGAAAGGGATTAAGGATTGTGTTTTCTATTATTATGCTGTTGATTAATCCTGACCCGGTGTCACTTTCCTCCTCAAAATAGATTGGGGGGGTTCTTTGGGCTCCAGCACCCTTGGCTTAACTCTGCCAAACTCCTTCATGCCTCATTTGCCACGTAAGCGATTACATTTTAAGTGACGGGCAGCACTGCCTCCTTGAGGGCTGCATAAAAGAGAATCGCCCTTTGTCTTCTAGGAATGCTAAACTGGCATGCCTTGCCTGTGGCATTCTGGCTACGCTAAGTGCGGCCAGTAAAGAGGGCAATGGAACACAGCAAAGATTGCCTATTCTAGAAATCGTATAGAGCCCAGTTTTATAGAAAGGCTATTTAAGCAGGAGACTCGGGCAGTGATATTTATAAACGACAGGGTTCACATAAAAAAAATGTTTTTCCCGCAGATGATCCTTTGTAAAATAATAACTTGATTTTAGAATGTAAAAAACATGTGTTTATATAGTTGGGTACCCATGATACATTGCAGTAGCAACATTATCAAATGTACAACTTAAAGGGGAACTTGGAGGTGAGGTCCTGCAGCATTTACCACAATGTGTAAATATGCACAGCATATTTGCACATTATAGCACAATTACTCTGGATTTGCCCTCCTCCGGGGATGCAAGGTCTGTGTTCTGCCTACTCCATTCTTCTTTTCTTCTTCCTGGTCGAAGTATGGTGAACTATTGACTACTGATGATAAAACTCCTACGCATACACCTGGCTTTATTCTTGCTACCTTACAGATAGTGGGAGTGAGCTGCAACTGTAGCTGAGCTTCAATCAATGACTTTGCCTAAGCCAAGATGATATCAGTTTTCTGCAGGCAGGAGAAAACATTTCCTCAGTCTCCTTTCCTTCAGTGAACAGAGTACAACATTTTCACTGTAGCAAGTCCCAAGGGGAGAGGCTGCAGCGGGAACCGGTCAATGTCAGACACCAGGATTTACAGAAACTGCAACGATAATCCCTTGGGCATAAGTGTGTTGGTCCTAATCAGAAAAGTACTCTGTAGTCAGAACTAGATAATACTAGTGAAGTGCCCTCTAGGACTGGGGTTGTCCTCAGAACACTGTGAAAAATAGATAAAAACAGAGGGCGCACTGGCCTTGTGTATTATCCAACAACAAATTCATTAAGGATAAAATGTATAAAATAGCTACACACAAACATAGGTAGTAAAAGCGCTCATCCAGCCACTACATGTGGCTACAATCTTCCATGTTTGCCTATACATCTAATTTAATGGTGACCTCACCAAGGTCCCTGCAGGCTGATGCATTTCGAAGGTATGTCCTTCTTCATCAGAGCCCAAGGCCAAAGTGAGTAGCTATTTTATCCTTAACATTTTTGTTGGATAATGCACTAGGCCAGTGCACCCTGTTTTTATCTATTTCCACCATGATTTACATGATTGTGTCATCTGAGCCGGCATCTCAGGTCAGAAAGCATTTGGTGACCTTGGATTAAGCTGAACAGAGATGGCTCTTATAAAAGATGGAGCTATATTTTGAGATTTCAGAAGTATGATCATGCAGACTTGTAAAAATACTGAAAGGTCTACTTTAAGCTATGGATAGAAGAAACTCCTTATAATTGTGGTTGAGCAGTGAAATAAAAAAGGATTCCTACTTGTAAGGGCAGTAGAGTTGTAGAACAAGTGGAGGTTAATTATACAGCACTCCAAATTAAAAGTGGTATATAAAAAAAGAAGGTAAAAATACTATTACTCTTCTTCCTCTTTTTTTATAATAACTTTAATTTTCAGTAGTTTTTGAAAGCCCCTTATCTGGGACCTAGAGAGAAATCAAGTGACAGCTGTAATACTATCTATCCACATAGCAAAAAGTGTCCCCTGACCGCAGAGTCATAAGGTTACAGAAGCTTTTCCTCCTGAGGTCAGGGGTTAAAACTCAGTAGAGAGAATATAACACTTCACTGTCAGAGTCAACTAGAATAAATGAGACTTTGTACACTCAGCTTCAACCACCATTTAAGTGCTCATTAGAGACCGGCAATATAGGAGGAAAACTGAAACTGCAGCCTGTCCATTCAATAGAGAATGGTGACATCTCTTAAGCCTCGTACAAACGATGAGAATATTGAATATGGAGAGGTTACCAAACTTACAAAATGTCTTGTACGACAGAATACCGTATATACTCGAGTATAAGCCGACCCGAATATAAGCCGAGGCACCGAATTTTACCACAAAAAAATGGGAAAACTTATTGACTCGAGTATAAGCCTAGGGTGTCCATCTGCATGCCTCACTGTGTCCATGTTCTAGACTGACGTTTAACATGAGAATCTATGGAAGGGGTGCCCGGCTTTGAAAAATCGGTGCTCCCAGACCGTAGGTCCCCCAGACAACAAACTTTGCACAATTGTAGAGGAGAAATGGGGCTAAATCTGTGCCAAGTTTCGGGTCCAGGGGACCTACAACCGGCCGGTACCGGGTCCCCAAATTCACCAGAGAAATGACCGTTTAACATGGGAGTCTATGGAAGGGGTGCCCGGCTTTGAAAACTCGGTGCTCCCCGGCCAACAAACTTTGCACACTTGTAGAGGAAGAGTGGGGCTACATGTGTGTCAAGTTTGGGGTCCAGGAGACCTACGGCCGGCCGGTACCGGGTCCCCAAAGTTCGGGAGATCAGGCGCAAAAAGGTGACTCGAGTATAAGCCAAGGGGGGCATTTTCAGCACAAAAAAATGTGCTGAAAAACTCGGCTTATACTCGAGTATATACAGTACAACTTGGGGAGTGATGTAATGTGTTATATTGTATTGTAATGTATTCTTTCATTTCCAGAACATGTGTGGTCTTGCTCTTCCGATTTTTTGCTTGTCCCTTCGTATAATTTCGGATGAACTGCCATGAACGGGTCTCGAAAGCTGTGCTCAAATGATCAGAATATCGTACGATAGCTTCAAAAGCAGTATTTTCCATCCGATTTTCTGATCATGTGTGCTAGGCATAAAAATAAAGGCATAGGCATAAAACAAATTCCATTCAACTGAGACCAGTGGCCTCCCTGAGAATGCAGCCTATTATTTAACCACTTCAGCCCCGGAAGTATTTACCTCCTTAAAGCGGGGTTCCGGGCAAAAAAATTATTTATTTATTTTTTGAAAGCTAAAATTAATCACATTAAATAGTCCCTAAAACATATTAATAGCTCCCCAATCGTTCCAGAAATCATTGCAAACACTTGCCTTATATCCTCCAGCTCATGTTGTGGCCGTATCCATCATATGTGTGGGCATGTGAAGCCCAGTTCCTTTTTCTTCCTGGTTTTCAGGGAGAGGTGCATGCTGGGCAATTTTTGGGCACAGTAATGCCCAGAGACTCCTGGGAAATGAGTGTCATCATTTCCCAGGAGGCAATGGGGTCTTAGGACAGGAAGTTGAACCACCTAGGACCAGGAACAAGGCAAATTAAGAAATCTGCCTAGTAACAGCCAGATAGAAGTGAGTAAAAATGTTTATTTTATTTTTTTACATTAAAGGCAAGCTGTTAATAGAAAGGGTGGAACTCCGCTTTAACCACTTGCCGACTGCCTAACGTACATTTACATCGGCAGAATGGCACGGGCAGGCAAAGCAACGTAGCTGTACGTTGGTTTGAAACTGCCGCCTAGCGGGCGTGCGCACGCCCGCTGCGAGCTCCGTGACTGTGCCCGTGGGACCCGCGGACTCGATGTCTGCCGGTGTCCCGCGATCGTGTCACGGAGCGGCAGAACGGGGAGATGCCTAAGTAAACAAGGCATTTCCCTGTTCTACCTAGTGACAGGACAGTGATCTACTGCTCCCTGTCATCGGAAGCAGTGATCAGTGTTGTGTCACTGGTAGCCTAGCCCCCTCACAGTTAGAATCACTCCCTAGGACTCACTTAACCTCTTCCTCGCCCCCCTAGTGGTTAACCCCTTCCTTGCCAGTGTCATTTACACAGTAATCAGTGCATTTTTATAGCACTGATCGCTGTATAAATGACAATGTTGCCCAAAATAGCGTCAAAAATTTAATAATAAAAATGCCGTAAAACTATCACCTATATTGTAGACGCTATAACTTTTGCACAAACCAATCAATATACGCCTATTTTTTTTTTTTTTTTTTTTTTAGCAAAAATATGTAGAAGAATACATATCGACCTAAACTGAGGAAAAAAATAGTTTTTTATATATTTTTTGGGGATATTTATTATAGCAAGAAGTAAAAAATATTGCTTTTTTTCAAAATTGTCGCTCTTTTTTTGTTTATAGCGCAAAAAATAAAAAAAGAAGAGGTGATCAAATACCACCAAAAGAAAGCTCCATTTGTGGTAAAAAAAGGATGTAAATTTTGTTTGGGTGCAACTTCGCATGACCGCATAATTGTCAGTTAAAACGACGCAGTGCCGAATCGCAAAAAATGGCCCGGTCATTGGGCAGCCAACTCTTCCGGGGCTGAAGTGGTTAATGACCAGGCCATTTTTTGTGATACGGTACTGTGTTGCTTTAACTGAAAATTTGAAAATTGCCCGGTTATGCGACATTGTACACAAACAAAATTTATGTTCTTTTTTCCCACAAACAGAGCCTTCTTTTTGTGGTATTTGATCACCTCTGCGGTCTTTATTTTTTGTACTATAAACAAAAAAATTACCAACAATTTTGAAATGGCCAATATGTATTCTTCTAGATATTTTTTGAAGAAAAAAAAAAAATCGCAATAAGTGTTTATTGATTGGTTTGCGCAAAAGTTATAGCGTCTACAAAATAGGGGATATCTTTATGGCATTTTTATTATTATTTTTTTACTAGTAATGGCGGGATCAGCGATTTTTATCGGGACTGCGACATTGCGGCGGACAGATCGGACACTTTTTTGGGACCAGTGAAATTTTTACAATGATCAGTGCTAAAAATAGCCACTGATTACTGTATAAATGACACTGGCAGGGAAGGGGTTAACACTAGGGGGCGATCAAGGGGTTAAGTGTTCCCTAGGGAGGTGTTTCTAACTGTGGGGGGAGTGTACTGACTGGGAGTAGAGAGAGATTGCTATTCCTGATCACAAGGAACGGCAGATCTGTCTGTCCTGCCCTGTCAGAACGGGGATCTATTTGTTTACATTGACAGATGCCCCCATTCTGTGTCTCTGTGGAGCGATCGCTGGTGGCCGGTGGACATCGCGGGTGCCGGCCATGCCCATTCGGCTCTGGCGTCGCGCGCCTGCTATTGCTCTTAAAGCGGCCGGCGTACAGCTATGGCAATTTGCGCAGCCGTGCCAACCTGCTGCAGTATAATGACGGTGGCTGGTCAGCAAGTGGTTAAAGACCGGTAACATCACTGAGAATGTAGTCTAACTATTCACCAGAGACTCTTGACATTGCTGAGAATACAGTCTTTCCATTCAGAATAGGATGGTGACAACACAGAGAAGACAGGCTATCCATTCACTGGTGACATCATTGAGAATGAGCCTATCCATTTACTGGTGACCTTACCAATAATTTAGCCTAGCCAATCACTATAGCCAAGTGACATCACCGTAAATACAGCCCGTTCAATCACTAGAGACCAGTGACATCAATAATATAAAATATTCAACACTGAGAATTTACAACCATTCTGGGATAATAAAGCAGTATAAAGAACAATGATTGGTTACTGCACCTTTCATTAGGAATGCACTGATACCAGTTTTTAAGACAGAGTACCAATATTTTTTCTCAAATACTCGCTGATAGCAATTACCAATACCTATTTTTAGTGTCATGTGACAGTATTTTCAGACTAATGAAAAATGATTACCATTTCTTTATAATTGTGAAGAATTGTAACTGTAAAACCGGGTTCACATATGTACGGTCCGGTTTTGACAGCGGGATTTTAGCCCCCTCCGGTGCGACTTTGTTCAGCGGTTCAGGTGTGAATTGTCAATGTGTATGACAATGAAAATCGCACCTGAACAGGGTTCAAAATCATACCGGACTCTTTATAAAAATGCCCTGTGGCACTTACCTGAACCGTCTTCATTTAAAAGGCTGCAGGTTAACATGTCATGCAAATCGGATGCGGTTCAAAACACATCCAATTCGAATATATGTGAACTGGGTCTTAAGCCATCGGTTTTAGTATTGCAGCATTTGCATGAGTACAAGTACTTGTGCAAATGCTTAGTATCGGCACCGATGCCGGTGCAAGGCTACCTTTCATAGTCACTGAACTTATATACAAGTTTTCTTCTTTATACTTTGCTGACAGAAAGGCAGACAGACTCCTGGTTCAGCTCCATTTACATTCAGCTCTGCAGAGTTTACTCCTCGGTGTCTCCCGTCGGTGTCTCCACACCTCATTAATACAAGAATCCCTCCATCCGTCACACAAGGCTGCAACATTATAATAATTTGCGACTTGGAAGAGACTCGCAACTAATAATTTGTAGCCTTGGCCAAAAAACTGCCACTGGACGCCGAGGAGGAGTGAGAGGGGGATTATTAGAAATCCTGTAAATGGATGTAAGCTTTGGACCGGGTGCCGAGTCAGCTGGGAAACACGTTCAAAGTCAAACGCTTGTAGTGTATCAACACACGGTGTGGAGATCACTGCATCGCAAACTGTAACATTACAGCATAGAACTCCAGCTGTTTTGGAAAAGCCGAAAAAAAAGGAGAAGCCATATTTTGCACTTTACCTCTAAAAAGACCAATTTGTATTTGGCAATTTAATCTCTCCACAGAAACACTAAATACATACAACTTACACCTTTTTAAATATGAAAAAATTAACCATAAAAAAGTTATAAATGGGGGAACCGTAATACCCCCTTGTGCCCAAAATGCGAGAGAGATCATGGGGATCTTATCCACATGCTTTGGCGATGTCCAAAACTTGTTCGCTACTGGAGTGAGGTCCTAGATGTGATTTCTCAGGTATTTCTGTTTAATATTCCACAAACCCCTGTTGTGTGTCTGTTGGGTGCCCTGGAGGAGTCTCTCACTCCACAAGCTCATACTGCCATTCTGCAATTACTATATATCGCAAGTAAGCTGATTGCACAATTTCGGATAGTTTCCAGGGTACCTACCAGACGGCAATGGGTAGCGCAAGTAAATAAATCGTTGATACAAGAAAAGTTGACATACATAGAACTGTTTTACGTAAATTTTATTCCATGTGGCAATCTTGGCTAGATGTCCCGGGACTGACACGACATCAGTTGATCAGAGACAGACTACTCCAGGGGTAAATCTCTTCTGGGGCTTTACAACAAAAGATAACTGGATTTCATGTACAACTTGACACCTTACAGCTTTTTTTCATGTTAGTTCTTGGTTAACCCTCAGGGCTCTGAGGGTTCGGTTAGGTTAGAAGCTTAGGTTACTCAGCAATGTTTCGTTACTACTACATGCTAGTCTTTATTGTCCTGATTTGCATATATCTTTGTATGTATTATATTGGCTGGTAGAATATTATCATCTACGACTTACATTTCATTTTTGCATGTATTCATATACGGTATGGTATTCTCTCTGCCTTTATGTACTGAATGACTTGTATTTTGTATTTTATGTTGTGTAAAAAAAAAAAAAGGCTATACAGGTGCATGCACTGCACTTACTGTCTGTACTGAGAAAAATATAAAAAACTTTCCATATTGTAAAAAAAGGTGGGTGCCTTGCTGTCATCCTTGGCTTCAATGTTTTGTGAGTCACTGTACAATTATGTAGAACTGAACTGTTGCATCCTCTTTCCAGGTCAATGACTCTTAGAACGTAAAGCGAAGTCAGTCCAGTACCTAGTGTATTCAGAAGAAGCTCCACAAAAGCAGTGTATCTTTATTAAAAGCAGCAATCTTTATTTTTCAAATGGAGTGCTACTTTAAAGTGGCTATGCTGTTGTTTTTCATGTCATGTAAAAAAGGACCGTAAATAAACAGAATTTTTACCCAAAACCTGTTTTTAAAGCGGTTTTCAACACATACAGTGCCTTGCGAAAGTATTCGGCCCCCTTGAACGTTTCATCATTTTGCCACATTTCAGGCTTCAAACATAAAGATATAAAATTTTTATTTTTTGTGAAGAATCACCAACAAGTGGGACACAATTGTGAAGTGGAACGAAATCTATTGGATATTTTAAACTTTTTTAGCAAATAAAAAACTGAAAAGTGGTGCGTGCAAAATTATTCGGCCCCTTTACTTTCAGTGCAGCAAACTCACTCCAGAAGTTCAGCGAGGATCTCTGAATGATCCAATGTTGTCCTAAATGACTGATGGTGATAAATAGAATCCACCTGTGTGTAATCAAGTCTCTGTATAAATGCACCTGCTCTGTGATGGTCTCAGGGTTCTGTTGAAAGCGCAGAGAGCGTCATGAAGACCAAGGAACACACCAGGCAGGTTCGTAATACTGTTGTGGAGAAGTTTAAAGCCAGATTTGGATACAAAAAGATTTCCCAAGCTTTAAACATCCCAAGGAGCACTGTGCAAGCGATCATTTTGAAATGGAAGGAGTATGCAAATCTACCAAGACCTGGCTGTCCCTCTAAACTTTCAGCTCAGACAAGGAGAAGACTGATCAGAGATGCAGCCAAGAGGCCCATGATCACTCTGGATGAACTGCAGAGAACTACAGCTGAGGTGGGAGAGTCTGTCCACAGGACAACAATCAGTCGTACACTGCACAAATCTAGCCTTTATGGAAGAGTGGCAAGAAGAAAGCCATTTCTCAAAGATATCCATAAAAAGTCTCGTCTAAAGTTTGCCACAAGCCACCTGGGAGACACACCAAACATGTGGAAGAAGGTGCTCTGGTCCGATGAAACCAAAATCGAACTTTTTGGCCACAATGCAAAACGATATGTTTGGCGTAAAAGCAACACAGCTCATCACCCTCAACACACCATCCCCACTGTCAAACATGGTGGTGGCAGCATCATGGTTTGGGCCTGCTTTTCTTCAGCAGGGACAGGGAAGATGGTTAAAATTGAGGGGAAGATGGATGCAGCCAAATACAGGACCATTCTGGATGAAAACCTGTTGGAGTCTGCAAAAGACCTGAGACTGGGATGGAGATTTATCTTCCAACAAGACAATGATCCCAAATATACAGCAAAATCTACAAAGGAATGGTTCACAAATAAACGTATCCAGGTGTTAGAATGGCCAAGTCAAAGTCCAGACCTGATTCCAATCGAGAATCTGTGGAAAGAGCTGAAAACTGCTGTTCACAAACGCTCTCCATCCAACCTCACTGAGCTCGAGCTGTTTTGCAAGGAAGAATGGGCAAGAATTTCAGTCTCTCGATGTGCAAAACTGATAGAGACATACCCCAAGTGACTTGCAGCTGTAATCGCAGCAAAAGGTGGCTCTACAAAGTATTAACGCAAGGGGGCCGAATAATTTTGCACGCCCCACTTTTCATTTTTTTCTTAGTTAAAAAAGTTTCAAAAAAACAATAGATTTCGTTCCACTTCACAATTGTGTCCCACTTGTTGGTGATTCTTCACAAAAAATTAAAATTTTATATCTTTATGTTTGAAGCCTGAAATGCGGCAAAAGGATGAAAAGTTCAAGGGGGCCGAATACTTTCGCAAGGCACTGTACCTTATTTTAGGCCCAGTGACATCATCCCTGGGTCTCTGTGCTTCTTTATGCAATTAAGGCAGATCATGGCTGGAGCAAGGGGACAGCATGGTGCTCTACATAGCTTCCTGAAAACATCACAGCACTCTAATAATCTTAGCACACACGGGCTGAATGTCGGGAGACATCGATCGTTTCAATAAAAACCGGCCGACATTCGGCCCCGTGTGTTTGTCAGCCAGTCCAACCGAACTGTCGGACGAGCATGCTGGAAAACCAGCAGCCGACTGGTTCCCGATCAGCACTCTTAGCCAATGGCTGAGAACGCTGACTAGAGTGTTTTGGCAAAACACAACAGCTCAGCGGGGGAGATCGCTGTACTAACGTTGGATTGTTAGTACAGCAGCTACGGCTGGAGATGTCAGGTTTTTTTCGTTCAACCCAAAACTATTAGGGTGTACCAGGCTTAAGGAAGGCCACAGATTATGTGATTTTCTTTGCAAAAAAGAAAACTGCTCAAAAAGGGGGGGGGGGGGCGCAGGGAGCCGTCTCTGCCAAGAGAGCACAATGATTACTGCTAGCGGCTATAGCTGCTGCCAATAATCACATTCTACAAATCCAATATGATGGTTGTATCCAGGTAGATCGATGGATTGACTTGAGTACAATCAGCTTGGCCATAGATAGATCAAATCTCGGACAGTCCCTGCTGAACTGACCGAGAATCTATCTATCTATGGCTGGCTTTACTTAATACACCTCTTAAGAGTGCTCAGCCCTGATACAAGCAATAGGCTAGCTCTTGGAGGGAGTTATATAAAATAACAAAATGCCTTGATGGGCGAGTGTCAGTAAAAAGCAGTGGGTGTTCCTGAGGTAGGCTACATTTGCATACAGGCCACCATAGGTAAAGCCCACATGTGATACAGAGCCTCCATAATTAAAGGAACTCATATCTGATGAATAACTACCCTGCTGCAGCTTCTAATGGATACTGTGGGAAGCTCACAGTGTGCAGTGAAATAAGAGAAAGCATCTTCAGTATAGGAGAGGAGCCTGTACAACTGTCTAAAGGGAAGACTGGAGTCTGGATTTGAAGTATATCAACAGTTTTGAAGTATATCAACAGTTTTTTTTGGATAGAGCGAGGATTGTTTTTTGCTGACCGTTTATTAGAAGAGAGATTTCCCTTCACTTTCTTTCCCACACAAACAGAAGTTACACTGTTTTGTTGAAACCGGTCTCCCCATTGCAATATTTCCCAGCTCCTGTTCCAGTGACAACTCAAAAATGTTGTATTTCTTATCACTTCCTGTCTTAGTGACAGTGGTCACTAGGACAATTGGAGAGTGTGAACTTTCCTGTAGGAACACAGACAGCAATAACAAATTTACAGGGGCTCTAACCCTTCCTCCAATAATCCAACATGTAATACAAAGCTTTGTTTTTAGATACACTCAAAAAAACATGTCTCACAGCTTGCCAAAAAGCAGATCTAGAGTTGAAAAGTGAATGTGATTAATCTGTCTGTCTTTAATTATTTTCTGTATGCCCACAAATATTTTTATGGATGATCAGATTATCAGTGCCCAGGTCTTTGGTCAGCCAACAAGCAGAGAGGACTAGAACTTGGCTGTAAGTATATGTCATGAAGCCAAACATGGAGGGCATGTCAGAAAGGCAGGCATTTTCTTTCTATCTTTCAGTGCTCTGTACTGGTGACCAGTGGTAATCACTATTACATGCCATGCTACATTACAGACACAATGTTAGGACATTTGGGCCTGTATACTTGGCGTACACTTTTGCCATCAAACAGGGATTAGGGAATTGGGAAATAAGAAATCCTTACTTCATCTCCAGCACCTCCTCCAGGTGTTTGCGGCGTTCGGCACGCAGGCTGGTTAGGTGGATCTCCTTCTCGGCCAGTGAATGCTGAGTGGAGGACAATTTTGCTTTCATGGACTCCAGTTCCTGCTTTACCTTCTCCATTGCCATCATCAGCTCCTCCACCTTACAAAAGACAAGATTCATGCTAATTATAAAAGAAAGAGCCATGATTTTGTTATCTTAGCGCTCACTATCCATATTACACCAACAAACTAGCCGATCTTTATAAAGGATACTTGGCATTTCACATCAGTTTCTGTCCAGGATAATCTTTTATTCGAATGTCCTGTCCACACTCATACATGCTCTCCAAGCCCTATTTCAATCAGATTTAGAGCAATCCACCAATTTGCTTTTTGATGGTATGAAGATGACCTAAAAATTTCACAACAGAGAAATACAGTACATACAAATGAAGGCAGACAGAGCTCTGGTGGCAAATGGACACTGCTGACCACTAAGCCATGACCACTTAGAGCCAGCTGCTGAGAATGTTTTAATATATTTGTGCAAAAAGTTCCTACCATAGACATTGCACATCCAGATAGTTTGAAGCCCGGGCAAAATAACAGTAAGCAGCCCCTGTCATGCAGGCTTTAATAATAGGATTTTTATAACAGCTTACCTGTAAAATCCTTTTCTTGGAGTACATCACGGGACACAGAGCGACATAGTCATTACTAATGGGTTATATAGTTACCGTCAGGTGCTGGCACTGGCAACTTCCAAAACCGGAAGTACCCTCCCCTATATAAGCCCCTCCCATCCGGGAGCACCTCAGTTTTGTAGCAAAGCAATAAGTGTCCCCAAAAGAGGGGTGGGAGCTCTGTGTCCCGTGATGTACTCCAAGAAAAGGATTTTACAGGTAAGCTGTTATAAAAATCCTATTTTCTTTTTCGTACATCACGGGACACAGAGCGACATAGTCATTACTAATGGGATGTCCTAAAGCAATGCCAAATGAGGGGGGGGATACACCATATATAAGCTGAGCGCTATCAGACATGAGGATCTTTTGCGGCCTGCAACACACTGCGCCCAAAGGCGACATCCTCCTGACTTCTAACGTCCACCTGGTAGAACCTAGTAAACGTGTGAACTGAAGACCACGTTGCGGCCTTACAGATTTGAGCCAGGGAGGCCTGGTGATGCACTGCCCATGAAGTTCCAACTGCTCTCGTGGAGTGCGCCCTAACTTTGAACGGAGGCGGTCTACTTCTCAAGCTATAGGCTTGTATTATGACCTGTCGAATCCACTTGGCTAAAGTAGATTTTGACGCTGCCTGACCCTTTCTGGGGCCTTCCGGCAGAATAAACAAAGTATCCGTTCTGCGAATCTGAGCAGTGGCTTTTAGATAAGCTTTAACTGCTCTTACTACATCCAAAGAATGCAATAACTTTTCCTCTACCGAAGTAGGTTTGGGGAAAAAAGAAGGAAGAACCACATCTTGGTTCAAATGAAACCTCGATACCACCTTAGGAAGAAAGGCTGGATGAGGACGTAACACTACTCTGTCCTTATGGATAACCAGATATGGCTCCTTACAGGACATAGCTGCTAATTCCGATACTCTTCTTAGCCGAACAAATGGCTACTAGAAAAATCAATTTCCTGGTAAGAAGCACCAAGGAAATATGCTGTAATGGTTCAAATGGTTGTTTCTGTAGAACCGCCAGAACCAAGTTTAGATCCCATGGACATATGGGAATATTAACCGGAGGCCTAATACGCATCACTCCTTGTATAAAGGCTTTGACTAGTGAATGCGAAGCCAAGGGCCTTTGAAAAAATATTGACAAGGCCGAAATCTGACCCTTGATAGTACTCAAGGCAAGCTTCCTATCTACAGCCCACTGTAGGAAGTCCAGAATCCTACCTATTACGTACTTATGTGGATGCCATTTCTTGGCCTCACACCACGCGATGTACGCCCTCCAGATTCTATAGTAGATCTGCCTGGATACCGGCTTCCTGGCATTGATCATGGTAGATACCACAGCATTAGAGAGCCCTCTCTTTTTTAGAATGTGGGCTTCAATAGCCAGGCCGTCAAACCTAGGGCTGGTAAGGAAGGGTGGTATATCGGTCCTTGCGAAAGCCGGACGACGTGGGAGAGTCCAAGGACTCCCCACTGAAATTTTACAATCTCCGCGTACCACGCTCTTCGGGGCCACGCTGGAGCCACCGGAATCACTGGTTTCTTTTCTACCCTGATTCTGCGGAGTAATCGAGGTAACCATTGTGGCGGTGTGAATGCATATATCAGCTTGAACTGATCCCCAGGGAACACTAGGGCATCCGAGCCGCAAGCTAGGGGATCCCTTGTCCGAGAGACAAACCTATCCCCCTTTGCGTTGAATCTGGATGCTAGAAGATCTACATCCGATGTTCCCCACCGCTGACATATTGTCCAGAAAACCTCGGGGTGAAGGGACCCTTCCTCTGGGCCTAATTGCTGGCGACTTAGAAAGTCCGCCTTCCAATTCTCCACTCCTGGAATGAATACCGCAGATATGGCTGGGACATATTTTTCTGCCCATCTCAGGATGTAATTTACTTCCCTTTGGGCTGCACGACTCCTGGTGCCCCCCCGATTGATATATGCCACTGCTGTGGCATTGTCTGATTGAATTCTGACAGGGGACCCTTGGAGTTTGGATGTCCATGCTACTAGGGCATACCGGGCTGCTCGTATCTCTAAGAGATTGATGGGCAGGGCCTTTTCTGCATCCGACCATCTGCCCTGGAGAGACTATTGCTCCAGTACTGCTCCCCAGCCTATAAGGCTGGCATCTGTAGTGACCACCTTCCAAGAAATCGGACTGAAGGATTTCCTTTTTTCCAGATTCTGGGGAACCAACCACCAACGGAGGCTCTTGCGAACGGAAGGGGACAAGGACATTGTAAGTCTAGGGCCTGAACTTTTTTGTTCCAGGCTGACAGTATGGCCCCTTGCAAATTCCTTGAATGGAATTGACCGTAGGGTACTGCTTCGAATGATGCCACCATTTTTCCCAGCAGCCTCATATACAGGCGTATGGACGGCTGTCTTTTTTGTACCCACTAAGTGGATCAAATCTTTCAAAGACAACACCTTTCCTCGAGGCAAGAATATTTTTCTCTGGCCTGAATCCAACCTTAGCCCCAAGTATTCCAGACTTTTGACTGGTTTTTAGGGCTGACTTGTCTCGGTTGATAATCCAACCGTGAGATTCCAGATACTTGATCGTCTTGTGAACGACCACGTCTAGTTTTTTCACTGAGTGGTCTATCAGCAACAAGTCATCCAGATATGCCATTATCATTACACCTTGTGTTCTTAGATTGGCCAATAAAGGGCCAGAATTTTTGTGAACACTCTTGGTGCTGTGGCCAAACCGAAGGGTAAGGCTCTGAACTGAAAATGGCGCCCTTCTACTGCAAAGCGTAGAAATTTTTGGTGGACTGGAAAGATGGGAATGTGCAAATAAGCATTTTTGATGTCGATCGTGGCTAACCAATCCTCCCCTTGTAGGGCAGTGGCCACCGATCGGATCGACTCCATCGGAAAGTCCTGATATACAGGAATTTGTATAGCCCTTTTCAGAATTAATATGGGCCTCCCGTCCGCGTTTGCTTCGGGACTGTAAAGAGGTTTGAGTAAAACCCGAACCCTCATTCTTCCAGGGGAACCTCCATAATTACTCCTTGGAGTAATAGTTGTTCTAGTGCCAACAGGAGGGACTCTCTCTTCCGGGGATCCCTTGGCACGTTTGACCTCAAAATGGGAAGGAGGGGAGTCTTTTAACTCCAAACTGTATCCCAAACCTACTGCGGAGAGCACCTATCTGTCTTGATCGTGTCCCGCCAGGTCTCTTTGCGAACAACTGGAGTCCTCCCCCCACCCGACTGAGTGGGGGCTTCAATGAATTTAACTTTGGGGGAGGTTTTGTACCTCCCCTGACCCAGGGTTTCTTATTACCCTGCTACTGTCCCTGTTTTTTACCCCCGGGATTTAACCGAGGAGGCCGTCGGAACTGTTACACAGCCGATGCCCCAGGGACTGGAGAAGCAGGCCTCTTAAAGAGGGACCTCTAACTCTGCTTTTAACCGGCAAGAGCGTATTTTTACCGCTGGAAATTTTCTGGATATATTTGTCCAGGTTTTCCCTGAATAAGCGTTCACCATGAAATGGGACGCTAACCAGCCATTCTTTACAGGGAGCTTCAGCAGACCAGTTTCTGAGCCATAGGAGCCTACGCATATGTACTATAGACAGCGTAAGGCGGGAGGCCTGATGGACTGAATCCTCTATGGCGTCAACCGCAAAGCCTAAGGCTCTAGGTAGATCAGCTAGGGCAAAGCCTGCTGATCTGTCAAGTCCCTCAAGACCTGTTTCAACTGATCCTTCACTGCTTAGCAGACCCCAATAGCTGCTACTGCTGGTTGTATCACCAAGCAGATTTTCATAAGGACTCCAATCTTTTATCTATTGGGTTCTTGAACATTTGGACATTATCCACTGGACATGTCAGTGATTTATACATACAAGAGATGGCTGCGTCCACTGTAGGGACCTTCCATTTTTTTTTTTTTTTGATGAACTTATCCTCCATGGGATAGACCACCGGAAATCTCTTGGGGGAATAAATATTTTCTCAGGACGTTCCCAATCCTGGTAAATGAGCCCTTTCAGTAAAGGGTGAAGTGGAAAAGAACAAACAGTCTGGGGGCTTCTAGCGACCCCAACGAGGATACAGTAGTGGTTGATGGTTCCGCAAAGTGCATTTTTAAATGCTGATCGGACCATGTTAGTCAGAGACTGAACCCATAATCTTTCAGCTTGAGATGCTGAGAAAAGGTTCCCCCACTGTTGATTCCTCTATAACAGAATCAACCTCATCCTGATCCCCTTCAGGCAGGTCGATCCCTGTATGGGACTGTTGCTCTGCTAACAGGCACTCTGAAGGAGGAGACGGAGATCGGGCGTGCTTTCCCTGACAGGGAGGCAGCGATAAATGTTGACAATCTCTCTCTAATCCTCCCAGAGCTGAGGAAAAAACCTCATCTGTTACATACACAGGAGCAGGTGACTGAGGACAGCCACAGTACCAAGTACCCCTGCGGGGTCTCTACGGTCACTTACCTCTGAACTTCAGGGGAGACTGGTGCAGCAGGAGTATGCCCAAGATCCTCAGAGCCCGATGAGACCCCCTTCGCTTCCTGGAAGATTCAGTTCCGGAGCTACTGGACGGCATATTCCTAAGCCTAAAGCTGAGGTATTCCAGCCGTAATACACCACTTTTACTGAGAATAGTCTAGCACAATTGCTGCTATATAACAGTTGGTGTCTACTAATGTGCCTTTCTAGGGGATGCCTGTATCAACCGCTTGCTGTATGCCTTTAAATGTTGCCAGCTCTGTCTCTGTACTTCATAGCCAGCTTACTGCAATAATGTGGCTTTTTAAAAACCTGCTGGGACGCCCGCACATGCGCAGAAGCGCTGCGGCGCGCACAGAGCGTCATCCCCCAGGCCCCGCCCCTTTTTCCGGCCACCTCTATATAGAGAGGCGCGTGCACGCGCACGCGCGCGGCCACGTGCGCCTCGGCGCTAATTTTCAAACATGGAAACCAGGGACAGGAGCCAGGGCCCCCTTTGCCGCAGGCCGGGGGATAGACGAACACTGCAACAGGGCAGAGGAAACAGTTTCCTGTAGGAGAACTCACCAGCTGCCTGGACTTTGTTCTCTGAGAAGAAACTAGTCCATATGACAAGAAAAACATTCCACAGCGGCCTCTAGTGGACAAACACAGGTACCGCAGTTTAATATACTAAACATATATAAAAAAACATTCCTTTTTTTTTTTTTTTTTTCTTGACCACCATTAAAATATATTACATTTTTTTAGTAGTTACAGGCATGCACAGATATTAGCGGGAATACCGTTAGGTAACAGACAGAAAGACAAATTAGGCTTGGGGGTCCCCCAATAGAACCAAGTTCCTGGGGGCCCCCACTTACCTGTTCCCCGCCGCAGGACTTTGTTTGGTCCACAAAAGCCCAAACTTCACCTATCACGGCAGGCATTGTAATCAAACCTTCAGGGACCGGGTTCCCAAGGATTCCACTCCCCTGGACCTGTATAGCACCCTGCACAGAAAACATCTTGGTCGTGGGTATGACCAGAGCTCTGGATCCCAGGGTCCAGCTCTCCTAAGAGAAGCATTACAGGCAGAACCTTGCTCTTCTCTGCAAGGCCCGGGTACCGACCGTTTAGCTATGAAGCTTTTTTGGTCGGATCCGGAATAGCTTACTGAGGCCCAAAAGAACCTGTACGCAAGCTCAGTGAAAAACACATGTTTCTTCTTGGCCAACACCTTAGACACTGGCAAAAAACTGAGGTGCTCCCGGATGGGAGGGGCTTATATAGGGGAGGGTACTTCCGGTTTTGGAAGTTGCCAGTGCCAGCACCTGACGGTAACTATATAACCCATTAGTAATGACTATGTCGCTCTGTGTCCCGTGATGTACGAAAAAGAAAACGCATCTGGCAAATCTGTTACTTTACATGTCGGGATTAGCACGGCTCTCCCTGTACCTCAGGCCATGAGGATGTAGCGCTGCAGGCCTCAAAGACCACAACACTGCTGTCGTGTTCTACCTCCCTCTCCTTCATGCCATTTACAAAACACACAGCCCCAGGCTTCATTTTGTGAACAGCCAGGAGGAGATGGAGCCAGAGACAAATGATGGTGGTATCTCCAACACATAGGGGAGGTGCTATGTAGTTAACATAGATAAACTGGGTAGGGCTGCTAATACTTCCTAGATAAAACTGCATAGAGTACATGAAGTCAGAAGCTCACTGGATTCATGACAGACTTTTTTGCCCATTTTGGAAAGACATAATAAACCACTTTTAATAGTATATTTATCAGACCAAGGTGAGCAAAAAAAGGTTCTCTTTAGGGTTTACATACACTTTATTTCAAATGCAACACAACTAAACATAAAAGTGGAGCTTAATGCAAACAGTTGAAAGGATGAAAAACATAAACGTGATCCTGTTACCAAATTTTAATTGTGATCAGGCACATTGGGTAGCCAAAATTACAACTTCTACTTCCTGGTTCAGCTGTGGAGAGTCTTCCAGTGTCACCTGCCTGCTTGCTGACTAACAAATCCAAATTACTCGATTGGTGAGTCACTGTGTAATAAGCAGGTGTGAGACACAGGAAGTTGTAAGGTTTCTGTTGAGGTGTATGTCCAAATAAATCACTTCTGTGATGCGGTAATGCAAGACATTTATTCTGATAGGGCACACCAACGTACTAGGGCAGTGCCTCTGGTTGTCACTTGCAGCAAAGCATGGTAGTATGTTATGAAAAAAGATCATGTGCAAATTTATATTTTATAAGCGGTCTTAAACCAAGAGTAGTCAACATGTGATGTTAACATGCAGTAACGCACAGCAAAGAAGTAAACTGCCCCTTACAACCTTATTGGTTGGCAATGGTGACAATGGTTTTACCAGACAGGTTATTTAAAAAAAACTTAAATAGCAATACAGCAATGAGTAGAAGTAGAAGAGTAGATCCCCTGCCAGATTTTTATTTCTATCTGTGTCCCGGGTTATGCAAATCGCCCCCATTTCCTGGTTGGCAAAACTGTTTCAGTGTAAGAACAAGAAAGCAAGTAGCACTCTGATGCCACGTACACACGATCGTATTTCCCACCGGAAAAAGTCCTATGTGTATGCTCCATCTGACTTTTTCTGTCGGAATTCCCGCCAGCAAAAGTTTGAGAGCAGGTTCTCTTTTTTTTCCGATAGAAAAAATTCCTATCGGAAAGTCCGATCGTCTGTAGCAATTGCGACGCGGAAAATTCCGAAGCGTCCTCGGAAACAATTCGACGCATGCTCGGAAGCATTGAACTTAATTTTCTTGACTCATCGTAGTGTTGTACGTCACTGTGTTCTTGACAGTCGAAAGTTCAGAGAACTTTTGTGTGACCGTGTGTATGCAAGCCAAGATTGAGCAGAATTCTGTCAGAAAAACCAGCCAAGGTTTTTCCAACGGAAAATACGATCGTGTGTATGCGGCATAAGGCTACATTTACAGCTAAGCGTCGCGTTTAAACGTTTTTTTTTTTAAGTGCTTTTGAGCTTTATTTGGAGCAGAATTGTAAGTTTTTGCAGCTTTTGTCAGGCTTTTTAAAGGAATTTTTCCACTAAAAGGTGTGAAGCACTGCTGAAAAAGGGGCAGAGAGCTGCTGTTTAAACAGAAAACATGCAAAAAAAAAAAACGCACGAAAAAATGTTAGAAAAAAGCTCATCATTCGCTTTTCAGGCGTTTCCACCTAAGCTCAACTCTACATGGAAAGTAGCTTGTGCACTGGTTTGAGCATCAGGTGTTTTGCTAAAAGTGACAGGACGCTCAGATGTGAACAAGGGCTATTGAAAACAATAGGTTTTTGCTTGTTGTGCGTTTTTGAGCTTAGAGCAACAAGCTCCAAAACGCTCAAGTGTGAACGGGACCTAAAGGAGCCCAAGATAGCAGTAAAAACTGACAGGGGTTCTAATCCTTCCTTACTATATACACAAAAAAATGTTTTTGGCTGGACCTACACTTTATTGGGCCATCCAAACAAAAAAGGGACATAAACCCAATCAGGTCTCATAGTTTGATACATGAAACTTTATTTCATTATGATTAAAAAAACATAAGGTTATACGACCTGTTCTGTTTGGAAATTGGGAAGGTGTGTGTGTGTGGGGGAGGGGGGGGGGGGTTCGCCTCCTTAGCACTGGACATCTTCCAAGCTGTGACAGTTAAAATTGTTGTATTAAACTGCAGCTGGAACAAACAGCGCCCATTCAATATGGGAAAATTATTTGTCAAACTTGGCAAAAGTTGTTGCCTTTCGGCTTGAAAGGAAGCATCTCAATGGGGTCTGTAGTCAACCAACTCCAATCAGATTTATTTTGCGCATGAAAAAACAAAAACCAGACACAATTTTGCACTTGATGCAGCTTCTTATTATAAAATATGTGTGCCTGAATGCCTGAGCAGAAAGGGAATTACACTAATTTATTTTGGAACGGGAAAAGAAAAAAAAAAAGAGAAAGACCCTGATCAAACTGTTAGTAGTTTGAAGGTGAAAAAGTCAAGAGGAGTAGCTGGACTCCCTCTACGTGCCATGTTTCTTGAACTGTAGAGTAGCTGCGAAGTTTATGCATTGCGCCTGACCACCTCAGCGGCTCGAGTGGGGAGAGAAGGCCTTAACAGACGCACCAAGAACAAGAGTGTGATTCACAGGAGCCATAATAACCCCCTGATTATGAGGTAATTATAATTACAGAGGACTTTGGTTTCTACACGCCAAGGTCACCCAGTGAATAAGAGCTCAGTCTATAAAAGTGAACGCATTGTGAGCGACACGTCCTTTTTCCACGCGGCCCGGCAGCTTCCCACCAGCGCCCCTCACTTATCCCCGGAGCGAGGTGGGATAATAAGACGCTGGATGATTTCAGCCCGGCCGCCTCCTGGGAAGCCAGGAGAGGATCTAAGAAAGACAGACAGGGACAGAGCGTGGACTGTCTTCCCAAGCAGTGGTCATCTGGGTTTCTTTCTGACCTCACCGCTTTAATTACATAGGACGTCAGAGGCAGGTGGAACGCAGGACCCGCGCTGAGAGCTCGTCGGACGTGACAGGGTGCGGCTGCCTGCAGACGCCCAGAATTCATGTTTCCATGGACAGTACAGAAACCGAGAAAAAGCAGACAGCCTTACAAACAGCTAAAAATAACCTTGCAGAATTTTCTTTTAATTTTAACTCAAATTTTTCCAACATGAATTCTGAAAGCTGAACTTTTTTTTTTTTTTTTTTATCCTGGGTGAAGTAGGCGTAGGTGCAGCTTTTCAATCCGTCTACCACTCGGTATATTTTTATTGTGTCTATGTCCATGTCTTTGGACACAGACAGCAGGGTTTGGGAGCGAGCCCCCATGAGTGTCATCATAGAAAGTGGCTTTCATGGGGCACTTGACAGGGAAGAGGGGGAGCCAGGAACACTGGTGGGGGTACCGAGTAGTGGAGGATCAGGGCTGCTCAGTGCAAGACCACTGCACAAAGCAGGTATGTATGACATGTTTGTTATTGTCCAAAAATGTAGAATTACTTTATTGTGCGTTGTGTTAAGGAAGCCTATTCATTTTGAATGGGCCGCTATGCACAGGAAAGGGCTAAAAAGTGGGCGTGCAGCATTTCACCCGCCTTAGCGTACCACAGTGCACGTTAATGCATTGGAAATGTGATGCCTTTGAGAATTAAAGTGGAATTCCAGCTTACACCCATCTAGCTTTAACACTGTCCTCTTCCCCTCCTAACACCTATGTTAAATAACCTGTTAAAGAAAGATGCATATACTTATTATTTTCAGACTGCTCTGGTCCAGTCATGTGATCTTACCCTGTTTCAGCCAGCAGCAACTGCCGGGGAAAGGAGAGAGCACTAGAGACAATGGCAACAAAGCCTGGAGCGGTGACGTCACCCATAGGCTTTATTGGCCCATTTGTTATTAGCACTCCCTTCTCTCCCCTGCAGTCGCACTGGTTGACACAGGGGAGCCAAATCACGTGACCAGAGCAGAACGGCCTGAAAAGTATACATATCTTTCTTACAAAAGTTAGTTAGCATAGGTGTTATGAGGGGACAGTTTTAAGGCTAGCTATGCTGAACATGGAATTCTACTTTAAGAGAAGAGAGTTGCGGTGACATTCCAAATTAAATAGTATTGCAACACGCTCATTTCACATGGCCGTCATCCATTTTTTAATCGATGTACATCCGTTTTTCATCTGCTTCCATTTTTTTTAAAATGGGTCGTAACGGAAGTGGACGAAAAACTGATGTAAATAAACAATGTCCATTTACACCCATTTGCTCATAGGAATGCATTGCTGTCTGTTTTTCATCCGTCAGCAGACAGATTAAAAAGGGACAAATGGAACGCCCGTGTTAATGGGACCGAATGCATGTAATTTGTGTTAGAGTTAGGCGCACGCTGACACGTGTTACTGCTATGCCCTCAGTCACCAAAGAATTTATTTTTCTAATAATTAAATTTGACCTACCACCAATGTAACCTACCCTGATATCTTCAGGGTGTCAAGACACCAGCTAATTAATGAACTATCCTCTAGTGGAATATACACCGATCAGCCATAATCACCCACCTACAATTGAGTAGGCCCCCCTTTGCCGCCAAAATGGCCCGAACCCGCCGAGGCATGGACTTCACTAGACCCCTGAAGGTATGTTGTGGTATCTGCCACCAAGCTGTCAGTAGCAGGTCCTTTAAGTTCTGTAAGTTCCATGGATCGGACTTGTTTTTCCAGCACATCCCACAGATACCCGATTGGATCGAGATCTGGATAACTTGAAGGCCAAGTGTTCCTCAAACCATTCTAGAACCA
This sequence comes from Rana muscosa, assembly GCA_029206835.1. Lineage (NCBI taxonomy): Eukaryota > Metazoa > Chordata > Amphibia > Anura > Ranidae > Rana > Rana muscosa. The sequence continues at coordinate 159,646,625 of CM055118.1, forward strand.
TTTTTGCAGTGTGGTAGGGCACATTATCCTGCTGATATAGGCAACTTCCATCAGGGAATACTGTTTCCATGAAGGGATGTACTAGGTTAGCAGTTTAGGTAGGTGGTACGTGTGAAAGGAACATCCACATGAATTCCCAGCAGAACATTGCCCAAAGCACCATGCTGCCTTTGCCAATTAGCCTTCTTTCCATAGGGCACCCTGGTGCCATCTCTCCCCTAGGTAAGCAATGCAGAATCACTCGGCCATTAAATTGATGTAAATAAAATTGTGATTCATCAGACCAGGCCACCATTGCTCCGTGGATCAGTTCTGATGCTCTTGTGGCCATTGTAAGGGTGTGGACTGTGGACACGGGTGAGCATGGGCACCCTGACCTGTCTGTGGATACACAGCCCCATATCACAACAAACTGTGATGTACGGTGTGTTTTCACACCTTTCTATTGGAACCAACATTAACTTCCTAAGAAATTTGAGCTACCCATAGCTCTTTTATTGGATCGGCCTACCTGAGCCAGCGTTTGCTCTCTACGTGCATCAATGAGCCTTGGCCACCCATGACCCTGTCACCAGTTTTCCTTCCTTGGACAACTTTTGGTAGTGCCTGACCACTGCAGACCAGGAACATTCCACAACAGCCACAGTTTTGGGGATGCTCTGACCCAGTCGTCTAGCCACTACAATTTGGCCCTTGTCAAAGTTGCTCAAATCCTTACGCCTGCCCATTTTTTTTTTTGCTTTCCATGCATCAACTTCAGGGACAACCTGTTCACTTGCTGCCTAATATTGTATATCCCACCACCTTTTAGATGCCATTGTAGTAAGATAAGCAAAGTTATTTGCTTTATTTATTAGTGGTCAAACAGTTATGGCTGATCAGTATATAGGGAGACTTTATTATTTATTATATCATCATTCGGTTAAATTTCATGTTTCACCTCTATTTTACATCTCTCACAAAGAATGAAAAGCCATGCAAACTAATAGAAATGTAACCCTTACAGCCTTGCAACACGTACAAGCTGTGGAAATACTTTAACAAATTTTTTATTATTATTAACAGTTTCAAAAGGGCAAATAAGGTTACAACATTGGCAGGAGGTGAAAAAGTCTGAAGGTAACCACCCGGTACTTGGATGATAGCTCAACAAGGGGGAGGGGAGAAGAAGGAAACCTGTGTTTGGTAAGCGTAATGCCCCGTACACACGACTGGTTTTCCTGTTGGAAAAAGTCTGATGAGAGCTTTTGGTCAGGAATCCCGACCGTGTGTATGCTTCATTAGACTTTTTCCAACAGAAAAACTGCTGAAAAAAAAAAAAAAGAAGAGAGCTGGTTCTCTTTTTTCCCCCATCGGGAAAAAAACGGGTCGGAATTTCCGATCGTGTGTACAAATCCCGACGCAAGCTCGGAAACAAATCAACGCATGCTCGGAAGCATAGAACTTAATTTTGTCGGCTCGTCGTAGTCTTTTACGTCACCGCGTTCCTGGCAGTCAAAAGTTCACCGGACTTTTGTGTGACCGTGTGTATGCAAGGCAGGCTTGAGAGGAATTCCATCGGAAAAAACATCCAACTTTTTTCCGACGGGAAACCGGTCATGTGTACGGGGCATTAGAAGGGGAGAGGAGTTTTGGGGAAATACTTAGACTAGTCATACATCAATAGAATTTTGTTCAGAAAAAAAATATTTTCAGAACGTTTGTTCAATTATCTAAAAGTTAATGGTGTGGTGAGGAAAAAAATTAAAAGGATGGAAAATTTTTCCTCAAATTAAATTCTAACTATGAATATGACAGTGCATCCCAAAATCGAATGTAGAATCCAAAACATTAACAAGGCAATTGAACAAAATAGAGTGACGGCAGAAAAATAAAAATGGCTTATTAAAGGGGTTGTAAAGGTACAATTTTTTTTCCCTAAATAGCTTCCTTTACCTTAGTGCAGTCCTCCTTCACTTACCTCATCCTTCGATTTTGCTTTTAAATGTCCTTATTTCTTCTGAGAAATCCTCACTTCCTGTTCTTCTGTCTGTAACTCCACACAGTAATGCAAGGCTTTCTTCCTGGTGTGGAGTGTCGTGCTCGCCCCCTCCCTTGGACTACAGGAGAGTCAGGACGCTCTCTACATTGCAGATAGAGAAAGGAGCTGTGTGTTAGTGGGCATCCTGACTCTCCTGTAGTCCTGTAAATAAATCAAAAGGTGCTCCAACAAAGTATTAGTTGAAGGATGTGCTCACTTTTTTTATTTTTTTCTTCTCTCCACCTAAAAGATTTCAGTTTGTTGTTCAACTGAGTTGTACAGTTTATAGGTCACATTGAAGGTGGAACAAATCCTGAAATGATTTATCCTGGTCTCATTTTTTTACATCACAGAAACCTGACACAGCGGTGTGCAGACTTTTTATATCCACTGTATGAACAGAAGACCAGGTGGTGGCATTACATGGTTGGGCTACAGAATTTTGGTGCTAAAAAGCCCAGGAAACTCATACGGATCTGGTGGAGTAAGTGTGCAGGAACCACGGAGAATTTTGTTTAAGAGCAAAAGTTCTTGCAGTCAGATTCTTTATCCACACTGTAATGGTAGATTTTAAAGATGGGTGCCCCCTGCAAGGTCCCAAAAAGAGAACAAACAGGGAATCCACCTTTCTGATGGGAGCAGTAGCTTTTAGGCATACTCTAATGGCTTTAACTACATTCAGGAACTGTAGAGAGACTTCCTTTGGGTGCTTAGGAGCAGGACACAAGGATGACAGAACAATGTCCTCATTGATGTGGAATATTGAAACCACCTTTGGAAGAAAGCATGGTCTTGAGCATAAAGCAACCTTGTTTTTGTGAAGTATGCGCAAAGGCTCTTTAAATGAAAGTGCTGCTAGTTCAGAAACACATCCGTAGTTGCGATGGCTACCAAAAAGGATATTTTGCTAGACAGAATCTCCAGGAGAATATCCCTGAATGGTTTAAAGCATGGTTTCTGCTTACCCTTATATATACCCACTGAAGTGACAAGCCTAGGGGATGTTGGGGGGTGTCTCCCAAGAATCTGTGGTGTCAGAAGTGACTCATGCAGATAGAAGGAAGAGAGAGGAGAGAGGAGACAGAAATCACACTTGGTGCTTTGGCTTGAGGCAAGTAAACACTATAGAGTGATATATTCTGTTAATTTTTAACTTCAGTGGTTTACAAACGCTTTAAGGTCCCAAGGAAGCACAGGGTGCTGTAAGGAGTGTCTGCTGTAAGAAAAAATGTGAATAAAAGATTTTTTATAAGGGAGAGTGAATCCTGAGGCCTCTGAAAAAGGTTGGACAAGGCAAACACCTGCTCTTTAATGGTGCTTAAAGCAAAGGTCTGGTTATACCCGGTTTGCAGAAAGCCAGAATGCAAGGCACAGAGAAATCTCTGGGACTGAACTGACCAGGGACTGTACTGACCAGGTCAAACCAGGAAAAATCGATATATGACACTTTGGAATTTTAGGGAAATTGTTGAAGGAGGAAGGAAGAGGAGGAATACCTCTGCTGGGCTTCGGTACCATGAAAAAGTTTGAGTAGAATCCCTCAAACCTGCTTTATGTGGTACTGGCACAAGCATTTCCTGCAAGACAAGAGGTGGTTCAGGGCATTCTGCAAATCCAATGGTCTTTGGGAAATTTCTGTCTGATTTAAAAGAAAAGAGCAGTGAGGTGGTAGAGTCTTGGACTCTTCTGTACCCCTTGAAAACCACTAACGGAATCCACAAGTCTGGAACGTCTATGACGCAAAGAGATGCAAACCTCCTTAAGAGTGAGGATGTCCCTTCCTTATGAAGAGGACTTTGGGGAAGGCTTAGTGGCCTTTGTGGACCAAAGCTGTTTGACATACTAAAATTGCAGCAAGAAATTATTGCAGGGCTGGGCCTGACAGATAAAACAAGGGTTTTAGGAGTGCAGAATCTTCGAAAGAAGAACATCTTCAATAGGTACAGTGAGATGTTTGTTTAGAACAGAGACAGCAGGATCAACCACAGGAACAGCCCACTTCTTTGTAAACTCTTTTTCAACTAGAGTTCCGCAACGATATGGGGAAAATTATTTCAGGACTGTTATAAACTGCGCATTTTCTCTGTTCATGGAAAGGGAATGGTGTGCTGGATTTTGCAGGTCTCTCTGTACCCAAACAGGCATGCTGGGACAAAGGAGAGTCAAGTTGCACAATGACAAGGCTTTTGCGGACAGAGGCAATGAGTTTATCAACATTAGTAAGCATGTTGCATGAAGCTCCATCTTCAAAATAGTGAGTCTGGGAGACAGAAAATCTCTGCAACTTCCTCCACTACTGTCTCCATATCCTCATCATCCATTCTGTGTCTTCGTCTTCTAGGACTAGCATATCGGCATCTGAATCTGGTTGGGAAACAGGAATAGGAAAGAAGGAGGGGCATTTTAGAGCCCTGGAAAAGGGTGTCTGTACTAAGGCCTTAATCTGAAAAAGGAAATGTGTCATAGATACAGAAAATCCTGCTTTAGTCAAATAGGCCACTTGTTGCATGCCTAAAATAGAATCAGAGGCTGAGGCTGGTGTTAAGACGGATTCCTGCTCTGGTGCAAGGATGCATTGTTACTCTTAGGTTGAGCTACCTGAGGGCCCTTGGCAGAGCAAATGTTCACTTGTATCTCTAAATTGGCTCCGTTTTATCTGATCTCCGCCACATAGCTACAAGTGAGCGCATTCTCCTGTGGGGTTCTCACAGAAAAGAGTGTGGGCGATAGAGTAAGCAAGTCAGGAGAAAGCCGTAACCCAGGTGTAGACTGGCCTGCAATGAATCCTGGTGGCAAAAGTGTGGGAGTATGTGCCTGAGTACCTTATAAGCGTTCTGGGTGGAAGTGGTGTTAAAGTGTGCAACCAGTGGTGCGATGTAACACATGGTAATTCAGAACAGGACCCAGTAGAGAGCCGTGTGGTACATCACTGGTGACTGCCCTCTGTTCTGAATAAACCCCATTTACAACCACACACAGATATCTATACTCTAGTCAATTTAATAGCCACTGAACCACCCAAGGGTTAAGTCCTAGCTTGTATATCTTCTTTCTGAGATCATTAGTGTGGGACAGTGGAAATAAAAATATCCCATTTCAATGTAATATGAATACTGTGTATACTAGGGGTAATAGTGTCAATAAATGATGGAGATATCTCTTGCATTTTCTGTGTAGTAGTGCTTTTTGGGGAAGCCAAATTCCAGTAGCATCACCTGCACAACCATAACTTACCTCCAATGGGGACACCTGACAACTAAGTTTGAATAGATTTGCTCTCACACAGACCTGAGAAAAAAATAAAGACACTTCTACACTCTAGGCAAAAAAAAAAAAACTGACAGGGGTTCTGACCATTTCATACTCCCATCCAACAAGTTTTTACTTAATATCCACCTTAAAATGGATGGTACTGTACTTCACTATATAAACCTACTTTCTTAAAACAATTTTGCAGCTATTCTACCACATTACTTTCATTCCCTGATTGTACAGTCAGAACTGTATAGCCTTAAAAAGTTTTTACTCACCTCGTTATTTGTGAAAAATAAAAAGGTATGGGGATTTTCTCCCCTCACAGATGTAATGATACAAGGGGAAAATGTGGTTGCTTTGTTCAAGAGACGGCCACCAAGGAGGCCATGTCAGCGACTGACAAAAGTTGACTAATTAATAATCTGTTATGCCAGGGCGCGATTAGCGACTCGTATTAAAAATAAACCGATCCAATAAAGGATAGGATAAACTTACATTTTAATCTCCAAGATCTTATTAGTCTGCCGAAAGCCAGAGCGTTTACAAAACGAATCACATCCGCAGAGAGTTTAATAAAAATCTCCACCGCACCCGGCTAACTGTGCCAAGAGGAAAGGGACGAGTGCCAGGGAAATTGGAGGATGTGAGAGTTTGATGAGGAGACTGCCGTGCCAGATAGTTTAGGACTTATTATCAGGCCTGTGGCATTGAATGGGTTCATAGCTAAAGTGAAATAAGAGTGGGTGACATGCCAGCAGCCCTCACTTTGATGGGCTTGCTATAATCTGACAGGGACAGCAGTCACGGAGGCCAGGCCTCCCCTTGGCATGAAATGTGGGATGACTACCTACTTCTTCTGCTACCTCTCTTCTCCTGAAATACCTGCTGGAGGGATGTTCACCTTCCTCCATAGAGGACTCATGAAATACTCTGCACTAGAGACCTTCATCTATCTAAAGCTAGCCATAGATAAGATTTTTTTTTCCAGGCTGAATTAAAAAAATTAAAAAAATATAAAAAAAGAGAAAAAATTATTTCATCCACACAAACAAGGTGTATGAAGGAATCCGCCCACCAGGAAATTGTACTCTGACAACGAGACCCAGCGCTGTCACAATACACTGATCAATGGCTGCAGCCACTGATAGACAAAAGTTTTTCAACTCGCCCCTCTTCTATGGCCAGCTTAACTCTCCCCTCCTGAAATACTCTGCACTGCTGGATGACTCTTATCTTTCCTCTATCAAAAGTTCCTTTCCAGAAATACCAGTGCAGGGGTGACTGGGGGTTCAAACCAGCCTTTACTCCATCCAGCACTAAAATAAAATGTTTTGGCTTTAGGTAAACTAACACCTAAACTCAAAAGTAGCCCTTCATCCAAAACAGAACACAAAATAGCTCCCTAACCGCAGACCTAAATCTTACCTATACCCCACCACTGAGTTGACCTCGAAATGTACACACCTTATCAGGAATAGAAAGCACACAGTCCTACACCACAATTTAACAGTTCTAAACCTCCAACACTGAAAGCTACTAATCAGTCATCTGGGAAAGCATAAAGCCCATCTCTCTGGGCAAATATTAACCCCCTCCCACCCCGGCTAACTTATTTGCATGCTTTTTTTTCTAACTATGTAAAGCAAAATGAACACTATATTACCAAAAGTATTAAAGCGCCTGCCTTTACACGCACATGAACTTTAATGGCATCCCAGTCTTAGTCCGTAGGGTTCAATATTGAGTTGGCCCACCCTTTGCAGCTATAACAGCTTCAACTCTTCTAGGAAGACTGTCCACAAGGTTTAGGAGCGTGTCTATGGGAATGTTTGACCATTCTTCCAGAAGCACATTTGTGAGGTCAGGCACTGATATGGATGAGAAGGCCTGGCTCTCAGTCTCCGCTCTAATTCATCCCAAAGTTGTTCTACCGGGTTGAGGTCAGGACTCTGTGCAGGCCAGTAAAGTTTCTCCACCCCAAATTTGCTCATCTGTGTCTTTATGGACCTTGCTTTGTGCACTGGTCCAAATCATTTAGTGGAGGAGGGATTATGGTGTGGGGTTGTTTTTCATGGGTTGGGTTTGGCCCCTTAGTTCCAGTGAAGGGAACTCTTCAGCATCAGCATACCAAGACATTTTGGATAATCTCATGCTCCCAACCTGTGGGAACAGTTTGGGGATGGCCCCTTCCTGTTTCAACATGACTGTGCACCATTGTACAAACAAGGTCCATAAAGACCATAAAGTCCATAAGCGCGTTTGGGATGGAGGAACTTGACTGGCCTGCACAAAGTGCTAACCAAAACCTGATAGAACACCTTTGGGATAAATTAGAGTGGAGACTGCCAGCCAGGCCTTCTCGTCCACATCGGTGCCTGACCTCACAAATGCGCTTCTGGATGAATGGTCAAACATTCCCATAGACACACTCCTAAACCTTGTGGACAGCCTTCCCAGAGAGTTGAAGCTGTTATAGCTTCAAAGGGTGGGCCAACTCAATATTGAACCCTACGGACTAAAACTGGGATGAAATTGAAGTTCATGTGCGTGTAAAAGGCAGGTGTCTCAATACTTTTGGTAATATCCCACTGCTTAAAAAAAATGATGGTAGTGATTAGGCCAATTTGAGTGCAGCACACAGAAGCCACAGGTGTAGAGAAATATGGCTGATACAACTAATATTCACGCCTATTTTGGTTTTGTAACAACATATGGATCACTATAAATAAAGTGTATATTAAAGTGGTTGTAAACCCTTTACAACCACTTTATACTACAAGCAAGTCTATAATTAGGCTTACCTGTAGCTGCACTGGATATCTCCTAAACCTGCACGGTTTAGGAGATATCCCTGTATTTGCATGTGCCGACATCATGCGGCACATGCGCACTCAAGCCAACTGAAGCAATGGCACGTACGTGCCGTTGCTTCAGTTGTACTGTGCCGTTCCCGGCGGGAGTGACGTCATCGTGGCTCTGGCCAATCACAGTGCCGAACCCGTGATACCCGGAAATAACCTCCGGGATAGATGACGCCGGCCGGAGGGGGAGACGAGGGCGGCTGCGGAGGCTTTGCTCTCGGGTAAGTAATTTATAATGAGCTAGTATGCTATGCATACTAGCTCATTATGCCTTTATCTTGCAGGGTGTTTTTTTTTTTTTTAGGAGGGTTTACAACCACTTTAAGTACCTAATGATCTGCCAGAAATCCAGTGAGCTCCTAAAATTCTGTTTAAGCTGACAACACACTGCGAAATCCCAAGCAGTGTTGCCAGCCCTGCCTGCTGGACTGAAGAACTCCACCTATACCTAGCCTTCTCTATGCCTCTCAATATGCATACATTGATTTCTTTCCCAGCAAGACAATGCTACTGTCTTGACACTCAACAGCCTGCTTATATAGTGTGTGTAGTGAAAGAAATCTATGCAGATGTAGTCCTGGGGAACACCTTCATTAAAACCAACTTTCCAGCAGCTGCCCCTGCAAGAATTTTACAAGCCTAGTAATAATGCCAAAAGGTAGTGATAAAAGCTACAACCCTGATTCCAAAATAATGGAGATGCTGTGGAAAATCTTCATAAAAACAGAATGCAATGATTTTGCAAGTCTCATAAATTCATATTTTTTTCACAATAGAAAATATATGAAAGGTTTAAACTGAAAAAATGTACCATTTAAGGAAAAAAAAAAAAGTAATTTTGAAATTGACGGCAGCAACATGTCTCAAAAAAGTTGGGACAAGGCCATGTTTACCACGGTGTAGTGTCCCCTCTATTTTAACCACATTCTGGGAAGTGAGGGGACCAGTTGCTGGAGTTTTGGGAGAGGAATGTTGTACATTTCTTAATTTATATAGGATTCTAACTGCTCAACAGTCCTGAGTCTTCTTTTTTTCCAAGATGATTCAAATGTTTTAAAATTGGCTAAAGGTCTGGACTGCAGGTAGGCCAATTACCCACCCGGACTTTTCGACTACAAAGCCATGCTGTTTTTCATAGATGAAGTATGCGGTTTAGCATTGTCCTGTTGACATATGGTCTTCCCTGAAAAAGACAGTCTGGATGAGAGCATATACTGCACTAAAACCTGGATATACTGTATTTCTCGGCATTGATGGTACCTTTACAGATGTGAAATTTGCCTATTCCATAGGCACCAATGCATCGCCATACCATCAGAGATGCAGGTTTTTAAACTGAGCGCTGATAACAAGCCAGAAGGTCCCTCTCCTCTTTAGTCCGAAGAATGCAGTGTCCATAGTTGCCAAAAAGAATGTCAAATTTCAATTTGTCTTACCACAGAACAGTTTTCAACTTTGCAGCAAACCATTTTAAATTAGTTTTGGTTCAGAGAAAACAGTGGCGTTTCTGGATTATGTTCAGATATGGCTGATAGAGCTTTACCTTGCATTTTTGGATGGCACAGTAAACTGTGTTCACAAACAGTGAATTTTGGAAGTATTCCTGAGCCCTTGCAGTGATCTCCATCACAGAATCATGTTTGTTATTAATGCAGTGTCGTCTGAGGACCCGAAGGTCGCGGCATCCAATATTGTGTTTTGGCCTTGTCTTTTGCGCCCAGAGATTTCCCCAGATTCTTCAAATCATTTGATGATATTATGTAGAGGATGATATTAAGTCTTTGCAATTTTACGTTGAGAAATATTATTCTGAAATTGTTTGACAATTTTTAGATGCAGATGTTCAGTTGTTGAACCTCTGCCCATCTTTACTTGTGAGATACTTTGACTCTCTAAAGCCCTGTACACACGATCTGATTTCCGATGGAATAAAATCCGATGGATTTTTCCATCGGATTTTCGATGAAGCTGACTTCCATCAGTCTTGCCTACACACCATCAGTCGAAAATCCGACCGTCCCAAACGCCGAGACGTAAAACACTCCGACGAGCCGAGAAAAATTAAGTTCAATGCTTCTGAGCATGCGTCAACTTGATTCTGAGCATGCGTGGGTTTTTTCTCCGATGGAGTTCTACACAGACGATCAGAATTTGCTATAGTTTTTTTTTCCATCGGATAAATTTAAAACATGTTCTATTTTTAATCACCGATGGAAAAAAGACCGATGGGGCCCATACACGATCGGTTTGTCCGATGAAGTCCATCAGACTGTTTTCATCGGTAAAACCGATCGTGTGTACAGGGCTTAAGGCTGGCCATACATTATACAATGTTCTTGTAAATTTTCCTTTAGATTTACCAAAACCATATAATATGAGGTCAACCCTAAAAACGTTTGCACTACATAGTTGAAGGTATATCTATAGGAAATTAAACAAGAAAATTATATAATGTATGGCCATATGCTTTTTTTATACTCAAGTCATGTTACCGACTAGTTGCCAATCAATCTAATTAGTTGCAAAATTTTCTTTCAGCTCTTCCTTGTTAATACTACTTGGACCCCTTTCACACTGAAGCGCTGCTAAAACAGGGATAAAGCGCTTTTTATGGTGCTTTAGCAGGGTTTTAGGGGCGCTTTTGCAGCACTTTTTTGGCGCTAGCGGGGTGTTTCTTAAAAAATAAATTAAAAAAAAACCCATTTTGCGGCCCTTTCTAAGAGCTTTAAAGGCGCTTCGGAAGCGCTGACCATTCATTTCAATGAGCAGGGGCGTTTTTGGAGCGCATTTTACAGCGTTCCAAACCTGCCCCAATGATGCTGCTTGCAGGACTTTTACCAACGTCCCACAAGCGCACCGCCCAAGTGGGAAAGCAGTCATGCAAATAATAGTGAGGCAATTTTCAGGTGCAATTTTGAGCGCTAAAACGCCTAAAAACGGTCTTAGTGTAAAAGGGGTCTTACTTTGGCAGCTTTTTGCTGCCCTGTCCCAACTTCTTTTGTAAACGTGTTGCTGCCATCAGTGTCAAAATTATTATTTTTTTCCTTAAAATTGTAAATTTTCTCAGTTTAAACATTTTATGTGTTTCTATTGTGAATAAAATATAGGTTTATGAGATTTGAAAATGATTGCAGTCTGTTTTTATGTAGATTTTACACAGGGTCAAATTTTTTTGGGGAATTGGGGTTGTATTTTCTACTACTGGAACAAAGTAAAAGAAGAAATTAATATTGGGGCACAATCAAGAGGGAGAGAGAGGAGTTTGGTAGTAAAGTTATGCCATATTTATACAACTCTTTTAACACAAGCATTGGTAAGAACCAGGGGTTGGTGGTGGTATGGGGTAGGGACAGGAAGTTAAGGGTAGCCAATCACAGGGTAATTTTGGCATACCTTGCACCATTTAAAGGCAGGTGGGCTGGCGCCATGCATCAATTCACAAGACAACTTCAGGCAGGCAGAAGATTCAAGAGAGGAAAGAAGCATGCAATTACCGGTATATCAGATTGAAACTACTGAGCTAAGTTTAGGGGCATTGTACACTTTCAAACATTTTTGCTGTTTTAACTAGGTATTACTATAGTTATATTCCCTGTGTCATTTGTTTGCCTTACCTTGTAATGATGGGCTCACGTGTTGTGGCTGCAGTTTAAAGTGTCATAACCGAATGATTCCCATACATTAATCAGTCTAACATGTGCCTATTTGCTAAAGGGACAAGGAGCTTATTGTTGTGGGTCACAATCCATGCCTTACCATTTCCTCTGTGTTGTATCACAAATATGGGACCGCTAATGCGATTAAAAACTGCATCTTTGTTAATTGCTCCGCCTGACTGGGCCCGTTTTAGATCCAATTAATTACCCCTCACCTGTAGAACACTAGACTGAAAGACCCATGGATTGTGGAATATGTAGTCTCTCCACAGGAGGTGTCAATTTAGACTTCAAACAGAGGTTATGCATTAATCTGTGCAGTGCCATGCAGCATGAATCATGTTTGTACACATCAAATGACACCTTGAAACAACATGATCAATACACATTTAATGCAGGTGAAAAACTCAAGGTATAGGTAGCAAGGTATTATATAGCCATTAATGCCTAATTGAATTCTCTGAAAGAGGAAGTAAACTTCCTCTGCTGACATTTACCTATAGGTAAGCCTATAAGGATGATGAATATGATTCTCACTTCCTGAGCAAAGCTGTTAAAGAGGAGCCCCAGTCTCCCCCCAAAAAAATTTAAAAGTCAGCAGCTACAAATACTGTAGCTGTTGACTTTTAATATAATGACACTTATTTGTCCCTGGATCCAGTGCTGTCCTTATCCAAGCCAGCTTCCAACTACGCATACGCAAACTGTGCTGTGTTTTGTGATTGGTCCCACAGTCTTCCTGGGACCTGTGATGTGTAGCAGAAGGCTGCAGAGGATAGAGGGGGTCAAAATCAGGTACTCGCTACCACCCCCCCCCAAAAAAAAAAAATGAGTGGCAAATGTAAAAGGGGGGAAGAGGTAGAGCAGAACTTCCCCATTTGGGTGAAGTTCTGCTTTAATTGGAGCAGTGTTCAGGGTAGCATGTGGAAGAGCTGGGTGAGTCTCCTGTCGCTGCCAGCATGGGGGCATTTACTGTAACTCTTGCTGTAGTAGTTTAAGTAGAAAAGTGGCACAATAGTTACTGTATAGGCAGCCTCAATAAATTACGAGTTCAATTTGGCATCAAAGACAGCTGCACTCTACAAATATATACATCACATACCTACTGAACACTAGACAATACTGTACCAACATGTCATACTACAAGACTGGGTCAGTCACTACGAGGCAACATTGTACAATCATTCTATGCAACAGAGCTGAGAATCACAAAACACTGTACAAGCAAAAATCCTCTTCAATGGGCTACACATTCTGCAACATGTCTCCACCAAGCCAAGAGATGGTGCCGACTATATTTGCCACATTTCAATCACAATAAGCAAGATACAAACTGGAAACACATTAAAAACAGAATATTTAAGGAAATGTTATCGTTGAGCCAGGCAAAAGACAACACTTTACAAACAAATATACACACTGGAACATCTTCCCATTGAGCCATTCACCAGCAACACCACACAAAACACCACTATACATTTAGTAACACATTTCCACTCACGTCCTATTTTTTATGTACACAAGTCCATGGCTTTATTCTTTCCTATGTGTGAGCTGTACTCCTAGCAGCCTCCAGCAGAGAATGGCTTGTTCATAGGAGGATTAGGGCCATGTGCATGTGCCATAAGAAAGAATGTATGGCGGTAGGGAGAGCAGCTCTTTGAAGATTGCTGGAATGAAAGGGAAGGCATTTAGGTGGTGGTAACTTAAAGGACAGTTGTACTACCTGACCCATATTCTGCCTATGTTGTTTTATATTTCCATAAATTGAGAAAGCAGTAAAAATACTCTTTTGTTGAAGAAAAAAAACCTGCGGTTTGGTCTCCTACTGATACTGGTTAAGTAACTAAAGGTCTAGGCACTGGTCACATGACATGTCACATGCTTAAATGTCAGTTCCTTAAGCCCCATGACCAATGCGTCCATACTTAATCAAGGGACAAGCTATTGAGGCAGTTCAGAACAATGGTTTCTACTGCACAGCTAAGGCCTCATGTACACTGCTGCTGGTAAACAGAGGTTTAGGAGCACCTTGGCAGTTTTTTCAGCTGCCCCTGAACTCTCCTCTATGTTATCTTATCAGTACATGTACACAGGGTAGTTTATAGTCGTTTCTAGGCAGTTGAGTTTAAAAGCATTTTTTGGAACGCAAAAAAATGCATTCAGGACGAATGTTCAGAGGCATTTGAAACGCCAAATGCCTGCAACAGCTTGTAAACGCGTTTCGTTTACAGGCATTTTTCATTTTTGGCTATTTGAAAACAAAAACCGCTGCTAAACGTGGCAAAACGCCACTAAACGTGGCATGTAAACGCGGCAAAACTGACGTTATGAACATCGGTTACTATCTGTCAAGTTAAATCGTTCCGGAGAGGTTGTAAAAATGTCCCGTGTACATGAAGCCTTAAGCGACACTTCAGGCACAAAACTCATGTAAATATATTTCTCAGTAGCCACATTGGATTTAAATACAATTTGTGTTCATCTAAAGCCCCATACACACAGTCAGACTTTTTAAACAACAAACTTCTAAATTTCCAAGTTTTAAAAAAAAATCCGACCGTGTGTACGCTCCATCGGACAAAATTTTTCGGGTTTCATCAGACAAATGTTCGCTCTGCAAACTAACATACTTTTCGGCTACAAAAGTCCTACGGTGCAAAGTCCTGCTGTGTGTACAGAAATCCATCGGACTTTAGTCCAAAGTACAAACGCATGCTCAGAACCAATGTTAAAATCAACCAACAATCGCAGAAGTTGACCAAAGGATGGCGGTAAGGAGCAGAAAAGAGCAGAAAAACCACGTGATTTGGGGAAAGTTTGCTGAAAAAGTCCTATCGTGTGTATGCATACCAAGTTCACGGCCAACGCCCTTCAAACAAAAATCCACGGAAAAGTTTGTTGGAAGTCCGATCATGTGTATGAGGCTTAAGACCTTGCAAACCCAGTTATTACAGTGCCTTGAAAAGGTATTCATACCCCTTGAAATTTTCCACATTTTGTCATGTTATAATCAAAAACGTAAATGTATTTTATTGGGATTTTATGTGATAGACCAACACAAATTGGCACATAACTGTGAAGTAAAAGGAAAATGATAATTGGTCTTCAATTTTTTTTTTTTTACAAATAAACGTGAAAACTGTGGCGTGCATTTGTATTCAGCCCACCTGAGTCAATAATTTGTAGAACCCCCTTTTGCTGCAATTGCAAGTCTTTTTGGGGATGTCTCTACCAGCTTTGCACATCTAGGAGAGTGAAATTTTTGCCCATTCTTCTTTGCAAATTAGCTCAAGCTCTGTCAGATTGGATGGAGAGCATCTGTGAACAGCAATTTTCAAGTCTTGCCACAGATTCTCAATTGGATTTAGGTCTGGACTTTGACTGGGCCAATCAAACACATGAATATGCTTTAATCTAAACCAATTTGATTGTAACTCTGGCTGTATGTTTAGGGTCGTGGTCCTGCTGGAAGGTGAACCTCCGCCCCAATCAAGTTTTTTGCAGACTCTAGCAGGTTTTCTTCTAAGATTGCCCTGTATTTGGCTCCATCCATCTTCACATAAACTGATCAGATTCCCTGTCCTGCTGAAGAAAAGCATCCCCACAACATGATGCTACCACCACCATGTTTCACAATGGGGATGGTTTGTTAAGGGTGATGTGCAGTGTTAGTTATCCGCCACACATAGCATTTTGCTTTTAGGCCAAAAAAGTTCATTTCTTTATCGTACATCATGGGACACAGAGCCTTAAGTAATTTACTTAATGGGTAATAGGCCTACCTTCAGGTGTTGACACTGGTAAACCCTAATTAAGGAAGTTTACTCCCTATATAACCCCTCCTCCTTCCAGGAGCACATCAGTTTTTTCGCCAGTGTCTAAAGGTGTTGGTCACGAGTGAAGATGTGCTCCGAGGAGCTCCAGGAGGGATCCATGCTGGATTTAAATTCCTCCATAAAAAGAAGCCAGATCCACCACAGTGCCACTGAGGCCTAAATGGATGGTACCTGAGACCTCGTATCCGAAGCACGAGGTTTTGCCTGTAACGCCTCTCTTTGTAGGGCTGGACCCCAGGAAACCAGGGCTTAGGTCTTGTTACATTACCTATTTGCTTCCTGATGGGGTGCTATACATGGCCCAAGGCAGTGGAAATCCCTTTTCAGGGACCCCCATCCTTGAAGGTTTGGCTAAACACAGCCCACCGTGATGGGTGAAAGCTGGATTTTTTCTGTTAATTCAGAAAAATCCTGCGACGATGATAAGGTAAGGAAGAAACTTAAGTATTTTCAATGTCTATGTATTTCTTCCATTAAGGAAAAGAGATTGTCATGCCTTAAAGTCTCCACTAGAGGGAGCCTATGCACTTGCCATACTCTGTCGTCTTCACTAAGCTCAGTCCGTGCTTGATTGGTACAGCAGGTGGAGGGGATATTCTTACCAAGGTAAGATAAAGCCTTTTAAAAGAGTTTTTTTCCCCCCTCTGATGGGACCAGTGGGTTAGGGAGACAGCAGCGCTGCACCCCCCTTACTTACCCCTTCCCCCCGCTGTGGGGGACGCAGAGGTCCCGCTATGTACCACGATAGGATTGTCTGGCTGTTTTTTTGTTTCTCTGCCTCATTGCAGTCTCTGCTCCCCTCCCCCTCCCCTTCTCTTGTTTGGTCAGGGATCCATATAAAAAAAATAAAAAAAAAGTTTTTTTTTAAATGGAAAAAGGGGGCGGGATTTTTCCCGGAGGGGGCGGAGCCTAAACGCAGTACCGCGAAAATGGGAAACATATAGCCATGTCAGTCTCTCCTCTGCTGCTGAGGAGGAAGAATACACAGAGACACACGAGCTGTGAGACACGTATGGGTTGCACTGGCATTCCTGATTCAGGAAAGACACTCTTTTCAGCACTAGGCTGAAACTTTATAGCGGCTTTTAAAGTCATGACTATTTTCAGCGATTTACTGCAAATTGTATAGCGCCTCTGTTTTTGTACTTAGGACTATGCCTACCAAAAAAGACACCTCAGAAGCCAAAAAAGCAAAGATTTCACCCCCAGGCATTGAGACTTCTAGCTGTAATTCCATGCTGTCATTCTCGCCTGAATTACCAATTATGGCAACACAGGGTGAGCCATTGGAACAAATTGATGGTGCAACTGCCTCTCACATCTCAGCACCTAGATATGTGACTGAAGATGCCCTCTCCTCCTCCCTCCAGGGTATGGAAGAAAGATTAGCGGCTTTAATCGCATCCTCTATTCAGAGTGATAAGAAACGTACTAGCCCTTCCCCCACTTTAGCTTTACTAGGGGAACAGTGGACTCACGATGAGGTGTTAACCTCAATCGATCAGTAAGAAAGACAAACCGATGATTCCTCCTTGGGAGGAGACAACGGTAGATGAACCTTTTTCAGCTTCCCAAACTGAGAAATTGCTGATACAATCTCTTACAGAAATGGTTCGCTCCACCTTCATGCTGCCTCTAACAGTCTCATGAAAACCCGGCCTCTTCCTTCGGTTCTTTGAAACCTTCCCATGCTTTGCATGCGTTTCCAGCACATGCATTGCTAGAACAGCTTATTTTTCCGGAATGGGATCATCCGGATAAACATTTTCTCCCTCCTAAGAGTTTTGCAAATCGCTATCCTCTGGAGGAAAGATTCTCCAAAAGATGGAAAGTACCAGCAGTTGACGCTGCGATTTCCAATGTGAATAATAACTTGACTTGTCCTGTAGACAATGCACAAATGCTTAAGGATCCAACAGATAAGAAGTTGGAATCCCTGCTAAAATCTGCCTTTTCCATAGCAGGTGCCGTCACTCAGCCAGCAGTCGCCGCAATAGGCGTCTGCCAATCCCTAAAGGACCAATTTAAATTGGCCCTTAGAGAACTTCCTACACAACAAGCTCGGGATTTGGCTGAACTACCTAAGGCATTATGTTTTGCCATAGATGCCATTAAAGATTCCATTCACCAGGCATCCCGCCTTACGCTTATGCTTGTACATATGCGCAGGATCCTGTGGCTAAAGAATTGGTCAGCTAAAACACCATGTAAGAACCTCCTAACTGGGTTTCCCTTCCATGGGGAGCGACTTTTCGGAGAGGACTTGGATAAATATATCAAGACAATTTCTAGTGGGAAAAGCACGCTTTTACCCGTCAAAAGAAAATACAAACGCCCTTCATTTAAACGGGCCCTTTCCCCTGCGCCAAGGGCTTCCGCCTCTAAGCAGTGGCGACGGCCTCCGCCGTCAGACTCTAGAGGAAGACCTCAGAGTCAGACCCAGGCTCAAAAGAAGCCCTGGGGTAGGAAATCTGCAAAACAGAATCCTAAAGCCTCGTCATGAAGAGGCAACCCCCCCTCACCAAGGTGGGGGGAAGACTTCTGCACTTTTCAGAAGTCTGGAAAAAGGAAATTCAGGACACATGGGTCATCTCCACGGTAACGCTGGGATACAAGCTGGAATTCCGGAACTTTCCACCATCTCGTTTCCTAAGATCAAGCGTACCCAAGGATCCAGAGAAGAAACAATCTCTGTTTCAAGCACTAGACCGATTAAGATCTCAAGGGGTGATCATACAGATCCCCACAAGGGAACAAGGTCTGGGGTTTTATTCAAATCTTTTCATGGTACCAAAACCAAATGGAGACGTCAGACCCATTCTAGATCTAAGAAAGCTAAATCAATTCCTGAAGATCCGCTCCTTTCGCATGGAGACAATCGGATCAGTAGTTTCTATCCTTCTAGGAGGAGAACTTCTTGCGTCAATCGACATCAGGGATGCATATCTGCATATCCCTATATTCCCTGCTCATCAAAAATTTCTGCGGTTCGAATTAGAACAACAGCATTTCCAGTTTGTAGCCCTGCCCTTCGGGCTAGCCACAGCACCCCGGGTGTTCACCAAGGTGCTGGCCCCACCTCTAGCCAGGTTAAGGGCACAGGGCATAACAATCATAGCGTACCTAGACGATCTATTACTTATAGATTAATCAGTGATTCGCTTGAAGCAAGCTGTACGCACTACAACCGACTATCTGAAAGCATTGGGTTGGATTCTCAATCTGGAGAAATCTTCCTTAATACCGCTAAAAAGACTGGAGTACTTGGATCTGAACATCACACAGCCCAGGAAAAGGTGTTCTTGCCTCTAGCAAAGATCAACTCCATAAAAGAATTGGTACGGCGGGTCAGGTCAAATGGCAATTCCTTCCATTCGCCTCTACATGAGGTTACTAGGAACCATGGTGGCTTAATTCGAAGCAGTTCCTTTTGCCCAGTTCCATTCAAGACTGTTGCAAAACAGTATCCTGTCTGCTTGGAACAAAACAATTCAAGCCGTAAGCCCCATACACACTATCAGTTTTCTTGCAGGTTTTTCTCTTCTGGTTTACCAAAACCATCTAATATGAGGTCAAACCTTAAGAGTTTCAATTCGTATGCAATCAGGCAGGCCCTTGCACTACATGGTTTTGGTAAACCTGAAGAGAAAAACCTGCAAGAAAACTGATAGTGTGTATGGGGCTTTAGACTCGCCAATGCGGCTGTCCCCAAGAGTGGCCCAAAGCCTCACTTGGTGGTTACTAACCCAGAATCTGCTGAAAGGAAGATCCTTCAGACCAGTTATCTGGAAGGTCGTAACGACGGATGCCAGCCTCTCAGGCTGGGGAGCAGTACTAGAAAGGACAACTGTCCAAGGACAATGGTCAAGGACCGAAAGAGGCTTGCCCATCAATATCCTAGAGATTCGGGCAGTACGTCTGGCTCTAAAGGCCTGGACTTCCAGGCTACAGAATTACCATGTCAGGATTCAATCCGACAATGCCACAGCTGTGGCCTATATCAATCACCAAGGGGGCACCAAGAGTCTCTCAGCGCAGAGAGAGGTGAACCATATTCTAACTTGGGCAGAAAGGAATGTTCCTTGCCTTTCTGCAATATTCATTCCCGGAGTAGAGAATTGACAGGCGGACTACTTAAGTCGCCAGCAGTTATTCCCAGGGGAATGGTCGCTTCACCCCGACATATTTCGGGCTGTTTGCCAAAGATGGGGGACTCCAGACGTAGATCTCCTAGCATCCAGATTCAACACAAAGTTGGTCAACTTTGTGGCCAGAACAAGGGATCCATTCGCATGCGGAACGGATGCGTTGGTGACCCCATGGGATCAGTTCTCACTGATATATGCATTTCCCCCCATCCAGTTGCTGCCTCGACTTCTTTGCAGAATCAAGCTGGAAAGGAAGCCGATTATTCTGGTAGCACCAGCATGGCCCAGAAGGTCATGGTATGCAGAAATCGTAAAGATGGCAGTGGAGGGCCCATGGTCCCTCCCACTACGCTCAGATCTGCTCACTTAGGGACCGATATTCCATCCTTCCTTACGGTCTCTAAATTTAACGGCTTGGCTATTGAAACCCACATTCTAAAGAGACGTGGGCTTTCCGGGTCAGTTATCTCCACCCTGATCAATGCCAGGAAGCCAGCTTCCAGAACAATATATTATAGCGTCTGGAAGGCTTATGTTTCCTGGTGTGAATCCAAGGGTTGGCACCCTCGGAGATATATCATAGGCAGAATTCTTGCCTTTCTACAATTAGGGGTAGAGATGAAATTGGCCTTAAGTACTATTAAGGGCCAAGTCTCAGCTTTATCGGTCTTATTTCAGAGACCACTTGCTACTCATTCTTTAGTCCGGGGCTTTATACAAGGAGTAACGCGGCTTAATCCACCCGTCAAACCTCCCTTGAATCCCTGGGACTTAAATATAGTTTTGTCTGTGTTACAAAAACAGCCATTTGAACCGATACAACATATTCCCCTAGTCCTTCTGACAAGGAAGTTGGTATTTTTGGTTGCTATATCCTCAGCAAGGAGGGTATCAGAGTTGGCTGCTCCTTCTTGTAAAGATCCGTATTTAATTTTTCATGAGGACAGAGTGGTACTACGCCCTCGTCCAGGCTTTTTGCCAAAAGTAATTTCAGGTTTTCACCTGAACCAAGATATTGTCCTGCCATCGTTTTTTCCAAAACCATGTTCCAGGGAAGAAAAGTCACTACATTGTCTTGATGTGGTGAGAGCAGTGAAAATCTATTTAAAGAAAACTGCTCAGATTCGTAAGACTGATGTCTTATTTATTCTGCCGGAGGGTCCTAAGAAGGGACAGGCAGCGTCGAAATCCACTGTCGCTAAGTGGATTCGGCAAGTGATAATTCAAACTTATGATTTAAGGGGCAAGATTCCCCCATTTCGAGTTAAGGCGCACTCTACCAGGTCGGTTAGTGCTTCTTGGGCAGTGCGTCATCAGGCCTCCATGGCTCAGATCTGTAAGGCCGCAACTTGGTCTTCAGTGCATACATTCACAAAATGTTATCATCAGGTGGATGTAAGGAGGTATGAGGATATCGCCTTCGGGCGCAGTGTGCTGCAAGCAGCAGTGTAGATCCTCAAGTCTGGGTGTACCCTTCGGGTTGTTTCTCCCACCCCTCAAGTGGCATTGCTATGGGACGTCCCATTAAGTAAATTACTTAAGGCTCTGTGTCCCATGATGTACGATAAAGAAAATAGGATTTTTATTACAGCTTACCTGTAAAATCCTTTTCTTGGAGTACATCATGGGACACAGAGGTCCCTCCCCTCTTTTGGGATTTAGACATACTGCTTTGCTACAAAAACTGATGTGCTCCTGGAAGGAGGAGGGGTTATATAGGGGAGTAAACTTCCTTAATTAGGGTTTACCAGTGTCAACACCTGAAGGTAGGCCTATTACCCATTAAGTAAATTACTTAAGGCTCTGTGTCCCATGATGTACTCCAAGAAAAGGATTTTACAGGTAAGCTGTAATAAAAATCCTATTTTTGATCTCATCTGACCAGAGCACCTTCTTCCACATGTTTGCTGTGTCCCCCCACATGGCTTCTCGCAAACTGCAAACGGGACTTCCTATGGTTTTCTTTCAACAATGGCTTTCTTCTTGTCACACTTCCATAAAGGCCAGATTTGTGGAGTGCATCACTGATAGTTGTCCTGTGGACAGATTCCAGATTTGTGGAGTGCATGACTAATAGTTGTCCTGTGGACAGATTCTCCCACCTGAGCTGTGGATCTCTGCAGCTCCTCCAGAGTTACCATGGGCCTCTTGGCTGCTTCTCTGATTAATGCTCTCCTTGCCCAGCCTGTCAGTTTAGGTGGATGGTCATGTCTTGGCAGGTTTTTCAGTTGTGCCATACTCTTTCCATTTTTGCATTTGATGGTTAGAACAGTGCTCTGTTTATAACCTAACCCTGCTTTAATCTTATGCACAACTTTATCCCTGACCTGTCTTGTGTGTTCCTTGGTCTTCATGATGCAGTTTGTTCACTAAGGTTCTCTAACAAACCTCTGAGGGCTTCACAGAACAGCGGTATTTATACTGAGATTAAATTATACACAGGTGGACTCCATTTACTAATTAGATGACTTCTGAAGGCAATTGGTTCCACTAAGTTTTAGTTAGGGTGTCAGAGTAAAGGGGGCTGAATAAAAAATGCACACTACATGTTTCAGATATTTATTTGTAAACAAAATTGAAAACTATTTATCATTTTCCTTCCACTTCACAATTATGTGCCACTTTGTGTTGGTCTATCAGATAAAATCCCAATAAAATACATTCATATTTTTGGTTGAAACATGACAAAATGTGGAAAATTTCAAGGGGTATGAATACTTTTTCAAGGCACTGTACCCTGTAAATGTAGCAGTGACAGCATTACACCACTGTACAGAGCCAGTGTAGACTACAGAGCTTTGGGAGGGACTCAGCAGGTCCCACCCACTACAGGCTGCGAAAAACTACAGGAGGGGGCAAAGACCAGACCAGTCACCCTGTGCAAGGAGGGAGAGCAGCAGTGACCGGTCTTTATTACAGGAAACTCCTTTCACACTGGGTTACTGCACTGGAAGTAAACAAAAACACACCACAATTATAGGAAGTGTACACATACCTCTTGTGTTTAGATAAATCCAGACAGACAAAAAGTGCCCTTGTAATCAACAATAATGTCCTACCTGTCTGTGGAGAAGATTTGGAGGAGATTCAAACCACCGCCTACAATACAGTGTTTGGAAACATCCAATGGCATTGGTCTCACATCCGGTTTGTTTAAACTTCATCACTCTCACCACCATTACCACTTTATTGCTCCCATGTATCCATATTGGGGGGCACTTTTATTATCAACTATCTAAGGAGGTTGGATTGACAGTATTGTCAATATTTTATGTAGGAGAGCTCTCCTTAAAACAGGGAATTTGGTTTTGATATCCAAATTCTATGGTTATTGGTTTTAAGTGATTTTATTTGTTATGGTTGCATTGTAACAGTTTAAATTTGGTCTAATGTGGATTTTTACACGATTACCTTTTCCAGCAAACATGCAATTTTTAATATGTGTTGGAACTTTTGTTGAATTAAAAGGGTAACTCCACATTCACGGGGGAAAAAAAGTAGTTAAAAAACAAAACAAAACAAAAAAAACACACGTTATATTGTAATAGAAAACGACTTTTCCTTTCTGCAGCGCTGTAATTTTCCATGAAAATACAATGCAATATGGCAACCTGGAGGCGTTCTTTACACCGATGGTGTACAGAACGCCCACCAGAAATGTCATTTTGTGCTTGTGTGATTGGCTTACAGATTTTCCCAGCAGTCTGCACTAAGATACCAAGTCAGATTTTGGGCATCCTCTGCAACATTTATTTTTATTTTTGGTGATATACCCCCAAAGGGACCCTGCCACTTTCCTCATTAGAGCTCTGCAAGTGAAGCAGCTCATTGGTGATTATGAACTTACACCCATTCACATTCATTTTGTGCATTAACACAGACAAAGTGCTACTTCTTTAGAACAACAAAAGGTAGGAATCAGCAACAATGTTTGTTTAAATCATTGCAATTTACATAGAACACCCAGAAGGGAATATTTTTTCTCAAAAAGAGTGGAGTTACTCCTTAACAGTATGTAGCGGTTGCACAGAAGGCATGCAGTGGAGGTAGAACTCCGCTTAGGTATAATGAAATGACATCAATATATCCGAAAATACTAGAAATGTTGATCAATGTACTAGTTTTGAGGCTTCTTCTACTCAATTGCCTACAAAACAGGCTTTAGAAGTAGAAAAAAAGGATCATCTAAATACCTAATGTGAAATTATTGAGAGGACACCGGGTCTGCTCCCCCTCCCCCAAAAAAAAAAAAACAATAGCTGACCTGCTTCTGACAGTTGATCCTTGAAGACTCTTCCTGGGCCAGAACCATTTCCCGCTCTGCAGTAATCTGTACGCTCTCCCGCAGAGCTTCTTCCAACTCTTCAATGCGGTCATCTTTCTGGTGCATGACATCCTGGAGATAGGAAGGGAGATTTTGTGAGGAGAAGACTCCTACGTCAGTTTTTTTTGAGGATTAGAGAGGCCAAAGCGAAAGACCGGAGATGCTCAGGAAATGCAGGACAGAGATGAAGAGCAGAACAGTCAGTACAGCTGGTGTCATCAAATGTGACAGAGACATCATTAGGTCATTGCAGAGACGTAAAAGTACATCAGAATGAAGAGAGGAAACAAGCTAGTTTGAAGGCCACAATCTCTAACTTGTTCTTGCTGCCTTGGTGTTCACACTGTCAGTTCTTCAACAGTAGCCATGCTGGTTAGTCTTGCAGGGAAAAAAGCGAGGCATAAAAGGAACACAGATTTCAAGAGGTGAGAAGACAGAAGACAGAGCAGTTGCAGGAGAGCCAAGTTAGAAGAAATTAGCGTTGTTTTCAGTAGCATGAGCATCCGGAGACGGATAGTGAGTAGCTGTTAGTAAATGAGGTTTTAAAAATAAAGATTCTGTTTTTCTTTGTGGAGCAATGAAGAAAAATTTATTTCGCACAGATGCCGCATGGTGTGGCTCCGCCTACATCTGTGAGCCCAACTCCACTGATGTATCTTGGTTCACACAAATCTTATAACTGCCATTTAAAATTAAATTGTTTCCAACATACAATAAAAATATTCTTTCAGTAACTTTAGGATTCTGAACACATACTTGACATGTCAATGATCAGGCAGCAACATTATAACATTGCAGCAATTCATACGATGCGAGGATGCAGCAGGAGCTGATCTATGTCAGACATTTGTGACCACAACCAAGAGTTGCACAGCCGCCAGTATTTGCGAAGACTGTACCATGTCAGAGCCCATGACTAACAAATTTCTCTGTGAACCTTAAATTTTAACTAGAACACAGGCAGCAGTATGTGTAGGCACTTCTTTTTTTTTTTTGTAGTCTTGGATGGAGTGGAGCACACCTTTTATGTAAACCCCACTCCTATCAATCAATCCCACCACCACACTTTTTTTTCTTTTTTAAAGAGAAATCTCTTATACATCCTTTTTCTCCCATCCAGTCTTCAAGGAAGTCTGTGATGTCACAGGCCCCTCTTTTACTTCTCCTGCAGAAGTGGCTGTGGTCAATCCTTAGTCCTGCATAGTGTGGACATGTCCACTGTGAACCCAGGCCAGAGTGATGATGTACCCCTGGGGAGCATGTCCATTACGGCCTGGGTTTATACCAGTAGAGCCCCAAATGGGAAAGTGGTGTCAGCAGAGGCGCCCAAATGTGAAGGAGAAGCTGAGAAATTGATTCTTCATTGATTTAATATTTATTGCTCACAGAATAGTATAAAATACTGTAAACAGGTTTTGTGGCAGTACATTGGGCACTTCCTCAGGATGGTGCATAAAACACAGATAAACAAAAAAATGTAGGTACTGTAAAAAGGAATATATACTGTATATAAAATGCATGTGTGTGTTTGTATAAATGTTATATCTTATGCGGCGTACACACGATCGTTTTTCATGCCATTTTTTAACCGACGTCTTTCTCGTCGTTTTTTTTTTTCATGTTTCCTCTCAAGCCTGTCTTGCATCCACACAATCATTTAAAAAAACGCTCGAGCAAAGCGCAGTGACGTACAACACGTACGACGGCACTATAAAGGGGAAGTTCCATTCGAATGGCGCCACCCTTCATGTTAGTAAACTTTGTTGAGCGGCGATTCGCGCTTTTCAGCCTCGTGCTTTTCAGTCCGTTACAGCGTGACGAATGTGCTATCTCCATTACGAACGCTAGTTTTACCAGAACGAGCGCTCCTGTCTCATACTTGATTCTGAGCATGCGCGGTTTTTTTCCCCTCGTAAAAGCATACACACTATCGTTTTTCACGTCGTTAAAAAAAACGACATGAAAAACGACGTGAAAAAATAGAGCATGTTCGAAATTTTTAATGGCCGTTTTTCACACCGTTAAAAATGCTCTGGAGCATACACACGATCGGTTTTAATGGCCATTTTAAAAAATGGCATTTTTAACGGCATGAAAAACGATCGTGTGTACGCCGCATTACAGTAGTTATCGAATTCAAGTGGTCAAACATCAATAATACTTCATGGGTTCACGTAATAGTCCGAAGAACAGTCTGATAAACTATGTTCAATATGTAAGCGAAAAGGAATATAAATAGTCATATTAATAATATCCACTATACTACTAACTCTCTAAATTACCACATGAATTATAACAATGCGAGTGGATCTGTAAGTGGGGGTCTGTGAGTGATTTATGGATCTTTGGTAGCTGATAGAAAAAAGGAACTGAGGGATGGTGTACAGTTAGAAAAACTTTTTTGGCTTTAGTGATATTTGAGAAAGCTTGGTTATTAACCACTTAAGCCCCGGACCATTACGCAGCTTAATGACCAGAGGTGATTTCACAATTTGGCACTGCGCTGCTTTAACTGGAAATTGTGCGGACATGCAATGTTGTACCCAAACGAAATTTGCATCCTTTTCTTCCCACAAATAGAGCTTTCTTTTAATGGTATTTGATTGCCTCTGGGATTATTTTTTTTTGCTATATAAAACGGGAAAAGACTGAAAATTTTGAAAAAAAAAGATATTTTCTACTTATTGTTATAAGAAAAATCGAATAAACTAAATTTTAGTCATACATTTAGGCCAAAATGTATTCAGCCACAAGTCTTTAGTAAAAAAAATTTCAATAAGCGTATATTTATTGGTTTACGCAAAAGTTATAGCGTCTACAAACTAGGGTACATTTTCTGGAATT
Organism: Rana muscosa; assembly: GCA_029206835.1. Taxonomy (NCBI): domain Eukaryota; kingdom Metazoa; phylum Chordata; class Amphibia; order Anura; family Ranidae; genus Rana; species Rana muscosa. The sequence goes on from CM055118.1 coordinate 159,673,572, forward strand.
TACACAGCTTTTAATTTATGACTGCCTATCTCATTTCTTGAGGTGCTAAAATGGCAGGGCAGTACAAAACCCCCCCAAATGACCCCATTTTGGAAAGTAGACACTCCAAGGAAATTGCTGAGAGGCATGTTGAGCCCATTGAATATTTTTTTTTTTTTTGTCCTGCAAAATACTCACCATACCTCTCAGCAAATAGCTTGGGGTGTCTACTTTACAAAATGGGGTCATTTGGGGGGGGGGGGGGTTTGTGCCATCTGGGCATTCCATGGCCTCCGAAACTGTGATAGGCAGTGAGGAGTGAAATCAAAAATGTATACCCTTAGAAAGCCTGAAGGCGGTGCTTGGATTTGGGGTCCCGTACGCGGCTAGGCTCCCAAAAAGTCTCACACATGTGGTATCCCCGTACTCAGGAGAAGAAACAGAATGTATTTTGGGGTGCAATTCCACATATGCCCATGGCATGTTTGAGCAATATATCATTTAGTGACAACTTTGTGCAAAAAAATAAATAATAATTTCCGCAACTTGTGTCAACATATAAAATATTCCATGGACTCGACATGCCTCTCAGAATATAGCTTGGGGTGTCTGCTTTCCAAAATGGGGTCATTTGGGGGGGTTTTGAACTGTCCTGGCATTTTATACACAACATTAGGAAGCTTACATCCACTCTTCTAACCACTTGAAGACAAAGCCCTTTCTGACACTTTTTGTTTACATGAAAACATATTTTTTTTTTTTGCAAGAAAATTATGTTGAACCCCCAAACATTATATATTTTTTTTAAAGCAAAGGCCCTACAGATTAAAATGGTGGGTGTTGCATTTTTTTTTCCCACACAGTATTTGCGCAGCGATTTTTCAAACGCATTTTTTTGGGGGAAAAAATACACTTTTTTTTTATTTTAATGCACTAAAACACACTATATTGCCCATATGTTTGATGAAATAAAAAAGGTGATCTTAGGCCGAGTACATAGATACCAAACATGACATGCTTTAAAATTTCGCACAAACGCGCAGTGGCGACAAACTACATACATTTTTAAAAGCCTTTAAAAGCCTTTACAGGGTACCACGTTAGATTTACAGAGGAGGTCTACTGCCCTCGATCTGACCTTCGCGGTGATACCTCACATGCATGATGCAATTGCTGTTTACATATGACGCCAGACTGACGCTTGCGTTCGCCATTGCGCAAGAGCAGGGCGGGACAGGGGTGCTTTTTTTATTATTATTATTATTAATTTTGCTTTTTTATTTTATTTTTAAACTGTTCTTTCCATATTTTTTTTTTATAATTTTTATTGTCATCTCAGGGAATGTAAATATCCCCTATGATAGCAATAGGTAGTGACTGGTACTCTTTTTTTTGAAAAAACTGGGGTCTATTGGACCCTAGATCTTTCCTCTGCCCTCAAAGCATCTGACCACACCAAGATCGTTTGATAAAATGATTTCCCAATTTCCCAATGGAGCTTTTTATATCCGGGGGGAGGGGGAGGGACATTCCCTCCCACTGCTTGTAAAAGCAGTCCAGAGGCTAATTAGCCGCTAGAATTGCTTTTACATGAAAGTCACCGCTGGCTGAAAAGAATGATACCAAGATGATACCTAAACCCGCAGGCATCAATCTGGTATAACCAAAGTCCAGCAACATACCAGTACGTTGCTGGTCCTTGTTGGACATGTATTGTAATCTTTTTTTTCATGCAGCCTGTTGGCTGAACGAAAAAAAGAGATTGATCGGTGGGTATGCCCACCATTAGAATACCTCCCTTCATTCAGCCACTTCTAATGATGGGCATACATGCACCATTTATATATGCCGAAGCATGGGGGCATCCTCCCGCAAAAGTTATGCCGCACACACATGGTCGGACTTTTCCACGGGCATGCCTCCGTTGGAATTTTGACCGTATGTACGCGGCATTAGGAGCAAAATCGCTCCCCCGACCTTGCTGCCCCCCTGCTTCGGCATATATGCTTTTTATTTTTATAACTGTGGTGGTGAAATCACCTCCTACAGCACTGGAGTCGCAGGGATCAGGCCTGTCTCTGCGAACGCTGCAGTTATGTGTGTTGTGTTTTGTAAGTGACAGTGATCGATCGATCGATACTGCACTTGGGTGGCCTGGGCTGGACGGAGGGGCAAAACGCAGGTGCTAGCAGGTATCTGGGCTGATCCCGCTAACACTGCGTTTTTGGGAACCCTAAACTGCTGGGGACGCTAGTATAGATCTGATCAGATCAGATATTGATCTGTTCAGATACTATACCACTAAGGGAGGTGTATGCTTCCCGCGTGGGTGTTAGCATTCCTGGCACTAACCTGACGCTGCCTGGGGGGACGCAGACCCTCTCTGACACTAAAATTGATATCACCCGCTGGGCGATCAGGGGGTTAAACCTTTATTGGGTTATATACGGCGGGTGCCCTGACATATAAAAAGCAAACTAACTAACCAGCGTCACCCGTAACACTTATATGGTGATCACTGGTGAAAGGGTTAACTAGGGGCAATCAAGGGGTTAAACCTTTATTAGATAATATATGGGGGTACCTGACGCTATATAAAAACCTGACGGGGAACCTAAATAACAAAATAACTAACTGGCTAACCAGTGTCACCAGTAACACTTATACGGTGATCACTGGTGAAAGGGTTAACTAGGGGCAATTAGGGGGTTAAAACCTTTATTAGATAACATATGGGGGTACCTGACGCTATAAAAACCTGCGGCGAACCTAAAAAAAAATAACTGGCTACCTATCGGCACCAGCATAACGAATACAGCGATCAGAAAAACGATCGCTTAGTGACACTGGCAAAAGGGGGTGAAAGGGTTACCTGGGGGGCGATCAAGGGGTTAAACCTTTATTAGGTAATATATGGGGGTACCCGACGCTATAAAAACCTGCGGCGAACCTAAAAAAAATAACTGGCTACCTATCGGCATCACCGATACTAAGACAGCGATCAGAAAAACGATCGCTTAGTGACAGCGGTGAAAGGGTTACCTGGGGGGCGATCAAGGGGTTAAACCTTTATTGGGGGGGGGTTAGGGGGCTACACTGGACCTAAAACACTCTGCCCTGACACTTTTACAGTCACAAATGTCACTGATTGCAGTGATCAGTAAATAAATGGTCACTGCAATCAGTGACACTGTGACTTGGGGCTGGGGGGTGATCTGGGGGGGCGATCGTGTGCCTATGTGTCCTGGTGTCAGTGTGCTGTTTAGTGCACTAACCTGATGTCTTCTCTCATGCGGCGCTCGGTATATGTGAGCGCCGCATGAGAGATGACATCACTTCCTCCTGCCTGTGTAAACACTACACAGGCAGAGGAAGCTTTTCATTCGCCGGGAGCGATCGCGAGGGGGTGGCCAGAATCGAATGCCGGCCCCCTCACCCCTCATCACGGATCGCTCCCGAAGCGATCCCGGCCGCTCACTGTACCGGAGGGGGGTCCGATGGAACCCCCCACCCATACGAAGGCAGGCACGTACAGGTACGTGATTGTGCCTGTCCGTGCCATTCTGCCGACGTATATATACAGTGAGTGGTCGTTAAGTGGTTAATGGGTGTATCATTCCTTATTTTTTTTAGAGGATTGTAGGCAAAAGCGGAGTTCCACCCAAAAATTGAACTTTTGCTTTTCCGGTTGCCGACTTCGGTGTCACATTTGGCACCTTTCAGGGGGAGGGGGGAGCAGATACCTGTCTAATACAGGTATTTGCCCCCACTTCCGGCGATAGATCGCCACAAATTCTGTGGCGATCTACGCCATGTCTGGTCCCTCCCCCCCGCTGTCTTCTGGGAGACACACAGGTCTCCCAGAAGACAGCAGGGACCAGTGAGGACACTCCGCTTTAATTTCTGGTAATAGTTTTTGTTTTTTCTGTAGCAACATGGGAGTTTAACAATACATGCAAACACAGATCGATTGATTTTAGACATAACTATGAAATAATCAAAACATATTTATAATAATATCTATTAGTTTCTTATATTCTCTATATAATGGAGAATATGTTTACATAATGGAGTATATGTTTTCTTCATTTGTGTTGACATTTTTTATTAATAAACTTGTTTTTAGTGTGGGATCACATGGTTATAATTAATGTTGAAGTTTAGAGAGTTAATAAGAGAGTGTATATTGTTACTATTATTATTAGGTTTCCTTTTCGCTTACATATTGAACATAGTTTGTCAGACTGTTCTTCTATCATGTGAACTTATGAAGTATTACTGAAGTTTGAACACTTGAATTTGATAACTACTGTAAGAGATAACAAGTATACAAACACACACATACAACTTCTAACATCCAAGTAAAAACTATAACGCCAACCTGTCATAGAACAAAAAAAATAATAATTCAAAAACAGAACCACTGAGTTGGAAAAAGGATCACCCCCTTATGACAGTATGTTGTTGAACCCCCTTTGGCTTTAAGAACAGCCTTTAGTCTGTTGGGATATTTCTCACTTTGCACATCTAGACTTTGCAATATTTGCCCACTCTTCTTTGCAGAACTGCTCAAGTTCAGTTAAATTTGATGGTGACCATTTGTGAGCTGCAGTCTTTAACCACTTAACGACCGCCCACTGTAAATATACGTCGGCAGAATGGCACCGACAGGCAGAATCACGTACATATACGTGATTGCCTTTGTATAGTTGGGGGGTCCGATCGGACCCCCTTCTTTACAGTGGGTGGTCGATTTACCTTCGGGAGCGATCCGGCATGAGGGGATGGCCGTTCGATTCCGGCCCCCCCCCTCTCGATCGTTCCCGGCGAATGAAAGCTTCCCCCGCCTGTGTACTGTTTACACAGGCAGGAGGAAGTGATGTCATCTCTCCTGCGGCGCTCACATATACTGAGCGCCGTACAGGAGAAGATGCAGGTTAGTGCACACAACACTACACTGACACCAGGACACATAGGCACATAAATCGCCCCCCCAGATCACCCCCCAGCCCCCAGTCACAGTGTCACTGATTGCAGTGACCATTTATTTAGTGATCACTGCAATCAGTGACATTTGTGACTGTAAAAGTGTCACTACATTTAGTTTTAGGTCCAGTGTAGCCCCCTAACCCCCCCTAATAAAGGTTTAACCCCCTGATCACCCCCCAGATAACCCTTTCACCCCCTAGCACCGCCGTCGCTAAGCGATCATTTTCCTGATCGATGTCTTAGCGTCGGCGATGCTGATCGGTAGCCAGTAATTTTTTTTAGGTTCGCCGCAGATTTTTATAGCGTCGGGTACCCCCATATATTACCTAATAAAGGTTTAACCCCCTTGATCGCCCCCCAGGTAACCCTTTCACCCCCTATCACCACTGTCACTAAGCGATCATTTTTCTGATCGCTGTCTTAGCGTCGGTGATGCAGATCGGTAGCCAGTAATTTTTTTTAGGTTCGCCGCAGGTTTTTATAGCGTCAGGTACCCCCATATATTATCCAATAAAGGTTTAACCCCCTGATCGCCCCCAAGGTAACCCTTTCACCCCCTATCACCACTGTCGCTAAGCGATCGTTTTTATGATCGTTGTCTTAGTGTAGGTGATGCCGATAGGTAGCCAGCAATTTTTTTTTTAGGTTCGCCGTCAGGTTTTTATATAGCGTCAGGTACCCCCATATATTACCTAATAAAGGTTTTAACCACCTAATTGCCCCTAGTTAACCCTTTCACCAGTGATCATCATATAAGTGTTACGGGTGACGCTGGTTAGTTAGTTTGCTTTTTATAGTGTCAGGGCACCCGCCGTATATAACCCAATAAAGGTTTAACCCCCTGATCGCCCGGCGGGTGATATCAATTAGGTTTTAGCGTCAGAGAGGGTCTGCGTCACACCCCAGGCAGCGTCAGGTTAGTGCCAGTAGCGCTAACACCCACGCGTTAAGCATACACCCCCCTTAGTGGTATAGTATCTGAACAGATCAATATCTGATCTGATCAGATCTATACTAGCGTCCCCAGCAGTTTAGGGTTCCCAAAAACGCAGTGTTAGCGGGATCAGCCCAGATACCTGCTAGCACCTGCGTTTTGCCCCTCCGTCCAGCCCAGGCCACCCAAGTGCAGTATCGATCGATCACTGTCACTTACAAAACACAACACACATAACTGCAGCGTTCGCAGAGACAGGCCTGATCCCTGCGACTCCAGTGCTGTAGGAGGTGATTTCACCACCACAGTTAAAAAAAAAAAAAGCATATATGCCGAAGCATTGGGGCAGCAGGGGCGGAGGAGCGATTTTGCTCCTAATGCCGCGTACATACGGTCGAAATTCCGACGGAGGCTTGCCCGTGGAAAAGTCTGACCATGTGTACGCGGCATAACTTTTGCGGGAAGATGCCCCCATGCTTCGGCATATATAAATGGTGCATGTATGCCCATCATTAGAAGTGGGTGGATGAAGGGCGGTATTCTAATGGTGGGCATACCCACCGATCAATCTTTTTTTTTCGTTCAGCCAACAGGCTGCATGAAAAAAAAGATTACAATACATGTCCAACAAGGACCAGCAACGTACTGGTATGTTGCTGGACTTTGAATGTTTATACCAGAATGATGCCTGTGGGTTTAGGTATCATCTTGGTATCATTCTTTTCAGCCAGCGGCCAGCTTTCATGTAAAAGCAATCCTAGTGGCTAATTAGCCTCTGGACTGCTTTTACAAGCAGTGGGAGGGAATGTCCCCCCCCCGGATATAAAAAGCGCCATTGGGAAATTGGGAAAGCATTTTATCACACCGATCTTGGTGTGGTCAGATGCTTTGAGGGCAGAGGAAAGATCTAGGGTCCAATAGACCCCAGTTTTTTCAAAAAAGAGTACCTGTCATTACCTATTGCTATCATAGGGGATATTTACATTCCCTGAGATAACAATAAAAGTGATAAAAAAAAAAAAAATATGGAAGCAACAGTTTAAAAATAAAATAAAAAAGCAAAATTAATAATTAAAAAAAACAAAAATAAAATAAAAAAAGCACCCCTGTCCTGCTCTTGCCCAATGGCGAACGCAAGCGTCGGTCTGGCGTCATATGTAAACAGCAATTGCACCATGCATGTGAGGTATCACCGCGAAGGTCAGATCGAGGGCAGTAATTTTAGTAGTAGACCTCCTCTGTAAATCTAACGGGGTAACCTGTAAAGGCTTTTAAAAATGTATGTAGTTTGTCGCCAATGCGCGTTTGTGCGAAATTTTAAAGCATGTCGTGTTTGGTATCTATGTACTCGGCCTAAGATCATCTTTTTTATTTCATCAAACATTTGGGCAATATGGTGTGTTTTAGTGCATTAAAATTTAAAAAAGTGTATTTTTTCCCCAAAAAATGCGTTTGAAAAATCGCTGCGCAAATACTGTGTAGAAAAAAAAAATGTAACACCCACCATTTTATTCTGTAGGGCCTTTGCTTTAAAAATATATATAATGTTTGGGGGTTCAACATAATTTTCTTGCAAAAAAAAATATGTTTTCATGTAAACAAAAAGTGTCAAAAAGGGCTTTGTCTTCAAGTGGTTAGAAGAGTGGATGTAAGCTTCCTAATGTTGTGTATAAAATGCCAGAACAGTTCAAATCCCCCCCCAAATGACCCCATTTTGGAAAGTAGACACCCCAAGCTATATACTGAGAGGCATGTCGAGTCCATGGAATATTTTATATGTTGACACAAGTTGCGGAAAAAAGACTATTTTTTATTTTATTATTTTTTTTGGCAACAAAGTTGTCACTAAATGATATATTGCTCAAACATGCCACGGGCATATGTGGAATTACACCCCAAAATAAATTCTGTTGCTTCTCCTGAGTACGGGGATACCACATGTGTGAGACTTTTTGGGAGCCTAGCCGCGTACGGGACCCCAAAAACCAATCACCGCCTTCAGGCTTTCTAAGGGTGTAAATTTTTGATTTCACTTCTCACTGCCTATCACAGTTTTGGAGGCCATGGAATGCCCAGATGGCACAAAACACCCCCAAATGACCCCATTTTGGAAAGTAGACACCCCAAGCTATTTGCTGAGAGGTATTGTGAGTATTTTGCAGATCTCGCTTTTTGTCACAAAGTTTTGAAAATTGAAAAAAAAAAAGAAAAAAAAAAAAAAATGTTCTTTCTTCATTTTCAAAAACAAATGAGAGCTGTAAAATACTCACCATGCCTCTCAGCAAACAGCTTGGGGTGTCTACTTTCCAAAATGGGGTCATTTGGGGGGGTTTTGTGCTATTTTGGCATTTTATGGCCTTCGAAACTGTGATAGGTAGTGAGGAGTCAAATCAAAAATTTGTGCCTAGAAATCCTGAAGGCGGTGATTGGTTTTCGGGGTCCCGTACGCGGCTAGGCTCCTAAAAAGTCCCACACATGTGGTATCCCCGTACTCAGGAGAAGCAGCAGAATGTATTTTGGGGTGTAATTTCACATATAACCATGGCATGTGTGAGCAATATATTATTTAGTGACAACTTTTTGTAATTTTTTATTTTTTTTTGTCATTATTCAATCACTTGGGACAAAAAAAAAAAATATTCAATGGGCTCAACAGGCCTCTCAGCAATTTCCTTGGGGTGTCTACTTTCTAAAATGGGGTCATTTGGGGGGGTTTTGTGCTATTTTGGCATTTTATGGCCTTCAAAACTGTGATAGGTAGTGAGGAGTGAAATCAAAAATTTGCGCCCTTAGAAATCCTGAAGGCGGTGCTTGGTTTCCGGGGTCCCGTACGTGGCTAGGCTCCTAAAAAGTCCCACACATGTGGTATCCCCGTACTCAGGAGAAGCAGCAGAATGTATTTTGGGGTGCAATTCCACATATAACCATGGCATGTGTGAGCAATATATCATTTAGTGACAACTTTTTGTAATTTTTTTATTTTATTTTTTTGTCATTATTCAATCACTTGGGACCAAAAAAAAAAATATTCAATGGGCTCAACATGCCTCTCAGCAATTTCCTTGGGGTGTCTACTTTCTAAAATGGGGTCATTTGGGGGGGGTTTTGTACTGCCCTGCCATTTTAGCACCTCAAGAAATGAGATAGGCAGTCATAAATTTAAAGCTGTGTAAATTCCAGAAAATGTACCCTAGTTTGTAAACGCTATAACTTTTGCGCAAACCAATAAATATACGCTTATTGACATTTTTTTTACTAAAGACATGTGGCTGAATACATTTTGGCCTAAATGTATGACTAAAATTGAGTTTATTCGATTTTTCTCATAACAAAAAGTAGAAAATATCATTTATTTTCAAAATTTTCGGTCTTTTTCCGTTTATATCGCAAAAAATTAAAATCGCAGAGGCAATCAAATACCATTAAAAGAAAGCTCTATTTGTGGGAAGAAAAGGACGCAAATTTTGTTTGGGTACAACATTGCATGTCCGCACAATTTACAGTTAAAGCAGCGCAAAATTCTGAATTCACCTCTGGTCCTTTAGCTACCAAATGGTCCGGGGCTTAAGTGGTTAAGTCATTCCACAGATTTTCAATGGGGTTTAAGGCTGGGTTCTGACTAGGCCTTGTAAGGACATTCACCTTTTTCTCCTTCAGCCACTGTGTGGTCATTTTTGCTGTGTGCTATGGAAGGCAAACCTTCTTCCAATTGACAACTTTCTGGCAGAGGGCAGCAGATTTTCCTCAAGAATTTGATGGTATTTTGCCCCATCCATTTTTCTTCTATCCTGACAAGTGCTCCAGTCCCTGCTGCAGAGAAACACCCACCATAACAGGATATTACCACCTCCATGCTTTATTGTAGGAATGGTGGTATTTGGATGGTGAGTTGTATTGGATTTCAGGCAGACATATCATTTGGTGTTGAGGCCAAATAATTCAATTTTAGTATCATCTGACCACCTTAAACATGCCTGACGAAGGGGTCCTACGTGGCTCCGAAATATTGCACTACACAGTTTTGTGATGTGATCTTTGTTGAATAAAAACCGTTTGGACGAAATTGATGATCATTGTGTGCTGGCAAATATATTGAAGCTGAGGCCACATAGAAAAAGGTGCTATGGTCAGATGAGACTAAAATTGAATGGAAAGCACAGAGGTGGTAATATCCTGTTATGGGGTTGTTTCTCTGCAGCAGGGACTGGAGCACTTGTTAGGATAGAAGAAAAATGGATGCCGAAGCTGTTATTTTTTTCAACTAGAGAGATGACGTCACAGAAATTGCAAACAATTTTTCTACTGATCGGTGAGGGTTATAAACTACCTACTAGATATTTATAGCTTTACATAGGTCAGTGTACAGATTGCTCGATTTGTTCTGCATCCCGGAGTTCAGCTTTAAGGCTGGAGTTCAGATTTACTGATTGTGTACAAAATCATAGGCCCATCAAACAGCTAAAACAAAGGTTTTATTTTAGCTCTCATGCCCATGGATGACATTTCCCAAATGATCCATTTCAGTTCCGGCCACTTGCCCAGAAGTGCGCTCCAATCAGTCGTGTTGGCGGACTTGCAGCCTGGACTCCAGAGTCTCAACAGCACGGAGAAACAAAATGAAATCCAGATGGCGGACATGGAGCGAGTTTCTAAGGAGAAGAGCTTTCCAGGAGAGGCTGAGGGATTGTGTTACAAGCTTGTGAGTACTTTTCTATTATTACCAGAAGGAAATGGTTTGTGTTAAGTCTTTTAAGAGCCTCTTTAGATGCGCCACGGCTCTTCGGCTCAGGAAACGGCCCTCGTTTGATGTTCACCTACAGACGACGGCGATGAAATTAAACTGGATCTTCAAGTAGTTTTTTTCAGCGCGCTGCGTTATATGTGAGGAGGAGGAGGCTGGCCTAATGTGGAATATATTGAAGTAATAAAGCTTAGGGTCTTCCCACACAGAAGCCCTGCCTGCATTAAATAGGGAATTTGAACATGGCATGCAAAATATTGTTAGCCATAATTAAAGGCCAACTCCATCCAGCACTGAAATGTGTATTCTTGGTGGAGAGCGTTTTCCACTGTAATTTGGTTTTGTAGATGTTAGCAAATGAAAGGAACTGAAATTCAGATGGAAAATGTCTGTGTGATGTCTCAGGGAGATATAAAGCTGGTGTGTGACAAACATGTTTTTACTCTGCAATATATGACAAAATGCTCAAAACCCATGGAACAGTCTCATGAGCACACAAATACAAATTCTGGCTATAAGCAGGAACTCCGGGTTTCCTGACACTTTAAAAACTGTATTTATTGGCATATAACACTCACTTTTTAACCTGAATATAGAGGGTAAACTGTGCCTGCGTGTTATACGCAGGGGGGCTGTGGAAATTTTTTCCCCTGAAACTTCCCTCTTAAAGTTAGGGTGCGTGTTATACGCCGATAAATACGGTAATTTGTTTGGTCCACCTTCTTTGCAAATTCTTTACATGCCAGTCAGAGGAAGCCATGTATTCACTGATAAAAATACAACGCTTCTCCTGAATGGCAGAGATGCACAAATACTGACTCTCTTTACATCTGGCAGTGGAGGGGAAATGTCTTGTGCTGCTAGAATGCACCATCACTTACTGTATGATGCACAAGTTACTACAGTATATTCCAGACTAAGCAGCAGCCAGTCAAACAAATTATTTGAAGTGCCAGGAAGCCTGGAGTTCTGCTTTAAAGTTAAAGTTAAAGTTTAAAGCTGCTTATAAGATGCTATTCTTGGAGCCTTGAATCTCAGTCTCAATTGTATATTTGTCTTCGTATTCTGACCACGTTGGAACTAAGGCAGGCCCCCTCGCAGCACAAGGTGCTGCCCTTAAACAGTCCAATGCATGAACCTTGGTGACTAGTAACACTAAACTGCTGAATGACAAGGGATTGAAAAAGCAAGGACTGAATTGGAGACACAGTATACAAGCTGGGCTGTGGAGTATGGGAGTTCCACACAAAATCAATTGAAAGATGAACAGCAGTGATTACAGGTACGGATATGTACTGCATTTCCGCAGCATAGTTTGCTTAGCCTTTGTTTAGAATTTTTAAAAAGTGTAAATTCTGCCATTTTTCTTTTTCTGGAGGCAAATAATAGGATTTTTATAACAGCTTACCTGTAAAATCCTTTTCTTGGAGTACATCACGGGACACAGAGCGGCATAGTCATTACTATGTGGGTTATATAGATACCTTCAGGTGCTGGCACTGGCAACTTCCAAAACCGGAAGTACCCTCCCCTATATAAGCCCCTCCCATCCGGGAGCACCTCAGTTTTGTAGCAAAGCAATAAGTGTCCCCAAAGAGGGGTGGGAGCTCTGTGTCCCGTGATGTACTCCAAGGAAAGGATTTTACAGGTAAGCTGTTATAAAAATCCTATTTTCTTTCTCGTACATCACGGGACACAGAGCGGCATAGTCATTACTATGTGGGATGTCCTAAAGCAATGCCCAATGAGGGGGGGGATACACCATACATAAGCTGAGCGCTATCAGACATGAGGATCTTTTGCGGCCTGCAACACACTGCGCCCAAAGGCGACATCCTCCTGACTTCTAACGTCCACCTGGTAGAACCTAGTAAATGTGTGTACTGAAGACCATGTTGCGGCCTTACAGATCTGAGCCAGGGAGGCCTGGTGATGCACTGCCCATGAAGTTCCAACTGCTCTCGTGGAGTGCGCCCTAACTTTGAACTGAGGCGGTCTCCTTCTCAAGCCATAGGCTTGCATTATGACCTGTCGAATCCACTTGGCTAAAGTAGATTTTGACGCTGCCTGACCCTTTCTGGGGCCTTCCGGCAGAATAAACAAAGTATCCGTTCTGCGAATCTGAGCAGTGGCTTTTAGATAAGCTTTAACTGCTCTTACTACATCCAAAGAATGCAATAACTTTTCCTCTACCGAACTAGGTTTGGGGAAAAAAGAAGGAAGAACCACATCTTGGTTCAAATGAAACCTCGATACCACCTTAGGAAGAAAGGCTGGATGAGGACGTAACACTACTCTGTCCTTATGGATAACCAGATATGGCTCCCTACAGGACATAGCGGCTAATTCCGACACTCTTTTAGCCGAACAAATGGCTACTAGAAAAATCAATTTCCTGGTGAGAAGAACCAGGGAAATATGCTGTAATGGTTCAAATGGTTGTTTCTGTAGAACCGACAGAACCAGGTTTAAGTCCCATGGACATATGGGAATATTAACCGGAGGGCTAATACGCATCACTCCTTGTATAAAGGCTTTGACTAGTGAATGCGAAGCCAAGGGCCTTTGAAAAAATATTGACAAGGCCGAAATCTGACCCTTGATAGTACTCAAGGCAAGCTTCCTATCTACAGCCCATTGTAGGAAGTCCAGAATCCTACCTATTACGTATTTACGTGGATGCCATTTCTTGGCTTCACACCAGGCGATGTACGCCTTCCAGATTCTATAGTAGATCTGCCTGGATACCGGCTTCCTGGCATTGATCATGGTAGATACCACAGAATTAGAGAGCCCTCTCTTTTTTAGAATGTGGGCTTCAATAGCCAGGCCGTCAAACCTAGGGCTGGTAAGGAAGGGTGGTATATCGGTCCTTGCGAAAGCAGGTCCGGACGATGTGGGAGGGTCCAAGGACTCCCCACAGACATCTTTACAATCTCCGCGTACCATGCTCTTCGGGGCCACGCTGGAGCCACCAGAATCACTGGTTTCTTTTCTACCCTGATTCTGCGGAGTAATCGAGGTAATAATTGTGGCGGTGGGAATGCATATATCAGCTTGAACTGATCCCAAGGGAACACTAGGGCATCCGAGCCGCAAGCTAGGGGATCCCTTGTCCAAGAGACAAACCTGTCCACTTTTGCGTTGAATCTGGATGCTAGCAGATCTACATCCGGTGTTCCCCACCGCTGACATATTGTCCGGAAAACCTCGGGATGAAGGGACCATTCCCCTGGGCATAATTGTTGGCGACTTAGAAAGTCCGCCTTCCAATTCTCCACTCCTGGAATGAATACCGCAGATATGGCTGGGACATATCTTTCTGCCCATTTCAGGATGCAATTTACTTCCCTCTGGGCTGCACGACTTCTGGTGCCACCCTGATGATTGATATATGCCACTGCCGTGGCATTGTCCGATTGAATTCTGACAGGGGACCCTTGGAGTTTGGATGTCCATGCTACTAGGGCATACCGGGCTGCTCGTATCTCTAAGAGATTGATGGGCAGGGCCTTTTCTGCATCCGACCATCTGCCCTGGAGAGACCATTGCTCCAGTACTGCTCCCCAGCCTATAAGGCTGGCATCTGTAGTGACCACCTTCCAAGAAATCGGACTGAAGGATTTCCCTCTTTCCAGATTCTGGGGAACACACCACCAACGGAGGCTCTTGCGAACGGAAGGGGACAAGGACATTGGTAAGTCTAAGGCCTGAACTTTTTTGTTCCAGGCTGACAGTATGGCCCTTTGCAAATTCCTTGAATGGAATTGACCGTAGGGTACTGCTTCGAATGATGCCACCATTTTTCCCAGCAGCCTCATGCACAGGCGTATGGATGGCTGTCTTTTTGTACCCACTAGGTGGATCAAATCTCTCAAAGACGACCCCTTTTCTTGAGGCAAGAAAATTTTTCTCTGGTCTGAATCCAGCCTTAGCCCCAAGTATTCCAGACTTTTGACTGGTTTTAGGGCTGACTTGTCTCGGTTGATAATCCAACCGTGATATTCCAGATACTCGATTGTCTCGTGAACAACCACTTCTAGTTTTTCCACTGAGTGGTCTATCAGCAACAAGTCGTCTAGATATGCCATTATCGTTACACCTCGTGTTCTTAGATTGGCCAATAATGGGGCCAGAATTTTTGTGAACACTCGTGGTGCTGTGGCCAGACCGAAAGGTAAGGCTCTGAACTGAAAATGGCGCCCTTCTACTGCAAAGCGTAGAAATTTTTGGTGGGCTGGAAAGATGGGAATGTGCAAATAAACATCTTTGATGTCGATCGAGGCTAACCATTCCTCCCCTTGTAGGGCAGTGGCCACCGATCGGATCGACTCCATCCGGAAAGTCCTGATATGTAGGAATTTGTTTAGCCCTTTTAGATTTAATATGGGCCTCACGTCCCCGTTTGGCTTCGGGACTGTAAAGAGGTTTGAGTAAAACCCGAACCCCCATTCTTCCAGGGAAACCTCTATAATTACTGCTTGGAGCAATAATTGTTCTAGTGCCAACAGGAGGGATTCTCTCTTCTGGGGATCCCTTGGCACGTTTGACCTTATAAAGTGGGAAGGAGGGGAGTCTTTTAACTCCAATTTGTATCCCAGACTTACTGCGGCGAGCACCCATCTGTCTCTGATCGTGTCCCGCCAGGTCTCTGTGAACAACTGAAGTCTTCCCCCCACCCGATTGAGTGGGGGCAACCCTTCATGCATTTGACTTTGGGGGAGGTTTTGTACCTCTCCTGCTCCAGGGCTTCTTGTTACCCTGCAATTGTCCCTGATTTTTACCTCCGGGATTTGACCGAGGAGGCCATCGGAAATGTTTCACAGCCGATGTCCTAGGGACTGGAGAAGCAGGCCTCTTAAAAGAGGGACCTCTAACTCTGTTTTTAACCGGCAAAAGTGTACTTTTACCGCTGGAAATTTTCTGGATATATTTGTCCAGGTCTTCCCCGAATAAGCGTTCACCATGAAATGGGAAGCTGACCAGTAATTTTTTACAGGGAGCTTCAGCAGACCAGTTTTTGAGCCATAGAAGCCTGCGCATATGTACTACAGACAGCGTAAGGCGGGAGGCCTGCTGGATTGAATCCTTTATAGCGTCCACCGCAAAGCATAAGGCTCTAGGTAGATCAGCTAGGGCAAGAGCCTGCTGATCTGGCAAGTCCCTTAAGACCTGTTTGAACTGATCCTTCACTGCTTGGCAGACCCCAATAGCTGCCACTGCTGGTTGTGTCACCAAGCCTGCTGTAGCAAAAGCAGATTTTAATAAGGACTCTAATTTTTTATCTATTGGGTCCTTGAACATTTGGACATTATCCACTGGACATGTCAGTGATTTATTCACACAAGAGATGGCTGCGTCCACTGTAGGGACCCTCCATTTTTTGACGAACTTATCCTCCATGGGATAGATCACCTGAAATCTCTTGGGAGGAGTAAATATTTTATCAGGATGTTCCCAATCCTGGTAAATGAGCCCTTCCAGTAAAGGATGGATCGGAAAGGAACAAACAGTCTGGGGAGCTTTTAGCGACCCCAACGAGGAGACAGAAGTGGATGATGGCTCCGCAAGGGGCATTTTAAATGCTGATCGGACCATGTTAGTCAGGGACTGAACCCATAATCTTTCAGCATGTGATGCTGAGAATGGCTCTTCCACTGTTGATTCCTCTACAACAGAATCGACCTCATCCTGATCCCCCTCAGGTAGGTCGATCCCTGTATGGGACTGTTGCTCCGCTAACAGGCACTCTGAGGGAGGAGACGGAGATCGAGCGCTTTTTTCCTGTGACAGGGAAGCAGCGATCAATGCTGACAATCTCTCTTCCAGCCCTCCCAGAGCTGAGGAAAAAACCTCCTCTGTTACATACACAGGAGCAGGTGAACTGAGGACAGCCACAGTACCAGGTACTCCTGAGGGTGCTCTACGGTCACTAACCTCTGATTCTTCAGGGGAGATTGGTGCAGCCGAAGCATGCCCAAGATCCTCAGAGCCCGATGGAGACCCCCTATGCTTCCTGGGATTTTTAGTCCCGGAGTTTTTAGACAGCATATTCCTAAGCCCAAAGCTGAGGTATTCCAGCCGAAATACACCACTTACTGACAATAGTCTAGCACAAATGCTGCTATAAAAACAGTTGGTGTCTACTAATGTGCCTTTCTATGGGGATGCCTGCATCAACCGCTTGCTGTATGCCTTTTTTAAATGTTGCCAGCTCGGTCTCTGCACTCCATAGCCAGCTCACAACACATAATTGTGTTTTTTAACATACTGGGACGCCCGCACATGCGCAGAAGCGCTGCGGCGCGCACAGAGCGTCATCCCCCAAGCTCCGCCCCCTTTCCCAGCTCACCTCTATATATAGAGGCACGTGCACGCGCACGCGCGCGGCCACGTGCGCCTTCGGCGCTCTTTTTTGAAAAGGGAAACTAGGGACAAGAGCCAGGGCCCCTTTTGCCGCAGGCCGGGGGATGGACGAGCATTGCAACATGGCAGAGGAAGCAGTTTCCCACAAGAGAACTCACCATCTGCCTGGACTTGCTCTGATGAAAAGAAACTAGTCCACATGACAAGAAACGTTCCACAGCGGCCTCTAGTGGATTAACACAGGTACCGCAGTCTATATATATTTTTTTTTTTTCTTGACCACTATTAAAATTATTACATTTTTTAGTAGTTACAGGCATGCATAAATATTTAGCGGGAATACCGTTAGGTAACAGGCAGAAAGACATATTAGGCTTGGGGGTCCCCTCAATAGAACCAAGTTCCTGAGGGGCCCCCACTTACCTTTTCCCCGCCGCAGGACTCTGTTTGGTCCACAGAAGCCCAAACTTCACCTATCACGGCAGGCATTGTAATTAAACCTTCAGGGACCGGGTTCCCAAGGATTCCACTCCCCTGGACCTGTATAGCACCCTGCACAGAAAACATCTTGGTCGTGGGTATGACCAGAGCTCTGGATCCCAGGGTCCAGCTCTCCTAAGAGAAGCATTACAGGCAAAACCTTGCTCTTCTCTGCAAGGCCCGGGTACCGACCGTTTAGCTATGAAGCTTTTTTGGTCGGATCCGGAATAGCTTACTGAGGCCCAAAAGAACCTGTACGCAAGCTCAGTGAAAAACACATGTTACTTCTTGGCCAACACCTTAGACACTGGCAAAAAAACTGAGGTGCTCCCGGATGGGAGGGGCTTATATAGGGGAGGGTACTTCCGGTTTTGGAAGTTGCCAGTGCCAGCACCTGAAGGTATCTATATAACCCACATAGTAATGACTATGCCGCTCTGTGTCCCGTGATGTACGAGAAAGAAAAGGGTTATAACCCACATTTTTAATTCTGTCTATGTCTCCTGTGTCAATTAAATTCTATCTGATGGCTGACACTGGTGTTCCACCTGGAGGATGTTTCATCTGTTCCTGTTTTGGTGACAACTGTAAAATTTCTACTACCGTATATCCTCACTTTCTCTGACACTGACATAGGGCAACAGTACAAACCGAGGTGCTGGATCGTCCAAACGGGGGCATTTAAAGTGATTGTAAAGGTTAATTTTTTTTCTTATAAAAAAAAAAAACATGTTATACTTACCTGCTCTGTTGCAGTGGATTTGCACAGAGCAGCCCTGATCCTCTTCTCGGGTGCCTCTTTGCTGCTCCTGGCCCCTCCCTCCTGTTTAGTGCCCCCACAGCAAGCAGCTTGCTATGGGGGCACCTGAGCCAAGTCACAGTTCCGTGTATCCATTCAGACACGGAGCCCTGACCCGGCCCTGCCCTCTCTCTTCCCTGATTGGCTAGCTGCCTGATTGACAGCAGCAGGAGCCAATGGCTACTGAGTCTCAGCCAATCAGGATGTAGACTCTTGGACGACTGAGACATTCGTGGACATCACTGGACAGAGAGGGACCTTAAGTAAGTATTAGGGTGTGCTGGGGCGGCTGCTGCACACAGAAGGCTTTTTATCTTAATGCATAGATAGCATTAAGATAAAAACCCTTTTGCCTTTACAACCCCTTTAAAGCAATAAAAACGTGACAGATGACTTGGCCCTTTGCCAACCTATGTAAAACTAGAAAATATAGCGGTTGTCTTGAAAGAACTCACGGTACACTTTTGGATGAATGACACACCAGATAGCGACCCGGGCATGGTGTGGGAGGCTCACAAAGCTGTCATCTGTGGGATCTTGATCAAACACGGATCCTGTATTAAGAAAGCTCGCAAAGCACAACTGCTAAAATTGCTAGCTGAAATCTGAACGGCAACATAAAAAGACACATCTCCCCTCTTTGGGGAACGATCTTGCTCATCTTCGCCGACAGGTTTCAGACCTCCTTCGTTATAAAGCCAAGGCAGCTTTGCAATCATGCAGAAAACTGTCTTACGAATTTGGAGACAAATGCGGTAAGTTACTGGCAAGAGTCCTTAGAGAGGAACGTACAGCCTCATACATTCCCCAAATAAAAGGAGTAGACGGACCAAAGCTTTTTCTACCTAAAGACATAGCGCAGACTTTTGGGGAATTCTACTCCTTATTGTACAACCTTACTACCTTTACTGCGTCCTCTTCCTCAATCAAGGACTACCTTTCCTCAGCGCATCTTTCTCGCCTCGGTTCCCCAGTTAGCCATGACTTAGAGGCCCCTATTACCATTGAGGAATTGCAAACGGCAGTGAAAGCTACTAAACCCAGGAAAGCGGCACGCCCAGATGGGTTTACAGTACAATATTATAAGACCCTATTGCCCTTGTTAGGCCCCCATATGCTCCAAGTGTTCAATGCCCTAGGACAGTCCACTTCTTTTCCTCCGGCTGCACTCTTGGCACACATTTCAGTCATTCCCGACGGAGGGAAAAGACCCTTCCATCTGTGGCAGTTATTGGCCAATCTCATTACTCAATGTAGAGCTGAAGCTTTTTTACCAGGCTCTTTGCCTCATGTCTTCAAACAATTTCTCCAATTTACTGATTTCCCGATACCGGAGGACCCTGCCTTTTTTTTTTGCTCCACTGCTCACAAATTCTCTTAAGGAAATACAAGAACTTAATTATTTTGGTTAATGCCGCCAAAGCCTGTATCACTGGAAAAAAGCTAACCCTCCTTATATTGCTATGTGGCTTAATAAAGTGAGGAATATTAATGCTCTGGAGGATCTGGTGCTGACTGTCAAAAATAGAGGAGAGCAATTTACCAAAACATGGTCATACTGGAACATGTTTGTTTATATCGATGAGGGTAAAGCCCTCTTTGAACAATACTCTGGAGATTAAAGTCTTCACGTCCTTTGTTTTAAATTCTTTTTTTGTTTTTCCTTCTTTTCTCTCTCTTCTTATACCCCAATATCTTTCCTTTCTGAGACCTACCATTTTGGCAACTGTTGGCACATTTAGCCCCTTTTTGTTTTCCATTCTCTTATTTCTCTCTTTTAAAATTAGAGTATCCGTCTGAGAGTACTCCTTTATATTCCCTGCACATGTCTCTGTTTTTGGAAGTTAGACTTTATTTATGCTTATGTATATTCTGCATTTACTGTATCTCACACTACACTTCCATGATACTTTTCTGTAAGATACTGTATGGATTTTATATGGCTATACTCTGTTGGATGCTTTTATGCCTTTATAAATATATATATTTTTTTAAATAAAACAAAAGTTTTGGCTGGAGTTTTACTTTAAGACTCCCCATGCACAAGAAGAACTTTTGATGGAGAGTCTAAATGAAAATGTGAACAACAATCCAAACATTCTAGATTACCAATAACCAAAAAATAAGGGTTTGAAAAAGAAATGCAAACATTTTGGAAAAAATCAATATTCATGAGACTGTCAATATCTAGAAACATGATCATTATAAGTTATTGCTTAAAGTCCCAAGAAATTGCAAAGGGAATGATATTGGTTATTGTTAAAACCAAAACCAACCGACACGGAGACCATTCATCCTTAAACTATGTTTCTCTCAAAAAACAAATGTCAAAATGTTTGATGTTTGCTTACTTCAGTTAGATCATTCTGATGTTAAGTTTTACCAAACATCAATCAAAACCTGAACAGAAATTTTTGGAAAACAGTCCAGTGTCCAGGCAGTGTTCCTTATACAACTAGAGGGCATACAGAGGCCAAGTGTCAAACCTCTGCTGGGCACTTACAGTCTCCTCCAAGCTGTTCCTATTGTTTTAATATGTCCATCAAAGCTTATTCCAGCGCTGGGATCTCACAGGAAAACAATCTTTCACCGCTTCCATTAATCTCTCTGTCATGATCGAACGCAATAGAAGAATACTGATCCCAATCTTGCAAAACAAGGACCAGCACCGGTAACTGTGGCAGAAAATAAACTTCTGCGACAGGAGCCGCCATTTTGCCCTCTAATGGAATACTGGGAAAGGAAGTTAGTCGTGCATTGTCTGCCCAATTGTTACAGATCAGCTGCGCAGCTGATATGGTTATTTGTGGTTTCCATGGATAACAGCTAGACTATTCAGTCACTCATAATTCCACAAACTGGTCCATTAACTTAGACTTTGTGCCTTGGCCCTTTTTGGCAGTCACACTGACAGTAACTGTGCAGATGGCCCATAATCCTTCTAGCTCAAAAACACCAATATAGTAACTATCAGCATCTTTAAAAGTTTGCATATTTATCCATGCATGTTCTTGAATGAATCCTTTATTGACCCTGATGAAATGGCTGATTTAAACAAAAGCAAACCCAAGTTATAGGTGGAGTATGCTTAGAAGTCCCCTCCTGAAATCATATGCACTACAGTGCCTTGAAAAGTATTCATACCCCTTAGAATTTTCCATATTTTGTCAGGTTACAACCAAAAACGTAAATGTATTTTATTGGGATTTGAGACGGATATGTGATAGACCAACACAAAGTGGTACATAATAAATAAATATCTAAAAAGTGTGGCTTGCATTTGTATTCAGCCCCCGAGTCAATACTTTGTAGAACCACCTTTCGCTGCAATTATAGCTGCAAGTCTTTTTGGGCATGTCTCTACCAGCTTTGCACATCTAGAGAGTGACATTTTTGCCCATTCTTCTTTGCAAAACAGCTCAAGCTCTGTCAGATTGGATAGAGAGCATCTGTGAACAGCAATTTTCAAGCCTTGCCACAGATTCTCAATTAGATTTAGGTCTGGACTTTGACTGGGCCATTCTAACACATGAATATGATTTGATCTAAACCATTCCATTGTAGCTCTGGCTGTATGTTTAGGGTCGTTGTCCTGCTGGAAGGTGAACCTCTGCCCCCGTCTCAAGTCTTTTGCAGACTAACAGGTTTTCTTCTAAGATTGCCCTGTATTTGGCTCCATCCATCTTCCTATCAACTCGGACCAGCTTCCCTGTCGCTGCTGAAGAAAAGCATCCCCCACAACATGATGCTGCCACCACCATGTTTCATGGTGTGTTCAGGGTGATGTGCAGTGTTAGTTTTCCGCCACACATATGGCTACGCAGGTCAGGATGGTTTTAAAAAAAAAGAAAGGTCAGACTTTTTTCAAACTGTGTGTCAAGAATGCACTCACTTTGAAAGGTATTTAACTGAACAATTAAATAAAGCATTAAGCAGAAATGTATAAACGTAAAAATAAAAAATGACCAAAACCTATTACGCTTTGCCTTTAAGTAAATACTATAAATAGGCAGGCTCACACTTGCCCTCATGACAGTGAGCCTGGACATACTGAGGAGTGAATACACACAGCTCCTAACATTTCTACACATGTATGACAGGCATGAGAAACCTAACTGGATGACATTTATTGCTATGTGTGCTGTGTATCATAAACAATTGTCTTTTTTTTTTAAATATACGGTTTTCACTTTTTCTTCCTTTCTTGCCTCTCACTGCTGCTGTCCCCCTGTGGCCTCTTTGCAGCGACTTCCTGTCTACATGCATTCCAGTGATGGCTGCATGGCATTTCTCAGGGCAAGGTTTCCTAATGGTAACAGTGGACAATGCCTGTACAATTTGTGTAGAAACAGTCATGTAGTTTCCTTTGGAAGCCCCAGTGACAAGGTGCCGATAAAGGTGCACACTTGGGAGAAAGGGGCAGAGTGCTGTCAGCCTATAACAGGAAGTGTTTGAATAAGGCCTGTCAGGATCACCAGGGATTTTTCTAAGTAAAGCTGTAGATATAAAAATATTTGAAAACTACTTTTGAAATTACTTTAACAAGCTTGTGTGAGAATTCTGTGACTGGGCTCACGTATACTTTAAAAAAAAAAATCGTTCTCCAAACTGAAGTGACTTTAGAGTCACATTATGTGGTTAGTGTAGAAGAAAATTCTGTTTAAGGTAGTTGTCCTTTAAGAAACTGTTCAATGATATAATGTATTCTGTTACTGTAACACAGAAGTTTTGCTGAAACTGCAAAGAAAAAATTCCACCAAACTTCAGAAGCAGAAGGGGTCCGGGGTCTAGTCCCTTCACGAGGCTCTCAGAGACACGAGAACTTTGGTGTTCAAAAAATGAGACTTCCACCGGGTTCACTGCAGCAACTTCCCGTGTAACTTGCTATAGACTCAGCACACACACACACACACACACACACACACACACACACGAGACCTCCAGAAACACCTTGTTTATCCAAAGTAAACAGGCTGTGTGAGCTGGAGGGGCCCCAAACCACAAACCTTGTGCCGGACAACATGGCACATCGCCAGCAATGAGAAAACAAGATAGATGGCTGCCTACAGGTCCCTCCGTCTGCTCTGTGGCATCACTCCAAACCACCATCCTTTGGGGACCTGGATTCATCCTTCCAAGCACAATAAGGCGAGAGACAGAGGCCAAGGCCCTAAATTGCAGCCTCTTAAAGAGGGCACGGAAAGCCCCCAGTGACTAATTGGAGAAATTTTTCAGGGGCCCTAATCCGTCTCTCGAGCTCCTTCTTCGTGAATGGACCTTCTGTCGCTGCCCTCTGCCAGACGCGATTAGGAAAAGCTCCGGGGATGTTTCCAAAATATTTCTAGCTAGAGACGCTTTCTAGAAAATGAGAGCCAGGGAAAGGACGCCCACTTCAGAACCTTAAGGTATCTTCAGGAATTCAGGATATTAAACCAGCAGCCTGTTTCAAGTTTGAGATACGTCAGCTACCACAGTCTGCAACAGTAATGATGTTTATTTGCTGGCCAGTAACCAATGGCATAGAGTCCTAACAGCTGCCACAGTCATTAGGAACAGTCAGCTGTACATGCACAAATCTGACCATCTCATGGAGTCTACTTGACCAGTTTCTGGAATGCTCTAGATCCAATAGCACTCAAAATAAGGCAATGTTGAAGGGAGGGGTACTGAGGCAAAGAGCAGCAATCGAACAAGGTTTCCTAGCCAGTGTTAGCATGTTTTGAGGGTGCAGAGTCTTTCAAGTTCAATTCCAACCCGGGAAACTTTCACAAACAATACCGCCCATTAGCTAACAATCACATGACACTCTGGGTTTCATCACTGCAGAGTAGGAGGATCCTTCTTTAGGTGCCCACATTCCTGCCTGGATGACATGAACAATTTAAATTGGCTGTTCAGCATTGGGTTCATCTAGCGCTCCAGAAGACTGCAACGGCATGATGATGTCATAGTAAGGGGTGCCAAGACTGGTTTGGAGGGCTCAGATTGCAACAGTGAATTGCTGGTCTCCAATGCTGAAAGAAGCAGCACGGAGAACATTGATGGCAGACTCATGTATAAAAAAAAAATACAAAGTGATTTTTACAAAGGTTTTTTTAAGGGAGAGATGGAGAGTCAACATCTGCCCTGAGATGGACATCACGATCAAAATAGGATTTAAGGGATAAGTTCACCTTTCTACCTTTGCAAGTAAAAAAATGTGTATTTTTTTTTAGGAGCCTGTAAAGCATTGGCAGAACATAGGTGCAATCTCAGGCTCCTGCAGTCTATCTGTCTGTTCGTAACTCATATGGGCAGGCAGTTACACAATGACAGGAAGACTCAATGAACTACCTAGAGCGCTCATCAGTCAGCTGCAAAGGCTGTCAGTACTTGTAGTTAATGCATTCACACCTCCCTAGGGAACACTTAACCCCTTGATCGCCCCCTAGTGTTAGCCCCTTCCCTGCCAGTGCCATTTCTACAGTGATCAGTGCATTTTTATAGCACTGATCACGGTATTGGTGTTACTGGTCACCAAAAAGTGTCACTTGGGGTCAGATGTGTCCGCCGCAATGTCGCAGTCCCGCAAAAAATCACTGATCCCCGCCATTACTAGTAAAATCAATTAAAAAAAAACAATAAAAAGTCACTATATCCTTCCCCTATTTTGTAGACACTATAACTTTTGGGCAAATCAATCAATATACGCTTATAGCGATTTTTTTTTACCAAAAATATGTAGCAGAATACATATTGGCCTAAACTGATGAAAAAATTTGTTTTTTTCATATATATTTTTTTTAGATATGTATTATAGCAGAAAGTAAAAAATATTGTTTTTATTAAAAAAAAATCAGTCTTTTTTCGTTTATATCACAAAAAAAAAAAAACCGCAGCAGTGATCAAATACCACCAAAAGAAAGCTCTATTTGTGAGAAAAACAGAGGACATCAATTTTGTTTGGGTAAAGCGTTGTACGACTGCGCAATTGTCAGTTAAAGCGACGCAGCGCCGTATTGCAAAAAACGGTCTGGTCATTAAGGGGGTAAATCCTTCCGGGCTGAAGTAGTTAAAGGGTGTGGGGGGCTAAGGGGCATCCCCAACAGGTATGTATTGCTAATAGCTGAGTTGACTCAGCCATCATCTACTTATGATAAAAATACTGGAATAAGACACATTTTAGATTATAATAAATTGTGGGGATTGCATCAATCTCACAGCCACAGTTGCTGTTTCTGTTCCTAGCCACTTTGACATTTTGGGTATTCCCACCCACCTTTGGGGTGATCCTATCCCTCCCCTGGCATTTTCCAGAACAAGGAAGAAATAAAAATTCATAACTGGGGCAGAAGATGTGCAGAACCAGGAACTCAACACAGATATCTATCCTTGAGAGATCCATCTTCTGCCAAACCCTGAAATAAAATGTTTGGGTAGAGTGTCTCTTTAAAAGCAGAGGAGGGTGGGGGTACATTTCAGAAGCAACAACAGGAATACTCAACTTGGGAAGTAGACCTGTACACATATCAAACACAGAATGGCATCATAAGGCAGCGGGCTGGGCGATGCCACGTTCCTCCCTCGCTTTTCTGGCAGCACAGAGAGCAGGGTGTGTGTCAGGCCAGAAGAGCAGATGTCCTTTGCAGTTTACGGGAACATGCTGATCTTATTTTCCGAGGTCTTATAATATCGTACCATTAATTCCACCCAAAACCTCAAAGACCAGCAGAGTCTAAAACTGTGAATTTTTTGTGAACTGACCCCAAACCCAACATTGGTTGGCTGAAGTGTCCAGCATATAAATCTCTATTTATTGCAACAATACACTCTAGGTCTATACATTTTAATATTGTAGTTAAAATAGAACTCTGGCAAGTGGGGAGGGGTTAGAATACCTGTCCAGAATAGGAAATTGAGAAAAGATAACCAATAAAGTACCAGAAAGCAGTACAATCCAAATAGAGGTTGTAAGGTTACCAAAGCTTCCACAATTAAAAAAAAATTTTGGCTAGAGACACGCTTTACATCTAAAATTTTATTTCATTTTATTTTGCCTTGCCTGGTTCCTCCTTTTTCATCAACAGAACAATGACATTTTTAAATAAAACCTTTCCATTACATCATTTTAGACACAGTGATCTCATCAGTGGGTCTCTTTGCTTGTCTATGCAATACCAGCAGATCAAGATTGGTGGAAAGGGGCCGGCAGGGTGCTGTACATAACATCCTGTAAACATCACAGCACCCTCCTCTCAAGAACCCTCAGCCCCGAACATCAGCTGTGGGCTAGCTCTTGGGAATATCAAAAAGCCTTGATGGGTGGATGTCAGTCTGCAGGAAACAATTTCAGTACAGGAGAGGAGCCTACACAACTGTGCAAGTCTAAAGGAAAGGCTTGCGTTTAGCTTTAGGGACAGCTATTCATGGCTAAACTAGCAGCTGATAAAGCTGACCATAAGTTCTAAATTCCGAACATTTGTTCAGCCTCAGCTCTTATAATGCCAATCTTACTGGCCTTTTTTCATTCGATCATTGGAAAAAAAGAAATCCACCATCCGACACTATTAAAGAAAATCTATTGCAATTGTGATACATTCTAGACATGCTATGTGTCTAGGAGGGAGGAGCCGAACCGCGACGTCATGCCTCAACCATCGCTGCAGAGAGTGGTAAGCTGGCTGATGAGACTGAAAGTGCTTGTTTGTACTTTCATTTCTGTAAGTGTGGTTTTATTGGGGGCTTTTAATAAAGGAGTTAAAACGGGAAGCCTTTCTGTTCCATGTAATTTATTGGGGAGATACCAGTATATGGGAATCTGAAGAGCTATTGGAGTCTGTGGAGGAGTGGAGAAGGCTGATGACTTGAGCCGGTCCAAGGGAGTAATAAAAATGACCATGTTGCGATTTTCCTAAAGTGAGCAGGTTTTTCACCTGGTGTGTGGTGGTGTACGGAACACTGGACACAAGGAAAATAGGAATAGATCATCACGGCTGTTTTAAAGGGGAGTACCAGACTTTTGTTTAATTTTTGATTCAAAATTTTTATTTTTTATTGAGTCTGACTATAGAGACTGTAAATATCACTATTCAGATGGAGTAAGGAGCAAAAAGATTGTTCGCACTGACATATGTTTGCACACTAATTATATGGTTGCGCTGTACTAAGGCCCCTTTCACACTGGGGCAGGAGGTGCGGTGGCGGTAAAGCGCCGCTATTTTTAGCGGCGCTATACCGTCGGAATTGTGGCGGTATTCGGCCGAAAAAGGGTTAATACATCCCGCAATGCAATAGCCGCGGTTTCCCATTGCTTTCAATGGGAAGGAGCGGCGGAGGAGCGGTAAACCCACCGCTCCTTCACCGCTCCAAAGATGCGGCTAGCAGGACTTTTGGAGCGGTCCTGCTAGCGCACCGCTCCAGTGTGAAAGCCCTCGGGCTTTCACACTGGAGAAACAGCAGCGGCAGTTTAGGGTCGGTTTGCAGTCGCTATTTTTAGCGCAATAGCGCCTGCAAACCGCTCCAGTGTGAAAGGGGCCTTTAATTCATCTTTAGATTTATGTTATAAAGTGTTGTGATATCACTATATAGTGTTTAGCTAGCAATCTATTCACAAATTATTTACATATACTTCTTGGTTTGGATTTAATCATGGTATAATTAGATATTATTAATCATGATACAAGCACACTACGACATCGCAATCAAATGTAGAAAGGAACTTTCCACGTCATGTGACCCTAATTTCATTCAAAATCACTGCAAACATCTCCGCACACAAAGTAACAATCAAACAATTGGAAATCTGAATAAAATTCAGTCCTTCACTCGCCTCGTAACTCGCACACATACCTATACAGAAGTAATTTAATCCGCACTAACAGACAAGACTGTTACAGAATCACGTGCATGCTACCTGGAGCTGCTGTGAGCTGTCGGTGAGATTGTCCTCCCTCCTTCGTGCCTCCTCCAAAAGCTGAGCGTTCTTCTTCTTTTCCACTTGCTCCTTGTGCTTTAATGTTGCCACCTTTTTATTCTGATCTTTCGTTTGCCTGGAAAAAATAAAAAAGACAGAAAACTGAATATATAGAACAATGCTTATGAAACTAGATGTAAACCACAATTGGATCATATTTTGTTCACTCTGCACTGTGTATAATAAACAATTGACATTAAAATTTAAATTCTAACATAAAACCCTGTTTTTTCATCATCCTCTATTACATCTTAGTGCATGATGATCTCCTGCAGCCATTTTCAAACTTCATATACTCCAGGCAATGGCTGCACGGCATTTCTTTGGAGGAGCAGGTTCCTGATGGTCACCACAGTGGGCAATCAATGCCTACATAACATGCATTCGGTTGGCCACTTTTACTGGGAGCCAGGGACAGTGTTGTCTTTCAATAACAGAAAGTGCCTGAACAAGGTACTTCATATAGGGGTCACCGGAGTTTTTTTTTAATGAACATTGCAAATCTAAAAAGAATGAAAGTGAAATTACCATGTTAAAGTTTATTTAAGTGCAGTAGTGTATTTAGGTTTTGTGCTGCCCTAGGCCTGACTAAACTCGTGCACCCCCCAATTTAAATATGACCCACCCTTTTCTGTCAAGGCCACACCCCTTGCTGTTTAAGACCGCCCTGAAATTTTCGAGTGGGGACACTAGTTCTGAGGGCCTGGGGGGGGGGGGCAATGAATTCCCTTAATTTGCATAGATTTCCTACCACTTCCTGTTTGGCTATGGGGCAGGAAGTGAAGGGAAATCAAAAAGCAATGGGACAGGGATGGTAAAAAAAAAACTGACAGGGGCTATAACCCTCCCTTACTCTATCCAAAAAAAAAAAAAAAAGTGTTGCCTATAGTTCTACTTTAAGCACACATTTCTGATAATTTTATGGAGAGGACTAAGAAGATATAACCATGCCAATGGTGCAGCAGAAAACATATGGCACAGTGAGGAAGGTTTGTGGTCCAGGATGATAAAACAGTCAAAAATAGAATCAACACCCCCCACCCCACAGTTGCGCAATTCCGGAAGCAGTGTGGCCGCTTTATGGGGGCGCTAGACTAATTTACCTTTCAGTCCAGTCCGCCCCATAAGACTGGCGCTACACTAACAGTGTAGCGCAAGCCGGCGGGGACTCTTTCCGTGCTGCCCCCCCCCTGCAAAGTGCTGTCCTAGGCCTGGGCCTTGTTGGCCTAGGCCAGGATACAGCATTGGGCCTGGGCCTTGTTGGCCTAGGCCAGGATACAGCATTGTTTGAGTGTACGGTTTACATATATATTAAAGAGGATCTTCACACAGATATTCCAAAACTAAAAGTCAGCAGCTATGAAAACTGTAGCTGTTGACTTTTAATAAACAGACACTTAGGCTAAGCCCACACCTATGCATTTTGCAGTGCATTTTCAGTTTTGCAGAAACGCACTGCAGTCAATTTAACATGATTTCCCATGGGTCACGTTCAGATCTGTGCGTTTTCCACCAGTGCATTTCGGATACTTTTTTTGCCTGCAGCAGGTTGTGTTTTTGGATCCATAGACTTTAATGAAAACACAGCAGAAACGCATCAAAAACACAGTTCTTGCATTTTTGATGCATTTCCGCTGCATTTTTGCTGGTTTCTCCTGCGTGACAACAGACACATCCCAAAAATGCACAAAAAATGCGTGTGAAAAAAATTGAAACACACCAGGAAAATGCATCAACCGCAACCTGCATAAATGTAAACCTAGCCTTACCTATCCAAAGATCTAGCGCCATTCTCACCAGGACCAATTCTTCATCGACCTTTGGGTCCTGGCGCCAGCATCTTAACTGTGGGAAGCCAGCTGTGATCGATTACGGCTTAACAGCTGGCTGCCTACTGTGCATGCGTGAGCTGCGCTGCACCTTGTGAATGATTCCGCAGCCTTATGGGACCTGTGACATGTCCCATAAAACTGCAGGCAGGGAGGGGGAGGAGAAATTCCACTCGCATTGTCTAGGCGATACGAGCAGAAGTTGGAGCAGGTACCTGACAAAACTAGGTATCTGCCCCCCCCAAATTTTTTTTAAAATAATAGAATACAAATGTGACGGGGTGATTCCTTTTGGGTGAAGCTCCATTTTAAAAAGACAGTTTTCCACATTCAAGTAGTCCTGCCAATAATTTTACTGTCAAAGGCTGGTTTAAAGTTGCAGTCGATGGATTTGAGTTCATGATTTGTCCAGCGGTGGTGGTAAAAGGGCTCTTTCACATTGATGCGCTATTGAGCAGCTTTTGATGTATTCCCATTAACTTAAAACAGAAGGTGCCTTTTTGGTGCACTTTTGAAAAACTACAACAAAGATGCAGCATGCAGTACTTTTCAAAGTGCAGCGCACCTGCAGCAGGAAGAGTTACAAATGATTTAATGGGGAATAGTTTTCATGGGCTTTTGTTGCCCTGAAAAAACACGGCAAAAATGCACCAGTGTGGAAGGGGCCGAAATGAACCTACTTTGGTGTTTCGCCAGGACAGGTTCATTTCAGTCACACATGAAAATATACCATGTGTGCATTGCATACTTAAATTGGTCCAGCCTGGAACAATGCAAGTATGCATATTTCATACCTGACGAGCTGCTGAGGAAGCTGAAAATGTATTGAAGTAGTTGCAACTACTACAATGATAATTATGATCTTCTGTGTCCTGCTGGAGTTCTTTGAGAGTGGCTGCACAACTGCACACTGACCCCACAAGAGGTCGCTTCCACCATTCGATCAGTGAATACTTTATTCTGCTCTGGTCACTTAATTCCGCAGCTCCGGCTACCATGTCAGTGAGCAGCTACTGCAGAGGAAACTAGGGAGAGCGGACAATGGCTGGCCCATGGGAACCTATGGGTGATGTCATGGCTCCCAAAATTCCCAGCCATTGTCGAGTGCTCCATGAGCCCGAGTTGCAGGGTCACGTGACTGGACTGGGGAAAAATAAAACTAGGAAAGTGCACTTGTTTTTTATACAGGTTAGGCAAGATAGGTAGAAAAATTGAGGAATTTGAAAGAATAGTTAGACTTTAACTTTTCTTCCACATTAAAATGGTTGTAAAGGCAGGAGTTTTTTTTTTTTTTTTTACCTTAACACATTCTCTGCTTTAAAGTAAAAATGAAAAAGTTCAGCACCCCCCCCTCCCCCAAAATACTTACCTGAGCCAGATCTCGATCCAGCGCTACACCTGAGAACAGTGGCTCACTCCTCTCTCTCCTCACTAGATATGGAGGCAGCAGTGGGGGCTATTGGCTCCTGTTGCGGTCAATCAGTCTGTGAGGCGAGAGCAGAGGACAGGGCCAAATCGCACGGTGTGCCAATGAACACACAGAGCCTGGATCGGGATCGAGCACACACACACGCCCCCAGGGGAGGCAGCTTGCTATGGGTGCACCCAGGAGGAGGAGCCAAGAGCGCCAATGGGAGACCTCAGAAGAAGATTAGAGCTGCTTTGTGCAAAACCACTGCACAGAGCAGGTGTTTGACATGCTTGTTATTAAAAAAATAAAAATAAATTACTTTAAAGGTCCCTTTAAGCAAATTTGCAAGCAAATACAATTTCAGTGATATTCACTGAAAAAAAAACAAAAGAAAAACAAGGATGACCAAAATGGAAAATAAGCTGCCAAATATAATTGTAAAAATGTTGATGTAATTGCATATGTGGGTGGATTTAAAGGAGGGAGTGTTAACGGGTTTGCAGCACAAAGCCGGCTGATGGAAAGGTCTCATTGTGTGGTTTGGATAAAGGACACAGGCTGTGACTTTGGTCCAATCTAAGTAAAATTTAGCTGACACGGACACTACTAACCAAGCCTCTGGACGAAGATCAGGTCCCGTGTCCTCTAACCACTCAACACGTGCTGGGGAGGATATGCAGGCCTCTAATTTAGACAACGTAAGAAGAGGCCATAAATACTCATTTCCTAACGAGGCAGGAATAACACAACTGAGAATTATGTCTGTATCAGGGAAAAAAAAAGATAAAAAGTGAGAGAGCGAGCAAAGAAGAGAGGAAATAATAAAAAAAGACTCTTTAAAGTCTCCCCACCCAGAAGAAAGCCACTTGTGTGCTAGTTTCTCTTTGAGTCTATGGGTGGTCAAAGTTGGGGCTGATGGTTCAAGAATAAGGATTGCAAAACGCCATCCTATCCTTGAACAATCTGAGTGGCACTGGAACCTGAATGATGTTCATACAGATTTAAGTGACAGAAAGAAGAAAGAAACAAAAAGTGTACCGTAGTGAAACTTTGAGCCTTTTTCTCCATAAGAAAAGGGAAGGTGGGTTACGATGGAGAATCTATACCAGTTAAAACCAGTCATCAGATTCAATTGTTACCAGAACCTTGCACAACCAAACTGACACAAGTGATGCTTCATAAAGACAGGGGTCTAAAAAGAGGTAGAGACAAAGAAAGAAATAGATGAGAAATGCAAGGGGAGAGAGTGAAGGTGGAGAAGGGAAGGAAAGGAGGAAAAGGAAAGGAGGAAAGGGAAAGGAGGAAAGGGAGGGGTGGGGAGGGGAAGGGAAGGGAGGGGAGGGTAAGGGAGGGGAGGAAATGTAGGGGAAGGGAGGGGAGGAAATGTAGAGGTGGGAAGGAAGGGAGAGAGGGTCAAAGAACATAAAAAGAGAGTAAGAAGGCAAAAAGGAACCTTCTCCTCCACATTCGTGGTGGAGCGCGCACACCGCCTGGCTTCCCGGCCTCTGTCTCCTGGAGTCCCTCCACGCACGTTCATCGCGAAGATGCTGAACTTTCGAGACCGCGACACCGTGCTACGCCTCACCCGCGAGAAGGGCAACATACCGTTCGGCGACTCCCACATTTTTGTATTCACGGATTTCTCCGCCGAAGTCCAGAAAAAGAGGGCACAATTCGTAGAGGCCAAGCGTCAACTCCGCAATCACCACCTTGCCTACGCGATGCTATTCCCAGCACGCCTTCGGGTCATCCGTGACGGTAAAGCGCACTTTTTTGAGGACCCCTCAGCGATAATCCCATGGCTGGAGAGGCGAGACGCCGCTGCACCCGCACCGCCGTAGCTGCCTGCATGTCTCCACTGATGCCCGATGAACCGAGGCCCAACATCCTGCATCATCCATGCTGCAAACTGTGAGTAGACCTCGGCCTTGTTTCTTCCCTAGACCCCCTTTGACTGCCCTTATTATTACCCCTCAGAATGAACACTCTGTGTTTTCACCCTCACCCTTCCGTTCACAGTCGCTGCTATAATGTCACAAAAGCGGCACAGCTTGGCACGCAATTTCCCCCCTTCACACAGACGAACTTGCAGCCACTCTCAGACTTGTTTCCCCTGCTGCACCCAGATGCTGGCTCCACTAGTGCCGCTATGCACCTCAGAAAAACTTTGTTCGCCCCCATTAACAAATGAGAATGCACCTGGACTTCCACCCCTATTACAGCCTAACGGCTATATTGTCCCTCTCTGCGGACGAATGTGTATCTCTCTGCTACTACAAGATTTGTTCCCCTGGCCAGCCTCAGTCCCCAGGGCTGTGGAGGACTGTCCCAAGTTTGTTAAGCCACGCTGGTCCAGAGTAGGCAAAGTTCGAATAGCTCTTATAGTTCTGTTTTTTTTCTTTCTTTTTCCCATTTTTAATTTCATTTTATCATTATATTGTCTGACAGACGCTAGAATGCATTACTTGACCCTTTATGCACTGAATTTGTTGCACGTCTGCCCGCCTCTTGGCACAACTCGCCATAGGTCTCTTGTGTGCGACTTTGCCTCGAGACGGGCGGCGATACCTGTGCTCTGTTATACATTTGCATGTTTACCTGCTGTGCTGGCTGCGCATGTGGGGTTGGGCTCTCCCCTGTTGGTCCGACCGGGTTGTACATTTCTACTCTTACCAAGATGGCGACTCTTAAACTAGTTACATGGAATGTGAGAGGAGTGAGAGCCAAACCCAAACGTCTGGCTGTCCTCTCCCACCTTAAACAGCTACGCGCAGACATATCTGTACTAGTGGAGACCCACATGACAGGTCAACTGCAGATGTCCCTCAAAAATCCGTGGGTGGGCTGGTTATACCAAGCCCCCTACACAAACAATTCCAGGGCAATCGCCATTCTTGTCGCTAAAACAGCCCAATTTCGCCTACACAGTCTACGGTCGGTTCGGCACGGTAGATTCCTGCACGCATCGGTGGGAGGCCTTGAAATCCTCCTCCTGGCCTTCTATATTCCTCCACCTTTTCACTTTGCGGCCCTCAAAGAGGGAATAGCCTTCATGACACAACACCCCACAGTGCCAGCCATCTGGTTGGGCGATTTTTAATGCAGTATTAAACTCCCACCTTGACAGACTCCACCAGCCCACTGCACCGCTCACTCTGCCCGCGCAGACGAGATTTGGCAGGTTCCTTTCGGAATTTGCCATGTCCGACACTTGAAGACTCAAACACCCCAGCGCCAAAGCCTATTCCTGCTTCACCCCCTCCCAGTCTACCCTGTCGCGTATAGACATGATCTTGCTATCCCCCACCCTAACCCCACTTCTACAAAGCATTGGCTTTGGCGCCAGGGTCCTGTCGGATCACTCGCCATACTGGGCCACCCTAAGCTTGCCTTCTACCCCACCGTCCTGCATCTGGAGATTGACCCATTCTGGTTCACGGTCCTCACTGACTTGGAGGCCGTGCAGCGTGAGTGGACTCAATACTTCCAGTCTAATGCGGGATCGGCCTCGACTGGTTCGATTTGGGAGGCCTTCAAACTTCATGCTCGCATGATACTGTCAAACCGCATAAATAGACACAAAGCCTAAAACGAACACATCCTAAAACAAGCTGAAGAAACACTGGACTCTCTTGAGCAGGTGTTCCTTGCTAATCCCACGGCCCCCAACTCAGCTAAACTACGCCTACAAACCAGACTTACAAACCACTTACACTTTGAACAAGCCAAGAAAGGCATCTTTTTTAGCAAGCAAAAAATATACGAACATGGAGAGCGGGCGGGAAAGCTCTTAGCATATATGGACCATCTACACCATAGCCCCCCGGTAGTGGTCCAACTCCTGTCCGAAACGGGGACCATCCTTACAGACCCAACACTGGTAGCCCAGAAGTTCAGACGCTTTTATGCTGACTTTTACACCTCCAGGGCCAACCGCCCCCGACTGAGTTACATGCTCTTCTACAAGGCGTAGAATTCCCCACCCTGACAGATTCCCAGATAGACCTCCTTGAGGCCCCCATTACAGAAGAGTGCATAGCGGAAGCTATGGCATGCCTGCCACCATCCAAAGCCCCAGGCTCTGATGGCCTTCCCCTAGAATTCTACTCCCAATTCCAAGGAACCCTACTTCCCAAACTCCACGCATTATACTCCCACATATATGAAAACCAGCACGCTCCCACGCACCATGAGTGAGGCCCTAATTGTCCTTATTCCAAAGTCAGGCAAGGACCCTCTGTATCCCGAATCATATCGCCCCATCTCCCTCCTACAATTGGACATTAAAATATTGGCCAAAATCCTTGCCCTCAGACTAAACAAAGTAATACTTAGCCTCATCAACGCCGACCAAACCGGCTTCATGCCCAATAAGAACACGGCATTCAATCTTAGAAGGTTATTTATGAATCTCCAAGCCCCCCACGACAATGCCGGCACAAGGGTGGTAGTTAGCCTTGATGCCGCCAAGGCATTTGATTCAGTAGAGTGGAGCTACCTCTGAGAGTGCCTCCGTAGATTTGGCTTCGGCCCCAGATTTGTCAAGTGGCTCCAGCTTCCCTACCAAGCCCCCACTGCCTGCATTCAAGTAAATGGACAAACATCTAGCTTCTTCCCACTGTCCCGAGGAACCCGCCAAGGCTGCTCCATTTCACCCTTGCTGTATGCATTGGCTGTGGAACCCTTGGCCATTGCCATTAGGGCGCACCCTGATATCTGGGGCCTCTGCATGGGTCAAAAGACGGAGGTGATCAGCCTCTATGCTGATGACATGCTGCTCTA
Source organism: Rana muscosa (assembly GCA_029206835.1). Lineage (NCBI taxonomy): Eukaryota > Metazoa > Chordata > Amphibia > Anura > Ranidae > Rana > Rana muscosa. The sequence goes on from CM055118.1 coordinate 159,709,834, forward strand.
CTTAGAAGACGCAGGTCCCTCCCTGACGGCAGCCCTCCATTTAATCCAACGCTTTGGCGCTTTCTCGGGACTCCAGATAAACTGGTCCAAATCCCAAATCCTCCCCATAGACGTCACTGCCCCCACAGATGCACAGGCTGCTCTACCACTAGTGCGAACCAGCCAAATCAAATACCTAGGCGTACATTGCTCCCGCTCCCTCACAGATTATATACGGTTACATTTAGAACCACTCTTCGAGCTCCTTAAACGCAGAACCCAGGTCTGGTCCAGACTCCCATTTGGGGTCATGGGCCGGCTTAACCTAGTGAAGATGATTCTTCTCCCCAAATTACTCTACCTTTACTGGCACGCCTCACTCTATGTTCAGGCCCACATGTTCAGAAACATGGAATCTATCCTCAATACATTTGTATGGGGCTCCTCCAGGCACAAACTTGTCGTGGCAGACCCTTAAATGCCCCGTCCACCTGGGCGGCACTGCCCTACCTGACCTGGCACTATACTACCTTGCCTCCCAACTATCCCACTTCTATTATCTCAACAGGCACGATAAAATTTGATACTCCACATTGGTTGCATAGCGGCCACGGATGTAGTAGCCCACCCTTTCCAATTACTATTTTGTAAGCATCGGGGCCTCTCACGACTAGGGGATAAACGACACATGCTAACACATCACAACAAGATTTGGCACATAGCACATGCCACCACGGGGGCCCCCCCCCTTACACGCCCACACGCCATTATGGGAAAACCCTCTCCTCCCAGAACTATTAACCGTACCAGACCACAAAATTTGATTATTCAAAAGGGTTGTATACCTATCCCAACTTTTTACTGGGCGCACAATAAGACGTTCCAAACCCTTAAAGAAGAAATCGATCTCCCCAACCATACGCTCTTCCGCTACCTACAAGTTCGCCACGCCATCCAATCTCAGTTCGGAAACCTTGCCCCACCACTAGAAACAGTGACCCTGACGGATATGGTACTCGGAGACGACCCTAAGAAACCGATAGCTCTCCTTTACATGCAACTCCTCACCCCCAGAGCCACAGCTCACGGGTATCGGCTAAAGACGAAGTGGGAGGCAAACCTCGGGGGAAATTGAGGATGAACAATGGGGGGAAATTTTAGAAACACCCAAAAAAGTATCACTCAAACTCTCCGACAGACTTCCGCACCTCTATATTCTCCACAAGTCGTACATCACTCCTACCCGACTCTCTAAATACAAAGCCGACACTGACCCGACATGCCCCAGATGTGGCGATGCCAACAGCACATTCTATCACCTCATATGGTCTTGCCCACCCATCCAACAATATTGGACGCAGGTTATCAAATTCCTCCACGACCACATGGGTTCCCCCCTTACACTATGCCCACGCCAATGCATACTTGGTCTCTTTCCCCTGCCTGAGGAAGAGAAATACCTTACAACGTGCAGGAAACTCTCTTCACTGCCAGAATGCAAATATCTCAACTATGGCTTAGACCTACCTCACCCACAATTCAACAATGGAAGAGGGCTGTGAACCTCACACTACCTTTCAAAAAAATCCTCTACTCCCACCGCGGATGCCCAGGCAAATTTAAAAAAATCTGGGATAGATGGATAGAAGACTCCTCCGCATGTGAAACTTAGGGCTAACGACACACAACAAATCAGGCCGCAACACCAATCTGCTATTATCCCCATTGTCTAGTGCGGGGGGTCACGTGTGCACTAATGTCTTTATGTAACAGTAATAAGGTGAAATAAACAGTAGACCTAGAGACGTATGTCAGACAAAACTTGTATATCCTATTAACACACTGTGGTGCCTGTTGCACCCGGCACTTGTTGTATAATAATCTGTATTGACTTTTCTGCTCAATAAACTTTATTTTGATTAAAAAGAAAAGAAGGCAAAAGGAGAAACATAAAAGGAAAAAGGCAAGAGAGGAGAAAGTGGAAGGAGAGGAGAGGAGAAAGTGGAAGGAGAGGAGAGGAGAGAAGAAAGTGGAAGGGAAGGAGAGGAGAGGAGAGGAGAGAAGAAAGTGGAAGGAGAGGAGAGGAGAGGAGAAAGTGGAAGGAGAGGAGAGGAGAGGAGAAAGTGGAAGGAGAGGAGAGGAGAAAGTGGAAGGAGAGGAGAGGAGAAAGTGGAAGGAGAGGAGAGGAGAAAGTGGAAGGAGAGGAGAGGAGAAAGTGGAAGGAGAGGAGAGGAGAAAGTGGAAGGAAAGGAGAGGAGAAAGTGGAAGGAGAAAGTGGAAGGAAAGGAGAGGAGAAAGTGGAAGGAGAGGAGAAAGTGGAGGAGAAAGTGGAAGGAGAGGAGAGGAGAAAGTGGAAGGAGAGGAGGGAGGAGAGGAGAGGAGAGGAGGAAGGAGAGGGAGAGAGAGAGAGGGAGAGAGACATAAAATGTAAGAAAAACCAAGAAGAGAAGGACGCCCCTTAGACATAATTTAAACCGGTCCCCTGTATTGTTTTACCTAAATGTAGGAGAAATTGATCTTGTTTTTCGTTTACATTTTTCCCTTTGAACACATGCGTTTTCATGTGTTCATAGTATCTAATCTGCCCCTGGATGCACATATTTTTATTTTTTAAACACAACTAAACTGAATGCACCTGAACTTAAGTAAAAGCACAGCATGCATTATACCATTCAAAACCATTACATGTATGTAATCACTTTTAGAAATGTCCTTTAGAACCATATAATTGCATACTTGCCATTGCCTGTTTGAATTAAACCTTACAGCGGGTACAATTTATTTATATTGCAATACCAGGATGCTGAACAGCAAAGTCTGGTAAAGAACCTATTTTAAATGCAGACATGGTTTCTCTTCAAGGGTAAATGAATGTGCATGTATCACATACACAATGTTAAGGATAAAAGGCTCATTAGACTTTATTTATTTTTTATAATATAACATAAGAAAAATACTGATCAACAGAATATGAACTGTGAAGCAAGCAGAGGGCAATGAATGGGTTAGGGGATCTGTACCCTCATAGCAGAGAGCTCAAACACTGCAGCGGGTTGCCTGTCACCTGGTCCTCGGGGATACACAAAAGCTTTGCTGATGAGTTTTGGAATCATCCAGGGAAGCCAGACCCATTCACACACACACACAATGGCCAGTCAGAGCATTCACAGCCTGGACAATTGCATCAACACACTGACTCGGTGCCTTTTTTTGTGCAGGTAAGCCTGAACTCAGCACTAGCCGCTGGAAAGCCGCGCTGACAAGGCAGACCCTGGTCTCCAGTGCATTGATCCTAGAGAGTGCAGCTTGGTATACAGACCATTCAAGAGCACCTGTTACATCCCACTGCCAAGTTCTAACTAAACAACATACGATCGGGAGGTCACAGTTTGCTCCAGCGAAAACGTATTTTCCATTTTGGATAAAGCAGGGAAAGGTTTATGGCTCATTCACAATAGCAGTTGCACTGAATATACAGATGTTCTTTTGCACTGTGAGGAAATATTGCTGATGAGTCGATACCAGTGCATCACACCGTTTACTTTTTATGTTAGATCTTTATTAAAAAGTCACACGTGGTATTATATTCTGGTCGCAGCATGGTACGATGCGGTTGACTGATTCGCACCAGGCTGCACTAAAGAAAAAAAAAAAGTATAACATGCATTACTTTTTTTAGCACACAACAGAACATCTCATAGGGAACAGGAGCAGGCCCATGCACTAAATCAATGTTGGTAGATCTAACAGAGATTGTACAGTCAGGTTGTTACATGTGTAGTGATTTTAAGCTCATCTCTGGTTACAAAAAAAGGACTTGAGAGGGGTCATTGGAGTAATTACAACTACTGTTATAAAAACAACATTCTGCTTGTTGTAATAACTGAGAGATCTAGCATCACACAGATATTATGAAACACTGAACTCCAATCCATCTCCAGACAGGTCCCCTTTGAACCCAGGAGCAATGAGTTGACAGAGGAATTAGCTGGTTGTGGTCATTATTGTGTCTCCCAGTGTGAGTTTTATCAGTTATTGAGGTTTGGGCGTCAACCAAAGAATATAAGTCCGAGCCAGGGAGAAACCACAAAGATAATAGACCAATTCAAGTATGGAAAGGCCTGGCGGATGTTGTATTAATATCCTAACCAGTGCTTCTCGGGGAAAGATGGGAGAATATAGGAGTTTTAACTCTCACACGATTAGACTATTGAGCACTTAGTCACTTAGTGAATTTGACCATTTTATGGCCCTGTAGCAATTTTCAAGAGACAACACAGCAAATATTGAGGAGCAACATGCTCTGGGACCACCAGGAAAAGCAAGTATAACAATAAGAGGCGTGGTCAAAATTTGGCTTGGGACATCCAGAAGCCATGATCATTCCAGAAGACTCCATAATGGAATCCATTTTGTTTAAAGCGGGCGTTCCGCAGCAGATCGTTTTTTTTTTTTGTGCATTCTATGGGGATTAACATATAAAAAGGTACACTCATTTCTTTGGTCTCCTCAAGTATCCGCTGTCCGTTTTCGTTTGAAAAACGGAGTTATAAAATCCTTTCCTGTGATTTTCCATTTTGCTTGTGGGCATTGTGAAGCCCACAAGCAAGCATTTCCTGGAAGCGGTGAATTCACCACTCATTCTCGCGCCTGCGCATTGTTCACAGGCGACTAGTGCCGTAAACAAACTGGTTGCCATCACAACGGGCGGCTTCAACGATAGTTCACGCCCCGTTGTGATGGTATGCAAAAAAAAAAAAGACTGACACGGCTCAGTAGGGGATAGAGCTGCAGTGCCCTTATTTAAAATGGCGGAATTAGATCCGCCCTCGTCACGTGACTCATCTACCCGGTCAAGTGACGAGGGCGGATGTAAATCTCGAAACATTTCAATGGAAGGCGTTACTCTTTGTCTCCTGGGAAGCATGACACTTTGCTCCCAGGAGACATTGTGGAGACCTTCCGGCATACATAGCGCCGCCAGGGAAAGCAAAGGACACGCCTACTCCCGCGGGAGGAAAACCCGGAAGTAGGGTTAAAGACAGCTGATTACAGCGGCAGAAAAAAAAAGGTTAGTCATATGTGTATGTGCATGTTAATAGTATGTGGATAAAGTAATGTTGAAAATGTGGGTGAACCTCCGCTTTAAATAATAGAATACTGATCGCCCAACTACATTTTTTTCAGTTGTATACAGAAGGGCAAAGCAATAGAACCATAGCAAGTTTATTTCAATAAAAGGTTAAAGCAAACTGTGTACAAAGGCAATCAGTTTTGGGGGCTCGTGGATTCCTCCTTTATCAGGGTTTAATATACAAGTAGAATATATATTAAAAAAAAAAGTCTGTGTCTTGGATTCTCAGAGTTGCTATCAACTTATGGACACGCTCATCAGCAGCTGGTTGCAGGTAAACATAGCACTAAGCGCACGATATGCTAGCCAACAGAGCCAGAAGTGTCCAACATCAGAAGTGACCATGAGCTTATAGCAATTACTCAGCAGACTCTGTTGAACAAATCAATAGCAAACCAATTAGCAGCTAACAATTGGCTGATCAGAGCTATTACCTGCAATGTACCCCCCCCCTCACCGTTGCTTCTGACATTTCTCCCCCTGCTTCCCGCTCCACATACCCTGCCATGACTAAGATATCAACCCCCCCGCCAATCTAATTACCCCTTTCTGCTCTGTACCGATTCCTGCAGCACCGATTGACTTTTTCCCTGTCCCCACCCCCCAAGCACCAATCCCGCTGGCAACGTTGATCCACTGTGGCTTCCCTGCAGCTGCTGACTTCCCCTCCTCTGCTCACCCCCACTGGCTTTAGATGCTTTAGGGGAGCCACAATACAATTTGAATCCCCCCGCCCCACCATTCCAAACAGCCCCCCCCGTAGTGGACCCCCCCCCACCGATCCCCAGCACCCGGTCACTGCAGTAGTGCTGGCCAGCTTTCCCTCCTCATCCTAGTTGCAGCTGCTACTGGGACAGGAGATAATGGAGATGGAGAGCGGGGGAAGGGAACAAATATTTTCCAGCCCCCTTCCTTTCCTTGAATGAACAGTGAGCGTTCAGTACCGATTTACTTTACTATGCTTCAGTTTGTGAATGAATAGGAGTCACTATACAGAGACTTCTACTCATTCATACGCAGTACACCTGAGGCTGCAGAGAAAGTTACTGGGGACTCTGTCTTAAGTCCTTTTCTGTGCCTCAAATAAGATACATCAGGGGTCTATTTAGACCTCCGACATCTCACCAAAACTCAATCCCCCTCAGCTAATATGATGAATCCCCACACTGAGCTTACATACAAAATTATCTTCTGTGACCATGCCTAAAGTTTAGCCATTAGAAACAACGGGACCTGAGTCGACCTGTGGGCAAGCACAAATGTTTTTAGTTATTCACAGATGTAATCTACTCATATCCATTGTTTGTAATAGTCACTGTCACCTGACTCCAGCACTGAGGCTCTCCAAGGCGTCCGATTTCTCTGACCCTTGACGACCTGTAGCAATTAATGGTTTTGACACAGTAGCGGCTTTAACTGTCTTACAAGGGGATAATAGAAGTATGTACACAAACTGACCACACCAAGACACACAGGGACGCCAGTCCGGATGCAGGTAATGCCCTCTAATTCCAGGTGTCGTGGGATTACCAGGGGGGGTCACTTACTAAAAGCAACTGACTGTTTGGAATGTTTTGTCACTGCAACACTTGGAGGGGGCACTGGGGGTGATCAATTAATTTTGTTTACCAGATAACCATCTCTGCAAAGCTCCAAGTAGGATTGGAGCATGACAACAGTAAGATCACTGTACTCAGGAATGTCACAGTAATCCCAAAATGCAGTGTAAACAAAATCACTTTCAGCACACAGGCTTTAAAAAAAAAAATCAAACCTACACCGGGAAGATTTTTTGCTACAAGATTCCAAAAAACTAAAATGAGATTGTAAAAACGTTTTCAAAATATAGCAGCACCCTTAGGCCCCCGATTTATCAAAACTGGCCTCTACACAGACACAATTTGACTTCTGTGCAGGTGCATGACCCCAAATGCAGACTGTGAGTTTGAGGGGACACACCTATACTTATGGATGTCCATGCAGCGGAGGCATCCCAATAGACATGAATGGAACTGTCTGCATGCGAATGCATGCAACACCCATGCATTCCGTGTGAGCAAACAAGACCCTTCACATGGATGTTTTCTTAGGTATGCCCGTGGGAACGGTACAACAAGTAAGTATTGTAACCCCTAGGACAGGAAGTGTGTTAATTGCAGAACACCAGGTAAAAATAAAGGAGAAAAAGACCAAGAAAAGAAAATGAATCAAAGCCACTGCATCTAAAGGCAGGTACACTGCAGTATATTACATTTTTGTTTTGGGGGTTAAATACACTTTAAAAGAAAAAACTGCCCCCCCCCACCCAAAGTAATTTGCTACATGCGCTACAGCCCAACAGCTGCCATCTGCCTCCTGACACACCATGATCACTGCAAACAGTGTTAATCCCTCGAGATTTCGCACTTTTAGCAAGTATGCTCACCATCTATACACAGCCGCCTTACGTAATACAAAGCACCAAGAACTGAAAAGCTGAGATGTTATAAATTCATGAGCAACTACCGATGAGTAACACTGAGACTGCATGCTAACGGAGTTTGCATTCGATTTACAGGACCGTGCAACAATCCCTTGCTTATCCCTTTCTATCTAAAATCCATGGAAGGGCCTTTAACCTTATATTTCCTAATGTAACTATCCAGGGTTTGCAATACAAGATAAACGTAATAGAATTTGTCTGCTGCCTTTAGTTTACAACAATGTGTTGAAAAGGCACTAAAACTTTCAAAAATAGGATTTTTGACTCACCAGTAACGTCCATTTCTTGGAGTACATAATGGACACAGACTCTTTAACCATTTTGACTGGGTTATATGCAGCTAACGTCAGGTGATTGGACACTGGCTAGCCTCACTTTTGTAGCAAGCAAGGGAGATTATAAGAACAGAGGCAAGGGACCTGTGCCCTGTAGTCCAAGAGATGGATTTTAACGGTAAATTATATTTTTCTTTATTTGCACAGTATGGGACACAGACACTAATAATTAAGAGGGTGATGTCCAAAAGCAGTCAAACTGAAGAGTTAAGCAACACCGCAAAGAGCACCAACAGGCCAACATAACAAAAAAGGTCAAGGAAGGCTTGATAGAACCACAGAGCAGCTTGTAGAACCTTATGCCCAAAACTGACATCAAAAAATGCCCAACTGTCTACCTGGTAGAATTTAACAAACGTGTCTAGGTGGCTCTTGCAAATCTGAGAAACAGATGCCTGAAGCTGAAAATCCCATAAAAGATTACCGATATGATAGGACATGTCTTGAGAAAAGAAGTTAACCCTAACTATTAAAAACAGAGATTCTGAGGATAATTTGTCTGATCTGCCCAGCAATGGTGGTGAGAGAAGCACAGAGACCCAGCAATGGTGGTGAGAGAAGCATGGAGATCCCGAGGGGTACAAAAAGGGAATCAGATTGCCAAAAAGAGACAGTAGCCAAGAGGTAAACTCTCACAGTGCACACCACATCAAGACAGTGGAAAGAAATGTATTTTGGATGTTTTAGACCAGGGCATTAAGAAAATCAGTGCCCTGGTTAAAATGGAGCGAAAACATCACTTTAGGGGGGGATAAAGCTTTAGGCAACTTTTTTCTTGTGCAACACTAAAAAATGTATCTTTACAGGACAAGGTCACTAACTCAGAGACCCTCCATGCAGAAGTGATAGAAACAAGAAAGGCCATCTTGCGAGCAAGGTTAGGCAAGGGAATATTCCCAATTATTATACAGAATTTATATAGCGCCAACAGTTTATGCAGCACTTTACAATATAAAAAGGGAGACAATACAGTTACAATACAATAAAATACAAGAGGATTAAGAGGGCCCTGCTCAGAAGAGCTTACAATCTAATAGCTAATAGGTTCCTATGGCGGCTTCTAAAGAGCCAAGAGAACCAGATTAAAGCAGAAAGCAGTATTAAACCCAAAAGAACATCTTTATTATACTGCAGTTTACCAATTCTTACATGCGATGACTGTAGTCGTTTTCTTTTTTAGGCTTTCTTCTATTTTCATCTGGTGATTCTGCTTTTTTTCAGTCACGTCACTTACCTGTAATAGATTATGTCACACGTTGTGCAGGCAGCTGCATTCTGTGCAGAGGCGGCTCTTTAATTAGGCGGCCGCTTAAGGCCTCGCACTCACAGGGGCCTCGCAGCCACCTAATTTGCCTGTGATTGGGGGCGTAGTCTCTGCATGGTGGCGAACTCCTGACCAGCTTGCCACACATTGCTGGTACCTACTGGTACCTTGGATGCCCAGGAAACCGGACCGCTGATCTGCCCACACTGGTAGCATTGATCGCTTCCTAAAGCCACAACAATCAGGAGCATTTTTCCAAGATGTCACCGTACTGGAGCCAATGCAGCTGCCATTTTTATTGCTTGAATTATTTTACCCATTATGTGCGTTAGTGGGGCCTCATGTCTAAGTTTTGCCTAAGGCCTCACAAAGCCTAGAGCCGCCTCTGATTCTGTGCATTCCCTGCATTCTGTGTGCGACCCACAAGCTATTGGGCACCAGTCAGATTACACAGTGGTAGCAGGGTGCTGAGCTCTGGAACACTCTTGGTGTTCCAGCACTGAAATAATAAAATGTACTGTGGGTGGAGTAATCTCCGCCCACAGTGCAAGTAAAGTTTCGGCTTGGGAAGAGGGAATGACGCGGTAGCATGTGATGGCTAAGTGATCAACAATGCTTTATTACAGCATAGACATACATAGACAGGAGTTTGAAATTAACCTAGTATACAGAGACCTGCATAAGGCAACAAAGCACATAAAGTGATAGTCACATGGTCTGCGCCATCATTTAGCCATTAAAAATTTATATTGTGACACTGAACTAGGTAGGGAGAACAGAGAGAGAAAGAAGTATAAAAATGGCTAGGGAAAAGACAGAGAAAAAAAAACTAAGGCATCACAGGTCAACCAGCTTACAGTCAAAGTTTGATGGCATAATACAGTCATGGCCGAAATTGTTGGCACCCCAGAAATTTTTCCAGAAAATCAAGTATTTCTCACAGAAAAGTATTGCAGTAACACATGTTTTGCTATTCACATGTTTATTCCCATTGTGTGTATTGGAACAAAACAAACAAAAGGGAGGAAAAAAAGTAAATTGGACATGATGTCACACAAAACTCCAAAAATGAGCTGGTCAAAATTCTAGGGACCCTTAACTTAATATTTGGTTGCACACCCTTTGGAAAAAAATAACTGAAATCAGTCGCTTCCTATAACCATCAATAAGCTTCTTACACCTCTCACCCGGAATTTTGGACCACTCTTCCTTTGCAAACTGCTCCAGGTCTATCTTATTGGAAGGGCTCCTTTTCCCAAAAGCAATTTTAAGATCTCTCCACAGGTGTTCAATGGGATTTAGATCTGGACTCATTCCTGGCCACTTTAGAACTCTCCAGCGCTTTGTTGCCATCCATTTCTGGGTGATTTTGACGTATGTTTGGGGTCATTGTCCTGCTGGAAGACCCAAGATCTCGGACGCAAACCCAGATTTCTGACACTGGGCTCTACAGTGCGACCCAAAATCCTTTGGTAATCCTCGTACACACGACCGAGTTTCTCGTCGTTAAAAACACGTCGTTTTTCTCGACGAGATTCTTGTCAAGCTTGACGAGATTCTTGTCAAGCTTTCTTTGCATACACACAGTCAATTCCAAATCTCCTCGTTGTTCTGAGTGGTCACGTCCAGCACGTACGACGGCAGTATAAAGGGGAAGATCGATTTCAATGGCGCCACCCCTTGGGCTGCTTTTGCTGATCTCGTGTTTACGCGTGTGAAGTAAAAGTTTGGGAAGAGACGATTCGCGCTTTTCAGTTTTCGTGCTTTCAGTTCGTTACAGCGTGACGAATGTGCCATCTCCATTACGAAGGCTTGTTTTACCAGAAGAAGCGCTCCCGTCTCATACTTGATTCTGAGCATGCGCGCTTTTGGAAGACTCGTAAAAGCATACACACGAACATTTTTCTCGTCGCAAAACAGGCCGACGAGAAACACGACGAGAAAATCGAGAATCCGGACGAGAAAAAAGAGAGCAGGTTCTATATTTTTCTCGTCGAGATTCACGGCAGTTTTCTCGATGAAAAACCATACACACGAATGGTTTTCTCGACAAGAAAGCTCTCTCGGCAGTTTTCTTGTCGTTTTTGGACGAGAAACTCGGTTGTGTGTACGAGGCTTCAGATTTCATGATGCCTTGCACACATTCAAGACACCCAGTGCCAGAGGTAGCAAAACAACCCCAAAACATCATTGAACCTCCACCATATTTCACTGTAGGTATAGTGTTCTTTTCTTTGTAGGCCTCATTCCGTTTTTGGTAAACAGTAGAATGATGTGCTTTACCAAAAAGCTCTATCTTGGTCTCATCTGTCCACAAGACGTTTTCCCAGAAGGATTTTGGCTTACTCAAGTACATTTTGGCAAACTGTAGTCTTGCTTTTTTATGTCTCTGTGTCAGCAGTGGGGTCCTCCTGGGTCTCCTGCCATAGCGTTTCATTTCATTTAAATGTCGATGGATAGTTCGTGCTGACACTGATGCTCCCTGAGCCTGCAGGACAGCTTGAATTTCTTTGGAACTTGTTTGGGGCTGCTTTTCCACTATCCGGACTATCCTGCGTTGCAACCTTTCATCAATTTTTCTCTTCTGTCCACGTCCAGAGAGATTAGCTACAGTGCCATGGGTTGCAAACTTCTTGATAATGTTGCGCACTGTGGACAAAGGCAAATCTAGATCTCTGGAGATAGACTTGTAACCTTGAGATTGTTGATATTTTTCCACAATTTTGGTTTTCAAGTCCTCAGACAGTTCTCTTCTCCTCTTTCTGTTGTCCATGCTTAGTGTGGCACACACAGACACACAATGCAAAGACTAAGTGAACTTCTCTCCTTTTTATCTGCTTTCAGGTGTGATTTTTATATTGCCCACACCTGTTACTTGCCCCAGGTGAGTTTAAAAGGAGCATCACATGCTTGAAACAATCTTATTTATCCACAATTTTGAAAGGGTGCCAAGAATTTTGACCAGCCCATTTTTGGAGTTTTGTGTGACATTATGTCCAATTTGCTTTTTTTCCTCCCTTTTTTTGTTTTGTTCCAATACACACAAAGGGAATAAACGTGTATAGCAAAACATGTGTTACTGCAATACTTTTCTGTGAGAAATACTTGATTTTCTGGAAAAATTTCTGGGGTGCCAACAATTTCGGCCATGACTGTATGTGTGACCCCAAGGTCCCACACCTGGTGAAACTTGGACATTCTATCCAACAGTCTCGCTGTTAGCTTTTCATTAATAAAGGTCATGCAGAGCCTATTTTTAACTGCTGTTAACGAGAGGGTGTCAGCGAGCCAAGCTTGGGCTATGGCTTGTTTGGTAACTATGGATGTGGGTCATCAATTTGAATTGAGGCTATAAAAGTCTGTTGGGTTTTAAAATGAGAAGGCCGTCACCAGACTGCATAGGAATTAAAGCAACCAACAGGAGAGTCAACAAATCGTATATTCGCTCTACTATCAAGCAGGTCCACCATACATAGAGATATGTCCCAGCATCTTGGCAATGCAATATGACTCTGGCCAGGATAAGGGAAAGGTGGACCGGGCTATTAAGAAGTTCCTTCATTTACTGAAATATGGTGGGTAGTTAGCCTCATATAAGGTAGTGTAGGAGGAAATTAGATTGATTACTAGGTAGGGGCAGCTTTTCAGTTCTCACAAGTAGGGGAAAGAGGCAGGTAGTGAAGAGGCTAGTTGAGACGATAAGGAAATGTTCAAAATCTTGGATTTGACGTAGTTGATGTGAAGACTGAAGAGACTGCCAAAATGAGACTTGAAAGATTAGGGAGAGTGACAGGAGGGTTAGTGATAAACAGCAAAATGTCATCAGCAACAAAGCAGAGTTTGCGTTGATGACCAGTAATTTCTGGGCCCGAGATATCAGGATGATCATAAATGAGTTGCGCAAAAGGCTCTATAGTTAGCCCAAAAATCAGTGGGGACAGAGGGCAGCCTTGTCTGCTTCTCTAAAGATAAGGAAGGTGGATTACTGAAAGCCTGCATACTTAACATGCGCCTGAGGAGATGAGTACAATGCAGCCACCCAGGTGCAGAACTGCACCCCAATGCCCCATTGGTTAAGTAAATAAAACAGGTAAGGCCAGGACAGAGTGCTGAATGCTTTTTTAATGTCAAGGGAAAAGAGCATGGATGGGCATTTATGCTTACAAATAGCTTTGATCAAGATTGCGCCTCGACGTACGTTATCGCTTGCAGGGCGAAGGGGCATAAATCCCACTTGGTCTACAGTGCCTTGAAAAGGTATTCCTACCCCTTGAAATTTTCCACATTTTATCATGTTACAACCAAAAACATAAATGTCTTTTATTGGGATTTTATGTGGTAGACCAACACAAAGATAGACCAACACCACCTTTCACTGCAATTACAGCTGCAAGTCATTTTGGGTATGTCTCTTTGCACATCTAGAGAGTGAAATTTTTGCCCATTCTTTGCAAATAGCTTTGTCAGATTGGATAGAGAGTCTGTGAACAGCAATTTTCAAGTCTTGCTTCAGATTCTCTAATGGATTTAGGTCTGGACTTTGATTGGGCCATTCTAACACATGAATATGCTTTGATCTAAACCATTCCATTGTAGCTCTGGCTGTATGTTTAGGGTCATTGTCCTGCTGGAAGGTGAACCTCCGCCCAGTCTCAAGTCTTTAGCAGACTCTTAACAGATTTTCTTCTAAGATTGCCATGTATTTGGCTCCATCCATCTTCCATGACTTTGACCAGCTTCCTTGTCCCTGCTGAAGAAAAACATTCCCACAACATGATGCTGCCACCACCATGTTTCACGTGAGGATGGTGTGTTCAGGGTGATGTGCAGTGTTCGTTTTCCGCCACACATAGTGTTTTGCTTTTAGGCCAAAAAGTTCAATTTTGGTCTCATCTGACCAGAGCACCTTCTTCAATGTGTTTGCTGTGTCCCCCACATGGCTTCTTACAAACTGCAAACACAACTTTGTATGACTTTCTTTCAACAATGGCTCTCTTCTTGCCACTCTTCCATAAAGGCCAGATTTGTGAAGTGCACAACTAATAGTTGTCCTGTGGACAGATTCTCCCACCTGAGCTGTGGATCTCTGTAGGTCCACCAGAGTTAAACTCTTGGCTGCTTCTCTGATCAATGCTCTCCTTGCCTGGCCTGTCAGTTTAACCACTTAACGACCGCTCACTGTATATATACGTCGGCAGAATGGCACCGACAGGCACAATCACGTAGAGCATACGTGATCGCCTTTGTACAGTTGGGGGGTCCGATCGGACCCCCCTTCTATACAGTGAGCGGCCGTTAATCGTTGGGGAGCGTTCGGAGATGAGGGGGCGACCATTCGATTTCGGCCACCCCCTCGCGATCGCTCCCGGCCAATGAAAATGCTTCCTCTGCCATGTGATGTAAACACAGGCAGTAGGAAGTGATGTCATCTCCCTCGCGGCGGTCTTTTCGATTCCGGCGCCGAGGAGAGAGGAAGCAGGTTAGTGCACCAGCAGTCCACTGACACGTAGGTACACATAGGCACACATTTCACCCCCCAGTCACCCCCAGATCACCCCCCAGGTCACCCCCCAGCCCCCAATCACAGTGTCACCGTTTGCAGTGATCATTTATTTTACTGATCACTGCTTTTAGTGTCATCTGTGATAGTAAAAAGTTGCAGGGCAGTTAGGATTAGGCCCCTTTAGGTCCAGGGTAGCCCCCTAACAAAGGTTTAACCCCTTGATCGCCCCCCAGGTAACCCTTTCAGCCCCTAACGCCAGCGTCACTAAGCGATCGTATTTTCGATCGCTGTATTTAGTGCCGGTGGTGTCCTAGATAGCCAGTTAATTATTTTTAGGTTCGCCGCAGGTTTTTATTAGCGTCAGGTACCCCCATATATTATTTTAACCCCCTGATTGCCCCTAGAGTTAACCCTTTCACCAGTGATCACCGTATAAGCGTCACTGGTTACCCAGTTAGTTATTTAGTTATTTAGGTAACCCGTCAGGTTTTTATATAGCGTCGGGTACCCCCATATTTAACCTAATAAAGGTTTTAACCCCCTGATTGCCCCTAGTTAACCCTTTCACCAGTGATCACCATATAAAGGTTACAGGTGACGCTGGTTGGTTAGTTTGCTTTTTATAGCATCAGGGCACCCGCCATATATAACCCAATAAAGGTTTAACCCCCTGATCGCCCGGCGGGTGAGATCAATTAGGTTTTAGCGCCAGAGAAGGTCTGCGTCGCCCCAGGCAGCGTTAGGTTAGTGCCAGTAACGCTAACACCCACGCGCAAAGCATACACCTCCCTTAGTGGTATAGTATCTGATCAGATCTATACTAGCGTCCCCAGCGGTTTAGGGTTCCCAAAAACGCAGTGTTAGCGGGATCAGCCCAGATACCTGCTAGCACCTGCGTTTAGCCCCTCCGCCCAGCCCAGCCCACCCAAGTGCAGTATCGATCGATCACTGTCACTTACCAAACACAAAACACATAACTGCAGCGTTCGCAGAGACAGTCCTGATCCCTGCGACCGCTAACAGTTTTTTTGTAGCGTTTGATATATTTGCTGACGACAGTCAGGTGCTTTTTTTTCCTGTGAATCTTACTAGTGTACCCCTAAATTTAGAGCCCAAAATGGCAAGTGGAAGGTACACTAGTAAAGAGGCCTACGAGATTCTGAGCATGACAGATAGTGAAGAGGAGGTCACGTATCTGTCAGATTCAGGCTCAGAATATCTTCCCGTAGAAGACAGTGACGTCAGCGGCCCCACGTCAGATAGCTCTGATGACGAAGTTGAGGTCCCTGCTAAGGTCAGGTGTACCCGATCTCGATCTTCTGAGGTTGTTGAGGAGCAAGAACCGCAGGGCTCTCGTATCATGGAGCAGAGGAGTACTAGCGCCGCTATTCCTTCTGGTGAATTGGCAAGCACCAGCGGCCTAGTACAGCCTGGGCGTACATCCAGCACTGCAGTATCACGTGGTGACGTGGCGAGTCCCATAAGTGCAGTTCAAGCTGGCGAGGTGGCAAGCACAAGTAGTGTCCCGCTGCCACCAATAAGAAGACAAAGGCAGGCCCGTCGTACCCATAGTGCCCTTCCTGCAGAATTCGCCTATCCTGATTGGGTCCCCACCACTTCTGCAGAACCCGTACTTCCCCCATTCACTGCCCAACCCGGTATTCAGGTGGAAACAGCTGATTTTATGCCAATCGATTATTATTCGCTGTTTTTCACGGAAGATCTCTATAGATCTATTGTGGACCAGAGTAATTTATATGCTGGTCAATTCATCGCCGCTAATCCCCAGTTGCCTTCCATTGCTAAAGATTGGAAACCAATTACGGTTTCCGAATTTAAGACCTTTCTGGGCCTTTCCCTCAACATGGACACACATAAATTCCCGTCATTGCGTGCTTATTGGTCCACGCACCCAATTGACCACATGCCCGTGTTCTCTGCCTCCATGCCCAGGAAACGATACGAGCAGATTTTGCGGTTCATGCACTTCAACGACAATGAACTTTGTCGTCCACGTGGGGACCCTGAATACGACCGGCTCTATAAAATTCGGCCCCTCATAAACCACTTCAACGAACGTTTTGCAGCCTTGTTTATTCCCGATCAAGTTGTCTGCGTTGATGAGTCCCTGATTAAATTTTCTGGCCGCTTGGCTTTCAAGCAGTACCTTCCCAGCAAGCGTGCCAGATACGGGGTCAAGCTCTATAAGTGCTGTGACAGGGCAACAGGCTATGTATGGAGCTTTATGGTTTATGAGGGAAAAAACAGTCAGGTTGAGCCGGTCAACTGCCCGGATTACATAGGGAGCGCTGGCAAGATAGTGTGGAACTTGGTGTCACCCTTATTCGGAAAGGGGTACCACTTGTATGTGGACAATTATTACACGAGCGTGCCACTGTTTAGTCACTTGTTTGATCATCAGATTGGAGCATGTGGCACCGTGCGACCTAATCGCCGGGGCTTTCCCCAGCGGCTTGTAGATGCCCGTCTTAGGCTGGGGGAGAGAGCCTGCGTAAAGTGTAATAACTTGCTCGCTATGAAGTGGAGGGACAATAAGAATGTTTTCCTTCTTACCTCCCTTCATGCAGACACGACAGTCCAAATTCCTACGGCGACTGGTGTTGTGGAGAAACCCCTCTGTGTCCACGAATATAACAAAAATATGGGAGGGGTGGACCTCAACGACCAGTTGATGGCGCCGTATCTAATTGACCGTAAGGCGAGACGCTGGTACAAAAAAGTGTCTCTATCCTTATTTCAATTGGCTTTGCTGAACGCTCATGTGCTATACAGAGCTTCAGGCGGGACTTTATCTCTTCTAAAATTCCAGAATGAGATAGTCACAGAACTCCTGTATCCAGGCGGTTCTGCACCTCACCATCCCCTACCAAATGCAGTAAGCCGGCTGCATTAGAGGCATTATACGCATCTCCTCCCGAGTACCCCTACCCAACGAACCCCCCAAAAAAGATGTTGTGTCTGTAGCAAGCGCGGATTTAGGCGTGACACCCGTTATTATTGTCCACTCTGTCCTGACAAACCTGGTCTTTGCGTTGGTGAATGTTTTGAACGCTACCACTCAAAAGTGAAGTTTTAGCGTAGGGTACAGCATTTCACAGACTAGGACACACTTACACAGGGTCTCCCAAGATGCCATTACATTTTGAGAGACCCGAACCATTACAGTTGTTAAAGTTTAAAAAAAAAGTGTAAAAAAGAAAAAAAAAAAAACGTAAAAAACAAAAACACAAAAAAAAATAAAAGAAAAAAAACAAAAATAGTTGTAGTTTTATTGTTCTCTCTCTCTCTCTCTCTATTTTCTCTCTATTGTTCTGCTCTTTTTTACTGTATTCCATTCTGCAATGTTTTATCATGCTTGCTTTTCAGGTATGTAATTTTTTGTTTTCAGGTGCGCCATTCAACTGCAGCGCGGAATTATTTATCTTGACAGCAACAGCGTTTGCTCCCACGATACATAAAGCCGTGACTCCAGTGCTGTAGGAGGTGATTTCACCACCACAGTTAAAAAAAAGAGCATATATGCCGAAGCATGGGGGCAGCAGGGGCGGAGGAGCGATTTTGCTCCTAATGCCGCGTATATACGGTCGAAATTCCGACGAAGGCTTGCCCGTGGAAAAGTTCGACCGTGTGTACGCGGCATAACCTTTTATGCCGCGTACATACGGTCGAAATTTTGACAAAGGCTTGCCCGTGGAAAAGTCAGACCGTGTGTACGCGGCATAACTTTTTTGCGGGAGGATGCCCCCATGCTTCGGCATATATATATTTTAGGCACAGGTTGCGTTAAAAAAATGTTTTATTTTTTACTAGGTTTTGTTTTGGTATTTGCTTTGCAGGTATGGTAAGGTCTTACTGTTGTACTGTAATGTTACTTTGTTTTAATGTTAACCATCATTTGCTTAGCAGGTACGCCATTCAGTTGCATCGCGGATTTATTTATCTTGACAGCAACAGCGTTTGCTCCCACGATACATAAAGCCGTGACTCCAACGCTGTAGGAGGTGATTTCACCACCACAGTTAAAAAAAGAGCATATATGCCGAAGCATGGGGGCAGCAGGGGCGGAGGAGCGATTTTGCTCCTAATGCCGCGTATATACGGTCGAAATTCCGACGGAGGCTTGCCCGTGGAAAAGTTCGACCGTGTGTATGCAGCATAACCTTTTATGCCGCGTACATACGGTCGAAATTCCGACGAAGGCTTGCCCGTGGAAAAGTCCGACCGTGTGTACGCGGCATAACTTTTTTGCGGGAGGATGCCCCCATGCTTCGGCATATATGCCCATCATTAGAAGTGGGTGGATGAAGGGAGGTATTCTAATGGTGGGCATACCCACCGATCAATCTCTTTTTTTCGTTCAGCCAACAGGCTGCATGAAAAAAAAGATTACAATACATGTCCAACAAGGACCAGCAACGTACTGGTATGTTGCTGGACTTTGAATGGTTATACCAGATTGATGCCTGCGGGTATCATTCTTTTCAGCCAGCGGCCGGCTTTCATGTAAAGCAATCCTAGTGGCTAATTAGCCTCTGGACTGCTTTTATAAGCAGTGGGAGGGAATGCCCCCCCCCGGATATAAACAGCGCCATTGGGAAATTGGGAAAGCATTTTATCACACCGATCTTGGTGTGGTCAGATGCTTTGAGGGCAGAGGAAAGATCTAGGGTCTAAGCCCCCATTTTTTTTCAAAAAAAGAGTACCTGTCACTACTTATTGCTATCATAGGGGATATTTACATTCCCTGAGATAACAATAAAAATGATTAAAAAAAAAAAAATATGGAAGGAACAATTTAAAAATAAAATAAAAAAGCAAAATAAATAATAATAAATAAAAAAAAAAAAAAAGCACCGCTGTCCCCCCCCCCCCTGCTCTTGCGCAAAGGCGAACGCAAGCGTCGGTCTAGCGTCATATGTAAATAGCAATTGCATCATGCATGTGAGGTATCACCGCGAAGGTCAGATCGAGGGCAGTAATTTTAGCAGTAGACCTCCTCTGTAAATCCAACGTGGTAACCTGTAAAGGCTTTTAAATGCTTTTAAAAATGAATGTAGTTTCTCGCCGCTGCGCGTTTGTGCGCAATTTTAAAGCATGTCGTGTTTGGTATCCATGTACTTGGCCTAAGATCATCTTTTTTATTTCATCAAACATTTGGGCAATATAGTGTTTTTTAGTGCATTAAAAATAAAAAAAGTGTGTTTTTCCCCCAAAAAATGCGTTTGAAAAATCGCTGCGCAAATACTGTGTGGAAAAAAAAAATGCAACACCCACTATTTTAATCTGTAGGGCCTTTGCTTTAAAAATATATATAATGTTTGGGGGTTCAACATAATTTTCTTGCAAAAAAAAAATGTTTTCATGTAAACAAAAAGTGTCAGAAAGGGCTTTGTCTTCAAGTGGTTAGAAGAGTGGATGATGTGTGACATAAGCTTCCTAATGTTGTGCATAAAATGCCAGGACAGTTCAAAACCCCCCCAAATGACCCCATTTTGGAAAGTAGACACCTCAAGCTATTTGCTGAGAGGCATGTTGAGCCCATTGAATATTTTTTTTTTGTCCCAAGTGATTGAATAATGACAAAAATAAAAAAAAATAAAAAATTTACAAAAAGTTGTCACTAAATTATATATTGCTCAAACATGCCATGGTTATATGTGGAATTGCACCCCAAAATACATTCTGTTGCTTCTCCTGAGTACGGGGATACCACATGTGTGAGACATTTTGGGAGCCTAGCCGCGTACAGGACCCCGAAAACCAAGCACCGCCTTCAGGATTTCTATGGGTGTAAATTTTTGATTTTACTCCTCACTGCCTATCACAGTTTCGGAGGCCATGGAATGCCCAGATGGCACAAAACCCCCCCAAATGACCCCATTTTGGAAAGTAGACACCCCAAGCTATTTGCTGAGAGGTATGTTGAGTATTTTGCAGATCTCGCTTTTTGTCACAAAGTTTTAAAAATTGAAAAAAGAAAAAAAAAAAAAAAAAATATGTCTTTCTTCATTTTCAAAAACAAATGAGAGCTGTAAAATACTCACCATGCCTCTCGGCAAATAGCTTGGGGTGTCTACTTTCCAAAATGGGGTCATTTGTGGGGGTTTTGGACTATCTTGGCATTTTATGGCCTTCAAAACTGTGATAGGTAGTGAGGAGTGAAATCAAAAATTTATGCCCTTAGAAACCTTGAAGGCTGTGCTTGGTTTTTGGGGTCCCGTACGCGGCTAGGCTCCCAAAAAGTCCCACACATGTGGTATCCCCGTACTCAGGAGAAGCAGCAGAATGTATTTTGGGGTGCAATTCCACATATAACCATGGCATGTGTGAGCAATATATCATTTAGTGACAACTTTGTGCAAAAAAAACAAAGTTTGTCATATTCCCGCAACTTGTGGCAAAATATAAAATATTCCATGGACTGAACATGCCTCTCAGTAAATAGCTTGGGGTGTCTACTTTCCAAAATGGGGTCATTTGGGGGGATTTTGTGCTATTTTGGCATTTTATGGCCTTCGAAACTGTGATAGGTAGTGAGGAGTGAAATCAAAAATTTACGTCCTTAGAAAGCCTGAAGGCGGTGCTTGGTTTTTGGGGCCCCGTACCCGGCTAGGCTCCCAAAAAGTCCCACACATGTGGTATCCCTGTACTCAGGAGAAGCAGCAGAATGTATTTTGGGGTGCAATTCCACATATAACCATGGCATGTGTGAGCAATATATCATTTAGTGACAACTTTTTGTACATTTTTTCTTTTTTTTTTTCTTTTTGTCATTATTCAATCATTTGGGACAAAAAAAAAATATTCAATTGGCTCAACATGCCTCTAAGCAAATAGCTTGGGGTGTCTACTTTCCAAAATGGGGTCATTTGGGGGGGTTTTGTGCCATCTTGGCATTTTATGGCCTTCAAAACTGTGATAGGTAGTGATAGGTAGTGAGGAGTGAAATCAAAAATTTATGCCCTTAGAAACCTTGAAGGCGGTGCTTGGTTTTTGGGGTCCCGTACGCGACTAGGCTCCCAAAAAGTCCCACACATGTGGTATCCCCATACTCAGGAGAAGCAGCAGAATGTATTTTGGGGTGTAATTTCACATATGCCCATGGCATGTGTGAGCAATATATCATTTAGTGACAACTTTGTGCAAAAAAAAATAAAGTTTGTCATATTCCTGCAACTTGTGGCAAAATATAAAATATTCCATGGACTAATCATGCCTCTCAGTAAATAGCTTGGGGTGTCTACTTTCCAAAATGGGGTCATTTAGGGGGGTTTTGTGCTATTTTGGCATTTTATGGCCTTCGAAACTGTGATAGGTAGTGAGGAGTGAAATCAAAAATTTGCGCCCTTAGAAATCCTGAAGGCGGTGCTTGGTTTTCGGGGGCCCGTATGCGGCTAGGCTCCTAAAAAGTCCCACACATGTGGTATCCCCGTACTCAAGAGAAGCAGCAGAATGTATTTTGGGGTGCAATTCCACATATAACCATGGCATGTGTGAGCAATATATCATTTAGTGACAACTTTTTGTAATTTTTTTTTTTTTGTCATTATTCAATCACTTGGGACAAAAAAAAAAAATATTCAATGGGCTCAACATGCCTCTCAGCAATTTCCCTGGGGTGTCTACTTTCCAAAATGGGGTCATTTGGGGGGGGTTTTGTACTGCCCTGCCATTTTAGCACCTCAAGAAATGAGATAGGCAGTCATAAATTAAAAGCTGTGTAAATTCCAGAAAATGTACCCTAGTTTGTAGACGCTATAACTTTTGCGCAAACCAATAAATATACGCTTATTGACATTTTTTTTACTAAAGACATGTGGCTGAATACATTTTGGCCTAAATGTATGACTACAATTGAGTTTATTCGATTTTTCTTATAACAAAAAGTAGAAAATATCATTTTTTTTCAAAATTTTCGGTCTTTTTCCGTTTATCTCGCAAAAAATAAAAATCGCAGAGGCAATCAAATACCATTAAAAGAAAGCTCTATTTGTGGGAAGAAAAGGACGCAAATTTAGTTTCAGTACAACATTGCATGTCCGCACAATTTACAGTTAAAGCAGCGCAGTGCAAAATTCTGAATTCACCTCTGGTCCTCTAGCTACCAAATGGTCCGGGGCTTAAGTGGTTAAGTGGACGGCCATGCCTTGGTAGGTTTACAGTTCTGCAATACTCTTTCCATTTTTGAATGATGGATTGGACAGTGTTCCGTGAGATGTTTAAAGCTTGGGATATTTTTTTTATAACCCAACTCTTCTTTAAACTTCTCCACAACTTTATTCCTGACCTGTCTGGTGTGTTCCTTGGTCTTCATAATGCTGTTTGTTCACTAAGGTTCTCTAACAAACCTCTGAGGGCTTCACAGAACAGCTGCATTCATACTGATATTAAATTACACACAGGTGTTCTATTTACTAATTAGGTGACTTTTAAAGGCAACTGGTTACACTAGATTTTAGTTAGGGGTATCAGAGTAAAGGGGGATGAATACAAATGCACACCACACTTTTCAGATTTTTTTTAATTTTTTTTTATTGAAAAACATTTATCATTTCCCTTCAACTTCACGGCACAGCTCCTGAAGAAATGGCACAAGCAAATGGATACAGTGAATATCTCCTAAACGGTTTAAGAGAAATTCACGGTACCTAAAGGCAAGCCTCATTATAGGCTTACCTTTAGGTTAAAGTGGTGTAACAGGGTTTACAACCACTTTAACAAAGATATAGGGTGATCATTTTCCCAATCAGTATCATCCGTGTTCGGTTTTTGGAGTCATATACACTGAAGCCAGGAGGGTTTCCGAATGCAGGTGGCTGTCTTGTCGCATCTAATTTAAAGCATCTTTGTAGTAAGGGTAGAGATATTTTGAAATGGTGGATAGTTGTTCCAGTTTGATGTGGATAGATTTTTGAAAATGAGAGGCGTGAAAGTTTCCACAAATTTCACACCTCACATCAAGTTATTGGACAACTGCCTTCACACATTCCACCATGACTGGTATCAGTGCTACTTAGATATATGGATATAAATGGTAGGGCATGTTCCTGACACTCATTAGCCACCTATTCAGATGCATTAGAAGTTGACTGTACATGGTAGTGCACTGGGGGGTGCGTAAAGCACCTGCATGCACAATAACTTATACTCCAAACGCCAACTAACTGCATTTAGGCATGCATCGGTGCGCATGTGGGTGCTTTACACAATCCCTGGCGAACTTCAGTGTACAACCACCCTTTCCAATATGCCGTTGTACACGAATCCCAGTAATGTAATTACGTAGACTCTGCACGCTGTACAGCTGTGTGCATTATGCTATAATCTAGTATTAAGCAAAGCAAATAATAGACAGTGTTGTTGATTTACCGCTCAATAAATACGTCAAGCAAGCAGAAAAGCTAGACGCCAAATTTATATTAATGCAAGATTCTATAACGTGTCTCCTAATTTTTCTTTTTGTGACAGCTGCATTTTGTCTTTGCCTTGTTAGACCCTATACAACATCTGTTGTCTGATTTCCTTAATATTTACCAAAACCATGTAGTGCAAGGTCCAGCCTGATTGCATACAAATTTAAACTCTTATGCCGCGTACACACGACCGTTTTTCATGACAAGAAAAATGCAATTTTTTTATTTGGTCATTAAAAACGACCGTGTGTGGGCTCCAGAGCATTTTTCACGTCGCATTAAAAATTTGGAACATGCTCTAATTTTTTCGTCGTTTTTCACGTTGTCGTTTTTCTCGTCATGAAAAACAGCCGTGTGTAGGCTTTAACGACGTGAAAAAAAATGCGCATGCTCAGAAGCAAGTGATGAGACGGCAGCGCCCGTTCTGGTAAAACTAGCGTTCGTAATGGAGATAGCACATTTGTCACGCTGTAACGGACTGAAGAGCACGAGGCTGAAAAGCGCGAATCGTCTCTCACCAAACTTTACTAACACAAGGATCAGCAAAAGCAGCCCAAAGGGTGGCGCCATTCGAATGGAACTTCCCCTTTATAGTGCCGTCGTACATTTCGTACGTCACTGCGCTTTGCTCAAGCATTTTTTTTCACGATAGTGTGTAGGCAAGGCAGGCTTGAGAAGAATCACGTCGAGAAAAACTTCGTTTTTTTCAATGACATTAAAAATGGTCGTGTGTACACGGCATTAAGGTTTGACCTCATATTATATGGTTTGGTAAATCTGAAGGAAAAAATCTAGAGAAAATTTTATAGCGTGTATCCAGCTTTAGGATTATGTAATTCGAGCAATGTATCCCTTAACACGGTTTTAGTGTCAGGTGTGAACATGCTCAATGACAGTTAGTGAAAAGCTGTGCAGCGCTCGGGAGAGATAAGTAGGGAACAAAAAGCATTGTCACTTATAGTACACACCAAAAGGAAAAAATGTTGCTGGGAAACCCTGTCCTTGGTCAATTCAAAAGAGAAGCATCCAAACCGTGTATTCTAGTAAAATGTACATTGAATTTTATTTTACCAGAATGTCGACTGGAAAATGTAGTTGTTTTCTAATACAAAGCTTCTGGCACTGAAACTGTGCATGACTTCTGTCACAAACCAGAGGTTGCTTTTGACAAAGGACCAATCAAAATCAAAACTTGAAATGTACCAGATCCACTCACCGTGATGTCATGCTGTGCCAAGCCATGTGTCCAGAAAAAAGAGAAGCAAGAGAAAGTTGAAGAAACAAGAGTTAGTGAACATGGAGAAAGGCTATTAATAACAAGAGAGACATGCAGAGGAAAAAGAGGAAGACAGCATACCACTCATTACATCACTTCATTGTCAAAGTGTCTGCCAATAAGAGGACTATGTTAACTTTAGAAACACTGGGCAGACTGGTTTGTCTATAGGTTACTTTTAAAAGCTGAAATCTGGGAAAACAGAGAAATACACAGATGAAATACATGCTTGGAAACCGTCTTACTTGCCAAAATATTTTTATGTATGTCCACCCAGTCTTTACATTTAGACTTCCATGCCATAAAGCATAGCTAGGTTAAGACCTTACCTTTATCCTCAGCTGTTAAGCATTATAGCTTGGTCAACAACCCGCCCACAATGAGGAGTGGCAAAACAATGAGGTAAATGCATGCATGGAAACTGTCCTACTTGCCAAAATATTTTTAGGTATGTCCACCCAGGAACGGAGACTGATAGCGCAGTGCAATGCAAGGGCTCAGAATAGTGCTTTCCTGCTACACAGGTGATCAGAAGCCCAATTTTAGAAATTAGAAAAAAAGCGAGGACCCCCGCATTGCAAGGCTTAAATGTGTTTTAGGTCTGGGGGTTACAGTAAAATGCATTATTATTTACCTTACTGCTGCTCTTGCACATACAATACTGGACTAGTAACCCCCTACTGTATGTGGTGGGGACAAGCGTGCGACTGCAGCTGTGAGGGGCTTAGAGAGGAGGCTGTAGAGGACCGTTTGCACCACTGGAGCGTGGAATAAGGTGGGTAAGTGCTGCTTCTTATTCCAGCACCTCTAGAAGCAGTTAACCCTTGCAGTGCAGGAATTGGGCTTTAATATCAACACTAATTAGGATACTTATGTATTTTGTTAGTTTTAAAATGTATTGCCACTTTTGCAGTCAAATAGGGATAAAACCTACTTTTTATTTGTTTATATGTCCCCATTCACATAGCAGGACTAGATTAAAAAAACTGCTGGTTACCTTTTTTACTTGCTTAAAAATCCTACTTGGCTTTCCTCTTCTACAGTGGGGGAAATAATTATTTGATCCCCTGCAGATTTTGTAAGTTTGCCCACTTACAATGAAGGGTCTATCATTTTTATCATAGCTGTATTTTAAATGATAGAGACAGAATATCAACCAAAAATCCAGAAAAAAAAACAAAACACACGATACAAATGTTATAAATGGAGTTGCAGTTCAGTGAGTAAAATAAGTATTTGATCCCCTACCAACCAACAATAATTCTGGCACCCACAGATTGGCTACAGTATGTGCTCATGTGGTACACAGATTAGTTCTGTCAATTTGAAGAAGGTGCTCCTAAAGAAATTTGTCCACAGAAACTCTTTCTTACATTCAAACCTCACAATCATGGGCAAGACCAAAGAGCTGTCAAAGGATGCCAGGGACAAGATTGTAGACTTGCACAAGGCTGGAATGGGCTAGAAGACCATCAGCAAGAAGCTTAGTGACAAGGAGACACCTGTTGGAGCGATTATTCGCAAATGGAAGAAATACAAAATAACAACCAATCGTCCTCGGTCTGGAGCTCCATGCAAGATTTCACCTCATGGGGTAAGGATGATCATGAGAAAAGGGAGGGATCAGCCTAGAACTACACAGGAGTAGCTTGTGAATGCTCTCAAGGCAGTTGGGATCACAGTCACCAAACAAACCATTGGTAACACAATACGCCGCCATGGATTGAAATTCTGCAGCACAGCAAGCTCCCCCCTCCCCAAGAAGGCACATGTACAAGCCCGTCTGAAGTTTGCCAATGAACATCTAAATGATTTAGAGAAGGATTGGGAGAAAGTGCTGTGTTTAGATGAGACAAAAATTGAGCTCTTTGGCAATAACTCAACTCGCCGTGTTTGGAGGAAGAAACATGCTGACTATGACCCTAAGGCCTTGTACACACAACCGTTTTTCTCGGCAAGAAATGACAAGAAAACTGTTGGGAGAGCTTTCTTGCCGAGAAAACCGTTCGTGTGTATGGTTTCTCGTCGAGAAAACTGTTGTGAATCTCGACGAGAAAAAAAGAAAACCTGCTTTCTTTTTTTCGTCGTGATTGTCGTCAGACTGTTTTTGGACGAGAAAACCGGTCGTGTGTATGCTTTTCCGAGTCTTCAAAAAAGCGCGCATGGTCAGAATCAAGTATGGGACGGGAGCGCACCTTCTTGTAAAACTAGTGTTCGTAATGGAGATAGCACATTCGTCACGCTGTAACGAACTGAAAGCACGAAGACTGAAAAGAGCAAATTGGCTCTCACTAAACTTTTACCAACACGCAGTAACACGAGATCAGCAAAAGCAGCCCAAGGGGTGGCGCCATGAGAATGGAACTTCCTCTTTATACTGCCGTTGTACGTGTTGTACGTCACCGCGCTTTAGACCGACGAGATTTTGGATTGACAGTGTGTATGCAAGGAAAGCTTGACAAGAATCTTGTCAAGCTTGACAAGAAACCCGTCGAGAAAAACAAAGTTTTTTTGCGACGAGATTCTCGGCCATGTGTACTAGGCTTAAGAACACCATCCCTACAGTCAAGCATGGAGGTGGAAACATTATGCTTTGGGGCCGTTTCTCTGCGAAAAGGTACAGGTCGACTTTGCTGCATTGAGGGGCCAATAGACAGGGCCATTTATTGTAAAATCTTGGATGAGATTCTTCTTCCCTCACCCAGAACACTAAACATGGGTCGTATATGGGTCTTCCAGCATGACAATGACCCAAAACATACTGCCAAGGCAACAAAGGAGTGGCTAAAAAAAAAAGCACATTAAAGGACATGGAGTGGCCTAGCCAGTCTCCAAACCTTAATCCTATAGAAAATTTATAGAGGGAGCTTAAACTTCAAGTTGCCAAGCGACAGTCAAGAAACCTTAAGGATTTGGAGAAGATCTGTAAAGAAGAGTGGACCAAAATTTTCCCTGAGATGTGTGCAAACCTGGTAACCAACTTCTTACCTCTGTGTTTGCCAACAAAGGGTTTCTCCACTAAGTCATGCTTTGCTTGGGGATCAAATACTTATTTTACTCACTGAACTGCAACTCAATTTATAACATTTGTATTATGTGTTTTTTCTGGATTTTTGGTTGATATTCTGTCTCTATGATAAAAATGATAGACCCTTAATTTCTTTGTAAGGGGGCAACCTTTCAAGATCTGCAGGGTTCAAATAATTATTTTCCCCACTGTATGTAATGTTCATAAATCTTCATTATCAGTTGTAAACTTGATTTGAATGCAATCTGTCACTAACAAACGGTTAAAAATCTCAAGGCTTGGGTGGTACATTGTATGCTCAGGCACTTTGCTTCAGTTAATTTCTCTAATTGCACTTTGAAATTATTCAGAAAATATTGCTTGCAACTTGGACTCCCCCCCTCCTTTTATTTTAAGTTTGTAACGTTAATGTAAATTCCTACTGGTGATCTTCTGACTGTCAGTATGTATTCCTATGATTTATTAATACTGTAATTTTCAAGTTCATTGAATGGATTCGTTGTATGCCACCATGTTGTTCATGTTGTATGCCGCCTGCGTTGCGGGTCTTGCACTTTGTTCACTCATGGATGACTTTAGCAATTCCGATTGTTGGCCTTATTTTTGTATGTTTCTATCTCTTTACCTTTGAAAAACACTTTCAATAAAAACTATTGAAACAGAAATTCAGAAAAGCTTGCAGGTCTATGTATAAATCTTTTGGAAAGAAAAAAACAAGAAAAGGTAAAAATATTTTTTTTAATTTTTGGATTTCCTGTGTGAATGGGAACACATGACAGACAAAGTATTAAATCTGATTGCAAAAGTGGAAATATACGTTAACTGCTTTAAAACTGGGACAATTCTGACATTTCTCTCATACATGTAAATATCTGCAGTTTTTTTTTTTTTGCTAGAAAATTACTTAGAACTCCAAACATTACACATATAAATTTTAAGCAAGGGCCCCGTAGAATAAAATTGGTGTTGAAATTTTTTATGTCACACAATATTTGCGAAGCGGTTTATCAAACGCAAATTCTCAGGAAAATATTAACTTGAATTAATTTTAGTAAACATAAAACCAAATATAACACCCAATTTTTTGGTAAAATATAAAAGATGATGTTGCGTCAAATAAATAGACACCTAGCATGTCACGTTTTATGATTGTGTACAGTCCTCGAATGGCGACAAACTATGGCACTTAAGAATCTTCATGAGCAACGTTTTAAAAGCCTTTACAGGTTACCAGTTCACAGTCACACAGGATGTCTGGTGCTAGAATTATTGCTCTTACAGCGAGCAGGGCCTCAAAAACAACAGATCTAGTTTGTATATTCCTCTGTTGTTTTGAGGTGCCCTGCTGAGATCTTTATCTTGCCCTCTCCGTTTGCTCCGGTGCTCGCCCGGGAGGCCATATGCGATGCTGAGAGGATTACTGTACTATACTCATGCGTCATGATAAACCATAACTTTTTTCTTTTTATTGGATGTTTCAATCAAGAGCAATAATATTGTTCCATGTACAGTCAATCAAGCACCATATATTAAAGTGGTTGTTAACCCAAAAGTATAAATCACTGGCAGCCCCTCTATTATAGGCAGTAATACCAAACTGTATATGTCTTTTATAAATACAAGGCATTTTAAATACCTTTTTAGAGCTATCTTCAGGCCGGTCATTTGACTCATGGCCGCTGTACTGCTCAGATACATGGCTACTGCAGGAGGAGCCGAGATCTCCCTTCAACGTCAGCCAGGGAGATCACATGGCCGCTCAGCCACTCCTGCAGTAGCCCTGGAGACTGGCCGCAAGTCACGTGACTGGCCTTAAGGTCGCTCCTAAAAAGGTATTTACATGCCTCATTTTTATAAGCTTCATACAGTGTGCTATGCCTGCCTATAATAGGGGGCTGCCAGTGACCATTTATATTTTTAATTTCTTCTAATAGCGGTGGGGGGAGGGCAGAGACAGAGACACAGAACATGGAGCTGACAGGCAGGGAGGAGAGGGTGAGGGGAGAGAGGAGATCAGACAGGAGAGCTGCGGATGACGAGGGGACGTATGCTGACCACGGTGGTCAGGGCTCAGCAGCTAGGAAGTGGCAGGATCAGCCAGGTTTTTTTTACAGTTTAGAGGGGAGGCAGATTACACAGCACAAGCACTGTGTGGTTGAATCTGCTTTAAGAGAAACAGGATCTCCATTTTTTATTTTTGGGTTAACAAACACTTTAATGTTTTTATTAAGTTTTTTTTAATCATGTATAATAAAAACTAGATATTTTATCTTATGACTCCTTATCTGGCCTGTACAGTCTGATCTTTTTCCCTTGTTCTTGGCCCCTTTACAAACTAGTGGTGTCCTAGAGTGTCCCCCAATATACATTTCTATCTACAGTATCTCTCTCTATCTTTTTATCTTTCACTATCTCTAGAGATCTCTCTAAATTTCTGTCTCTAGCTATCTTTCTCTCTCCCCTATCTCTATCCATCCCTCCGTCTCTATCTGTTCTTCTGCCTCCATCAATCCCTCTACCTCTATCTGTTCCTCCATCTTTCCAATCTCTATCCGTCTCTCCATGTAAACTTTTTCTTTCATTTTTGAAGGACGCCCTTTACTTACATGACAGGCCTGTATATAAATAGTCCACTGTCTAGGTGTTCAAATCCTCCCACAGGCTTTGCTCAGCTAGAAGACAGATATCTCCAGCATGCAACAATCAATGTTTTGGTATCTTGAAAGATGCCTTTCCTAGAGTGAAGTAAGCAGAAAAGCATGCCTGGTGCTATGATGATGGAAGGTACAGTGTGTGCATTTGCTACAGCATACAGCCAAAATAAAAAATAAAAATTTCCATACAAGGTGGACTGTAAAACCTTCATTATAAAGGTCTTTGCTGATAGGTAGACCACAATATTGCAACCTACTAGCTGAGAAAGTACTGGCCACTGAATTTAGTTATTTGACATGTCACAAGCTGATCAGAACTGCACCATTTTAGTTGAAAAGAACTGTCCTGTTGAAAGATTAAAATGGTAAGCAAAGGCTGTGTGATGATAAAAAAAAAAAAAAAACATAAATTGGAATACGTGAATGCAGGCTGTCGTCAAGTGATAGTACTAAATAACATATCACAGTGCAGCATGATGACTTGGTGCTCTTCTCGTACAGCACTGGAGTTCCATGTTTGCTCCTTCGTTTGCCAAAGACATACTAGTAGGCTTGTCAAAAGGTGGTACCAATATATTGCAAGGGGGCAGGCATTGATGTGATTGGTTCAGTGTTTTTTGTAAATTACTGCGAAATGACAATACTATAAAATTCAGCAATATACATTTTAATAGGTTTTAGCTATATGGAGGGGCCGATTTACACCTCTCTCCTGTCCAGATATGGAAACACTGATACAGCTGCAAATCTAATTATCACCCCCCCCCCCCCCCCCCCATCCTCCCAAAACTACTCTACACAAAGTTTGGATACACATTGCCCTCTGGTGGAAAAATTAATCATGATAACACCAGACCTGATTAGCCAGAGGGACAAGAAGATTTCTGGTTCAACCAATCACATGCCAGCAGTCAGTATTCAAGTGCAATGAAAAAAATATAAGCAACATCTGATTGGTTGCTATGGGTAAGATTATTCGTTTACTGCTGTGTTTAAAAAATTGGTACCACGCCTATGATAATAGTAAACCTGGAAGAAGAGAAATTCAGGAATGAGCATTGCAAACTTGCATCTCAACAAAGGCAGCACCTATAAAATAACCCCCACCTATTACATTTAACTCCTGCAGATGGAGGTAAAAGCTTTTTACCCTCCTCCAATGATGACATCCAAAGTGCAGTTACTTAAGGCAGCCAATCAGCTTTGGATCATTGGTAAACAGAACAGCAGAAGATGAAAGTGGATTGGTCACCATGAGTTGCTGCACATGGTAGGCTTGGATTGGTTATATTAGTCTATGATTAGTACACACCCGCATGCCTCATACCTCTCCAGCTCAGCGATTTTGGTGTCCTTCTCGTTCTTTTCATTTTCCATCTCCTTTAGGATTTCTAGAAGCCGGTCCACTTCAGCCTGTGACTTGCTGACTTCCTCCCGATACCTGGCTACCTCCTTTTCCATGTGTTGCACCCGCTCATTCACCTCTGGACTGCACTTGGCCTCCTGTGCTGCATCCTGTGCCTGGTGGGTCAACAATATATTTTGTAAGAAGCAGAAAAATATTAAAGGGAACCTTCAGTAATTTTTTCATCTTTCCATCTATTAAATCTTCTGCCCTTGTTGTTTTAACTTTGGATAGT
Source organism: Rana muscosa (assembly GCA_029206835.1). NCBI lineage: Eukaryota > Metazoa > Chordata > Amphibia > Anura > Ranidae > Rana > Rana muscosa. Next base: position 159,742,563 of record CM055118.1, read on the forward strand.
AAAACATTTTTTTCTGACAGTAAATACCTTCTACAGCCCACTTCCTGTTTCTTGTCTGGTCATTAGCCAAAATCACACACACACACATTTTCCACGATTCAATTTCTTCACCTGTATTCAGTAGCTAATGCTGGGTACAAAAGCATCCCAGTCCCCACCGCTACGATTAAGCCCCAGTGAGCAGGTTGAAATGCGTCAGTAGGGGTAGCCTGCAAAGGAGAGCTGTCTGAGGCCATTTTACACAGGACACGCATACTTCAGTCAGGCTGGGAGTGTGGCTTTCTTTGCACACAATGAATCGATCACCAGGGAATGAGTAAATACTTATGCCAGCATCCCTATGATTGAGGACCAGAGAAATTGTTTTTCTCTCTGCTCTGAGTGGCGCTCTAAATCTAACCACCGCACCTTACTGCGCTTAATGCAGTGCAAAAAAACAATGATCTTGCTGCGGTGGTCATGAGCAGCTAGTTTAGAGCAATTAGAATGATGGAAAATTAAACATAGCTTGAGGAGCAGTCAAACGCAAACACCTGGTAAAATTAAGAAGGAAGCCAAGCCAATATGTGTAATGAACAAGCTACTCCATGTTTTTAATGTCAGGAACGCCTCAATATCATAATTCACATCATGAAATTGATTCTTGGTTGAATGAGCAATAAAATAACTGTGCCTGGATGAGGAATTTCCCAGAAAGGCTAAATTTCTGAGTTTTCCTGAAAGGCCGCTGGCAAAGTGCAATTAACAGCTGCTGGTGCCCCCAACCACCGCCTCTTCACCTTCTCTGGCACCCATTTCTGGCTACCGCTGTGGACAATAATTAGCAACTGTTTATTTATATGAGGCAACGCTGCCAATTTACCCAGCATGCCCCTGCTACCCACATCACACTGGAGCTCTGTCAATGGCTGCCACTGCCAGTACCAGGTCACATCAACAGGACAAGACGGGGAGGACAAAAACAACATTGGACTCGTGACAGGACAGTCCAGGTCACCTTAACAGACCAGGAACAAGAGGTGGGGAGGGTGAAAAGCACCACAACACTCACAATGTAAATAAAAACACCCAGCTGGGGTGGGGGTCACAGAATTGATTGCTAGTACCATCATAAATTGCCAGGCCAGGAGGCATGTACAGAGCCAACCAGCTAAACAGAGGATATGTAGGCTGTGTATACGTAATACTGCATATACGTAGAAGAAGTGATGGTTAGTCTCTGAAATGAAGTCCTAGATAGCAGTAAAAGCCCAACAGGGTTTCTAACACTTCCCCACGCCAGCTAATTATTAGGCTGGCTAGATAGGCTGAACAAAATAAAATCAAACAGTCATTCAGCCACACTATATAGCATGGAAAGACAAATCTATTGTATTTTGACAGCTGGCCCTGACTGCAAAATACCTGAACAGAGACTGCATGTTACTGGATGCAGCCACTGTTTGACTGAAAATGTTATGCCTGACTCTTTTCATTTTTCAATTGAAGGATATTAACCAGGAAGAGGGTCACAGGGCCAACAACTAACTGATTTAAAATAATTGTATTTTTTATTTTTTTTGGCACTTTGGCTTAAAAAAAAACAAATAAAAAAAAAAAAAACATGAGAACAGCGACGTTGGAGGTTGCTCTGGTCCACCAATGGCATAGACCCGAGTGGGGGTTATCTTTCCCTCACTCGACTTCCTGCCTAGGCATTGTGCACATCGGATCGGTTCCGAGCTTCCCGACGGCACTGGTAAGCTCGGAATCGACCGGGAAGCAGCAAGAGGAGAGGGAAGTTACTTCTCCTGCCGCCTATAAATATGAGCTTGCAGCGAATCTGCCACTGAAATCACTTATATCTGAAAGCCAGCCACCTTAGGAAAAAAACAATACCAGGGTTATGGCAACTAGCTGCTGTCACAAGAACGGTATTTAACGTGAAAATCATGACGTACATTCCCTAGTTAGGCGGTCGGCAAGAGTCATGAGAGAGACTGCAGAAGATTCCCATGCTGGAACATAACCAGGGGACTGCATCTACGTATAAAGTGATGTAGAACCACCACTAAACAAATGTTTTGGCGTCCATGCCCCCTTTATCAAAGTGCACAAGACGTACTGTGAGCTTTTATATGAGATATCCGGGACATGGCATTTCCCCAGGCTAAGCTGTTTTTGGCAATATGCTTTAAGTCGCTTATATGTAAGTGCAATTTTAATTTCTTGCTATTAAAGTGGTTTATCTGCACTATCCAGTACGCTCTGTTTCGGTTATTTATCTGCACGTTGTGAGAAGCTCATGGTGTGCAGTGAAGTGAGAGTAAGTAATTTCAGTACAGAAAAAAACCTGTACACAAGAGACCTGTATCGTGTACTGCTCAGATTTACTGAAGGGGTATAAATCTTATACCACCACTACTGGGAGTTCTGGTCGGGAGGGAGCCTATCCTGGCTCCTAAGAGATCTCAGTATGAAGGAAGATGTCCCTGTGACCGCACATCCATATCATCCCAAGGTATGGTGGTAAGTGGCAACCTTAGCCTGGACTCTGGTCAGGCCGCACTCCACGCCCGGAGTCCAGGCTGAGGTTGCCACTTACCACTATAACTTGGGATGATATGGATGTGCGGTCACAGGAACATCTTCCTTCATACTGAAATAAACCTGTACAATTGTGCAAGACTGAAGGGCAGGCTGGAGTTCATCTTTCACATAATGTTGCGCCAACCTTTACCTCTGCTTTATCCTTTTTTCTATTTTTATACTTGGAGGTTATTAACTAGACAGTGGAGGTAAAAAGTTAAAAAATGAGTGACTTTTAAATTCATAAACAGCATATATGACTGAAACACATTCCAGAACAAATGGAAGGTGGGAAATGGTGGGGTAGATCATGCAAAGGTGACAATGGCAGGAAAATGGGGGCGCCCATGCAGAGGAACTTACTGCTTTCCCGGAGTGTGGTAACCCATCAGAATGCTGAGACAGGGACAAGAAACATGGTGAGGTCAGGGAGAAAATAAGGAGATTGGGCAATAAAAATAACAAAACAAAGCAAAACCAAGAAGGCAGTAGGACAAATTAGGATCTGTTGGGCTGCGTTATGATCAGTACAACACTCATTGTCTGAAAGGAGCATTGTCGTAGTTCAGGAATGAAGCCTCGGATTTATAGGGTAGTTGACCTTGGTAGCTTAACAACTGATAACACTCACAGATACATTACATGTGTAAAATCTATGCTTGACGTGTATGTTCATATGACTGATAAGCTTATATATATGCAATTTTCTCTGGTGATGAGGGAGAGTGAATTTGTAAATGCACTATACTGTTGGGTGGGCTTCCAGTTGGCACTATCACTCCACTCCTTATTAGCAGGTGGCAGGTAATAGTGTATTTTTAATGCTTAACTACAGTCAGTTTGAAAGGTCTCTATATGTAAACCATAGCCTTACCTTCAACTAGGTATGTATCAAGTTCTTAATATCTTTAGTTTGCCTTATAAAATTATACCACCAATATGTCCCTCAATGGGTCATAAGAAATGCTTTCCCAGCCCTCACGACTGGCTACCTTTGCTCTTTCTATATTGCATAGCGCCCAGTTGTGTATCTTCCCTTTTGTGGTCCTAAAGGGCTGAGCTGCCACCCTTAAATCATCAAAGTGGGTGCATCCTTTGTGAAGATCTCATACAATTGCCCTGTCCTGATCATGCATTTGGCAGCAAACTGGCAGTGACAAAAACCACCAGTGGGTGGTTCTGTCACAAGGCCGGAGTCCACATGAACTGAAGTTCACGTGGACATAAATTTCAGTGAAGCGGAATGTGGTGCTCAGGCTAAAGTAAGAGTATTGGCTGTTTTACTGTTATGGAACAGGTAATAAAATAAGGTGTTTCTGCATACTGCAGCATAGATTTAGAAAATAGATGCGAGGGTCTACTGTTAAAAGGGGGAACAATAAAAAAAATTTTTTAAAAGTGCCTGGAACCTAGAGTTCAGCTTTGAGGGAAGCAAATTATGACAGTTATACACAATTAAATGAAGATCATTTTTTAGTTGATAGAAATGTCATTTTTATTATAAAAACCATATGCATTGATACTAAAACCTGTGTCTATAATCTGAACTGGGGTAATAAAATCCTGAAATAGGACTAACTGACCAACTTATAAACAAATAAATAACTCTGTAATTGGTTGCGAAACAGAGGGGTACACAGCCCAGTGATTGGTTCACATATGGTGAGGAGGGAATAGTATATAAAAGAGTGATTGGCTGGCATGGTGGGGAAGTATCCAGAACCTAGCAGAAGTTTCTCACCTTCCTCATTTGGTTCTCCAGCTTCAAACATTCCTCCTTCCTCTGCTCCAGAGCGATCTCCAGGCTCTTCAATCTAGAATCCTTCTTAAGGCTGGAGGAGGCTAGGGTAGAGGCATGTTCCTTAAGGTCAAGAAGTGAGGACTGCAGAGAATACAGTAACACCAATATGTTAGAGAGCAACTTTACCTGGTAATATTTAAATTTACTAATCCCAGAACAGATGCCCAATGCGATCTGAGAAAAAAAAACGATTTTTTGTAGGAAAAATAAATGCTGTTTTTGAGGCTACAATGCCTTGGATAGGCCACCTTTGGAATCTTAATTAAATGTTTAAAGTTGAACTGCAAGGAAATATAAGACACACAAATCAATGTAGCTCTGTATTCTCTAATAAATAAACACATTTTTCAATGCAACTAATCTAAGTACCTGTTCCTGACTCATTATCAGCCTCTATATTTTCCCCTATAAAGCAGCAGTAAGTCAGAGAAAGAGAGGCAGCTCTGGTTTCCATTAAGGTGCACTGTATGAAAATACATTAACAAGAATATCCTGATAGGAGGAAAGAGCAAAAAGATGACCTCATCAGTCAGTTGCTCCTCCTTCACTATTAAAAAAGGCAGGGTGGTGTATTCCTTAAGGCCCAATTTCAAACTTGGCTCTATGTCCCCACCACTTATTTTGTTTTCAAGTCAGCCACATGACACCCAGAGTCCTCTTCTTAAAGAGGAGGTCCGCCCATCCCTGCAAGTATTAAAAGCCAGCAGCTACACATACTGCAGCTGCTGACTTTCAATAATAGGACACTTACCGTATATACTCGAGTATAAGCCGACCCGAATATAAGCAGAGGCACCTAATTTTACCACAAAAAAAATGGGAAAACGTATTGACTCGAGTATAAGCCTAGGGTGTTCATCTGCATGCCTCACTGTGCCCATGACTAGACTGACGTTTAACATGGAAGTCTATGGAAGGGGTGCCTGGCTTTGAAAAAAAACGGTGCTCCCCGGCCGTAGGTCCCCCAGACAAAAAACTTTGCACACTTCTAGAGGAGAAATGGGGATACATGTGTGCCAAGATTCGGGTCCAGGGAACCTACGACCGTCCAGTACCCAGCCCCCAAAGTCACCGTAGAAATTACCGTTTAACATGGGAGTCTATAGAAGGGGTGCCTGGCTTTGAAAAATCGGTGTTCCCCGGACAACAAACTTTGCACACTTATAGAGGAAGAGTTAGGCTACATGTGTGCCAAGTTTGGGGTCCAGGGCCCCAAATTCCGGGAGATCAGGCGCAAAAAGGTGACTCGAGTATAAGCCGAGGGGGGCATTTTCAGCACAAAAAAATGTGCTGAAAAACTCGGCTTATACTCGAGTATATACGGTACCTGTCGCTGCCATTGCGGGTAAGGGAACCCAGCAGTGTAGCCTTATGGCTTCACGCCGGGAAACTCTACTGCGCATGCGTGAGGCTCTGCTCTTACTGGCCTTGCGGCGGGGGGAAGGAGGAGGGAGCCGAGCTGCTAGAATAATTTGCCGTCGTGAGATCTTCCAGAAGTGGGGACAGGTATCCGCCCCCCCCCCACGAAAGGTGCCAAACATGGCACCGGAGGGGGGGGGGGGTGGAACTAGGCATTAAGAACTTCTGCCAGCAGTAGGTGGTCCTTAATGATGCAGAAAGCGGCATTAAGGTGATCACTACCATCATTACACTATGTGTACAGGGTGCAGTGGTGACATTTCCTTAATGGGGGGGGGGGGGGGGACATGATGCCCTGCAGACACAGTATATGATCTTGGCCTCATTCAACATATGACATGGCAGTTTAAGGGGAGGCGAATACTGCAGCAAGAGCTTTTATTTCAGCACTGCCTAGGGCTCCCTTTTAAGAAAAAATTGCTTGGAGGATAGTAACAGCGAAAGTGGTATCATTGACTGGAATTGTTTTTTTTTTCTGATGGCTGACCTCACCCAAAAGATGATAAAAAAATAAATAAAAAAAACAGACATTAAAATCATTTAATTCAGGGAAAGCAGAATGTCATTGTATCCAGGCACAGTGAACACAGACAGATCATTCGATCATGCATTATCATATGTTGTTGGTTTAATTGAACTTTAAATTAAAGTTCTGCCTTACAAAGTGGGAAAAATGGTGCCTCCTCTGTTTGAAATTCTATTATATCAAATTGAAAAATTCCAAATAATCAAAAACACAGACTGCAATCAATGAATACTCAGATTAAAGGGATAAAAATATATATCAAGACTCGTTTTCTTTGGTCAGATGTTTAGAAAATCCCCTGGCTATGAGATCTGGTTCATGGATGAATGGACAGACTGGTCTTCCTACCTCTTTCTCAGACAGATCTCCCTGTAATTGGCTGACTTTCTCTTTAAGCTCCTTCAGCTCCTTCTTGCAAGACTCAATCTCTTCCTGCTTTTCACGTTCGTCGCGGTCCCGCTGTTCCTTCAGACGCTCAATAATTCTCTCCTGGGGAAGAAACGATAAGTGTGTTTTTTTAAATAGACAGTCAGATTAAAGGGTCAGTCCACCCAAATTTGTTAGCTTATCCTAAGGTGATGCCCAACTAAACTCCAATATAAAACTCTGTCAATTGATTTTAGATGCAATAGAACAGAAAGGACCCGTTCACAATGAGCTGCCCCAGGCGTCGGCGGTAAAACGCCGCCATTTTTAGCAGCGTTTTACCGTAGTTTTTGCGGCACTTTTTGCCCGCTAGCGGGGGCGCTTTTAACCCCCGCTAGCGACCGAAAAAGGTGTAAAGCTGTCCGCAGTTCGGTGGCGCTGCCCATTGATTTCAATGGGCAGGGGCGCTTTAGGAGTGGTGAGTTCACCGCTCCTAATGTGCTCCAAAGAAGCTGCTGGCAGGACTTTGACGCCCTGCCAGCGCACCGCTGCAGTGTTAAAGCCCTCGGGCTCTCACACTGGAGTGAATGGAGCAGCTGTTTTAGGGCGCTTTGCAGGCGCTATTTTTAACGCTATAGCGCCTGCAAAGTGTCTCAGTGTGAAGGGGGTCTAAGGGTTCACATGGTTACCATTTGTGTAGCTGGTATAGCAGCCACAGCTTCAGCAAAATAGCTTGTCTTCTGCTAATCTTTGTGTGGAAGCAGCAGTCTTTCTGCAGCGGCCCCTCACTCCCTCTGTATATAAGAGCTAGAGCTCTCCTATCAGCAAAGCTCAAGCTCTTGACTGATTGGAGAACTCTAGTTTTGAATATGCAGGTGCATCAGACTGCTGTAGAGAGACCATTGCTTCCACACAGAATGAAAGGGCTATACTCAGTAGCAGAGTGGATGGCACGGGATTTTCTACTCTCCCTGAGGCTGCTTTACAAAGAAAAATAACTGTCAGACACAGAGCAGATTTTCCCGGCATAAAGCATTTACCCTGAAACCTCAACTGGACTTTAAAGTGGTTGTAAACTCTTACATATACCCAGTGAAGTGACTATTCTCAGGTGATACACAAAAGAGATAATAAAAAAAAATCTTCCTACATATGTTGTACCAGTTTATCTGCAGTCTTCTCTTCTCTACATCACTTCAAAGTCCAGAATTTATAAAGCTTGTCTGAGCGTCCAGAAAAAAAGGGGCAGAGAGCTGAAGTTACACTCTGCAGAGCTCAGTGAGGCGAGCTCTAAAAACCGATTGGAGGGAAAAGACCCCCCCTCCCAACCAACGTACAGGAAGAGAGCTGAGGCGGTCAATCAGCTGGAGATCCCTCCCGTCACCATTTTTCTCTTGGTGTCATGAAAACTTGTCAGAAGCGACTCATGCTGTTAGCAGAGGAATAAAGCATCAGACAGAAATGACACTTGGTGCTCTTAATTGAGACAAAATACACACTATAGAGGGATATGCTTTGTTCATATTTCATGTCTGAGGTTTACAACCACTTTAGGTGCCTGTCAGCAATGAATATTTTTATCATGACAGTTTTTTTCAACTTCCAAGCATCAACCCAGACAAAACATTAATGCAGGTTAGACAGTCCCCTTAATCCATGTACATTAACAGCGATGGTGTGATCACCTTCTCCGCCAGAGCCTCCTCCAGTGTAGTTAGTGCAGTGTCTGTGTTGGTGGTATCTGCCTGTAGAGATTTCACTCTATCCTTCAGGCTGCCCAGCTGCTTCTCCTTGTCTCTTAACTGCTCTTGCAAGTTCTCGATCTGGAAGAGGAGAAAGTGAGACACGATTTAAAGGATAAGTTCACATTTGGAAGATGTTACATGTTCCAGCTCCTGCACCTTCTCCCCCTGATAACCCCCCGGTGATAGTGGACGGGGGTCCTTTTCCCCACACTCGCTGTCACTTTTAGCGCAGCTGTGTGAAGGTCTGCCCTGCCCATGCAGCCACATCATTCAATCACAGCTTCCTGTGAAAGAATAAACTACAAGCACCATCAGCCACCGCGGCAGACGTACTTGTAGTTCGAAAGCGCCGATTAGCATTGCATTAGTCACATGGCCTTCAACTCTGCAATGACAGCCCATACATAGGTACAGGCAACAGAGCTGTAGGCAGTGTGTGCAAGAGAATGAACTGCCGATTGAATTCCAGGCTCCCGTTTTAAAAAATAGTAAATTCACATTTATTTACCATTTATTACTTTTTATAAAAAGGTTAGCCTTTAAATAAAAACAACAGAAACAGCTGTCAAGTGAGAGTAACAATTCAAAGTTTGAAGAAAAGAGTGCCAAAATATAGTTGACAGCCCGCGTGAACTTTATTAAATTACAATACCAGTCTAAAAATAATAAATAAAACAGTCACCCCATTTTAGGGGGTTCCAAGATGCCCCTTTGGCAGGGCTTCACGATGTTGGACTGGAAAAAAATAATAATATACACTGTGTATATAAAAAAATCAAAATGATAAAACCAAGATTAATAATAAAAAAAAAAAAACACAATCTAGGTCCATCCAAGTTAACTGGTATACCAGTTCACAAACCCATAGTTCACAATAACAGTTCACAATGGTTTTACAGTTTTCTCTCTGCGACTGGTGAGCAAAGCCGCACACGACCGCAAGAGTGCGGCTGGCCTGGCCTGGCCACAAGGATGAACACATCTCTCAGTTTATGGTGGTGTTTTACTGCCCTTTAATTAATCAGAACTTCTGGCCGCAACAGGACCCATGGAAGACTCTTACGCACACAGGACAGACCCGAGTTCCAAAAATACCTGCAGCCGTAAAATGGGCCCTTTCAGGGAGAAAGGGCAGAGCAGGAAGTCCCGGGAGACGAGACTTGTTTGACGTCTGAAAACACCTCTCAGCTAGTGGAGAAGGGTTAAATGACGAGTGTGTGGCCAGCTTTATCTCTTTTGCTATTTAATAGGCCAGATTGGTGGCGACTCTAAGGTCATATGCAGGGTGAGACCACTCATTAATTAACATATTCAATGCTGAAGATTTTTAAAGACCCAGGCAACAATACTAAACCTGGGAGCCTTCATCACAGGGGGCCAAAGGTAAAACATATAATTACAACCATAATACAATTCTACTACAATATAAGCCATACTGAAGTTTATTTAAAATACTGTAGATGTGAACCAAAAACTAAAATCTCATACAAAATTCAACATGTTACTGTAAATTCAAAAGTTATATTCTCAATGATAAATCTGCAGCTATTAAAATATTCCCTGGTGATCCTTCCATAAAGTTCTTTTTTCAGACATTTCCTGCAACAGTATGACAACGCTCTGTCCATGCCTTCCATTTGTGCCCCTGCGTTGTCACCTTTCTATATGGGCTTCAGATGGAGACTACGAGTAAACATTTCAACACATGGTCCACTTTTCTCACAATCAAGAGACCTGCCCTGAGAGATGCCATGCAGTCATCACTGGAATGCATGTAGACAAGAAAAGGCTGCAAAGAGGTTGCAGGTGAGCTATTACTGGGAGATAAACATGGTTGAAGAAATAAGTATTTAAATGACATTTTGTAGGCTCTCCCTTTGCATGCACGGGTTTCCTCTAGGTACCCTCGTCTCCTCTCACACTGTAAAGACATGTTAGGTTTATTGGCCTTGGTATGTCTATGTAAGAATGCAAGATAGGGACCTTAGATTGTAAGCTCCTTGAGGGCAGGGACTGATGTGAATGTATAATATGTAAAGTGCTTTGTAAAATGCTGGCACTAAATAAATACTTATAATAAATAAAATAAATATAAATATAAATTGCACAGTGCACATCAAACTAAATGGCATCTGGATAAGGTTTACAAATACCTTTAGGCCCCTTTCACACATGCAGAACCATTTATCCATTTTTCATCCATCCCTTGATAGATCAAAAACGGACATCAATGCATTTCTATGGAAAAACGGATGTAAGCAGACGATTATCCATTTACATCAGTTTACATCAGCATCTGTCAACATTTGTTTTTTGAAATGGATCAAAGTCCTATTTTTGTTCCATTAAAAAAACTAAACGGATGAAAAGTGGATGTAAAACGGACAAAAAAAAATTGTTTTGCATTGGTAGTGGATGTAAAAACTGATGAGAAACTGATGTAACCTAATGTAAACTTCATCTGTTTTTTCTTTGAAAAAACGTGACTGAAATGAGTGGTCCGCATGTGTGAAAGGGACCGTTAATGATTATTCCACTTAAAGGGGTTGTAAACCCTCATGTTTTTTCATCCTATGCATTAAGTTGAAAAAAATTCTGGTAGTGACCGGCCCCCCAGCCCCCCCCCCCCGTTTTACTTACCTGAGCCCCGTATTTCCCTCGGCGGGGATGCGCTGTCCCTCTCTGCATGGGGTCCCGGCTCTTGATTGGATAGATTGAGCCATTGGCTCCCGCTACGGTCAATCAAATCCAATGACACAGGCGCCGGGGCCGAGTCCGGCATTCGTGTCTATGGACACCGAATGCTGGACTCGGGAGCGCGCCCGCAAGGTAACCCCCCTGGGGGAGCTCTTCTCCTAGGGCAGTTATCTGATGTGGGGAGGAGCCACGAGAGCCGCCGAGGGACCCCAGAAGTTGAGGGTCGGGCCAACTCTGTGCAAAACGAGCTGCACAGTGGAGGTAAGTATGAAATGTTTATTTTATTTTTTTTAAAAGGAGGCTTTGCAATCACTTTAAATATGCTATTAGCCAGAATAAGCATTAAGTACTAAAAATCCAATTCTCTCTTCAGATTGCGGCTGCGATATCCCCTTGTTTGCACATCCCCCTGCTCCTGTAACTGGCTGTCTCAAAATAATTTTTGGTCAAATGGCAAGATGTATGTTGCATGAAATGTTGCAATCCCTTTTAGATACAGTACTTGGAAAGAATTTAATGACTATGGCAAATGTTAAACAGCCAACTTAGAACGGACTCTTAAAGAATTCAGCAACTGCATTGTAATGGCCCATTAGCAATACCTCCAGAACAGAAGCAAGTAACGAAAAGTAAAAAAAAAAAAAGAAAAAAAAAAAAAAAAGTAAAAAGGAAGAAGAATATTTAAAATATTTTATAACTGCTGATTCAACTCTATGTTAGGATGGTGCTGCTGCCCACAGGTCTTTAAAAAAACAACAAACCTAAAGAAAATGCGTAGATGAGAACAATGCTGATGATTTCAAATGGCAACAAAAAATTTAATTCCAGAAGGCACACTCCAAAATTTAGTGGAAAGCCATCCCAAGAGAGTGATTGTTAAACCAGTAAAGGGAGGCAACTACATTGTGATGCTCATGGTTTTGGAATGGCTAGTCTATCAATCTCATATAGGTATGATGATCACGTCCACCAACTTTTGGCCATGCAGTGTAATTCTCTGAGCACAGCTTTCCTTTCGTTCTAAAGCCTCGAACACACGATGAGAATATCGGACGAATGATCGTCTGTTTTTTTTGCATGCTAGTCTCCCATTGAAAATTAAGAGGTTACTAAAGTTATGAAAGTTCAGAACAACAGAATACAACTTCGGAAGTGATGTAATGTGTTGCATTGTATTCTTTTGTTTACGAGCATGTGTGGTCTTGGTCTTCCGATTTTTCTTTAACCACTTCCCACCCCGTCAATAGGAGATTGACGTCCGGGAAGTGGTTGCATTATCCACACTGGACGTCTATTGACGTCCCGCAAGGATAATGCCTTGCGCGCGCCCGCCCTCGGACACAGCGCTTCCCCGATCATGGTAAACAGCCAATTTCATTGGCTGTTTACCATGTGATCGGCTGTGTCAACGTCACAGCCGTTCACATGTCACAACAAACTCGGCAGCGCGCACGGAGCGCGCCGCCAGAGGCTTGCAGAGCGGGAAATCGGGGAAGGCGAGTGTCCCTTGGACACAGCGTGTCCCCGATCAGGGTAAACAGCCAGTGAAATTGGCTGTTTACCACGTGACCGGCTGTGTCCAATCACAGCCGGTCACAAATGTAAACAAACAGCAGGAGTTACTACCTGATCCCTGCTCTCTCCTCACACACCGATCTGTGAGGAGAGAGCAGAGATCAGTAAGTGAGATCAGTGTAGTTTCTCTACAGTTTACAGTGCACAACACGGCCCCCCCCCCCAATAAAGAGGACCTGTCACACAGCCCAGCACATCAATCAGCCCATCTGTCAATCGGCCCAGCCAATCAGCCCATCTGTCAATCAATCAGCCCATCTGTCACAGGCCCACCTCCATCGGTACCGCCATTGGTACCGCCACACAGGCTACCAGTACCGCCATCGGTACCACTACCAGTACCGCCACTAGTACCGCCATCAGGTACTTCCAGGCCCGCTACCAGTATCGCCACTAGTGCCGCCATCGGTACCACCACCCGTACCACCGTCGGTAGTGCCACCACCACCTGTACCGCCATCGGTACCACCACTATCCGTACCGCCATCGGTACCACCACCAGCTGTACCGCCATCTGTACCACCGCCACCTGTACCACCACCACCTGTACCGCCATCGGTACCACCACTACCACCCGTACCGCCACCACCCGTACCGCCATTGGTACCACCACCATCTGTACCGCCATCGGTACCGCCACCACCACCACCCGTACCGCCATCAGTACCACCACCACCTGTACCGCCATTGGTACCACCACCACCCATACCGCCATCGGTACCACCACACAGGCCCACCACTAATACCTCCATCGGTACCACCACACAGACCGCCACCACTACCACCAGCAGTACCATTTCACAGGCCAACCAATAAGCACTGCCATAATGTCCCAAAGGGTTTACACACCTGAGGAGGCATATGCCATTCTTGCCATGTCGGATGAGGAGAGCAGCGGGGAGCTCCCATTATCTAATTCTGGTTCGGAATACGAGCCAGTGGAGGATAGTGGCTCAGGTTCCGAGTCCCTGGAGGAAACCGTCCCTCCCAAAAGAATGCGATCAGGACCAAGATCAGAAGAACTGCCCACCACCAGCAGCGCCATACCCCAGGAAGAGGAGCCCAGTACAAGTAATGGAAATACACGCCCAACCAGAAGAATCCAGCCCCAGTCCTACCGTCCCAATGCCCTGGCAAACCCCTTATGGTTGCCTGCCAACTCAGGATCCGCTATCATCCCCCCTTTCACCGCACAGCCGGGTGTGCAGCCCGACACTACAAATTTTTCTAAATTTGATTATTTTTGTTTATTTTTCCCACAAGATTTTTCTGCAGAATATAGTGGATCAAACTAATCTGTATGCATCCCAATTTATTGCTGCCAACCCCAATTCTTCCTACGCCCGCATGTTCCAGTGGCGGCGTCTAACATTGGACGAATTTAAATTGTTTTTGGGCCTTATGTTCAATATGGGGCTTACAAAAAAGAACGAAGTCCATGCATATTGGTCCAAACGCCCCATCCAACACATGCCCATATATTCCGCTGTCATGTCCAGGAAAAGATACGACATGATCATGCTTTTTCTGCACTTCAATGACAATTCACAGTGCCCTCCCCAAGATCATCCCAACTATGACAAATTGTACAAGATACGCCCCCTAATCAATGCCTTTTCCCAGCGATTTCAAGAAGTTTTCATCCCAGACCAAAAAATTTGTGTGGACGAGTCCCTCATACATTTCACTGGCTGACTGCAGTTCAAGCAGTATATACCAAGCAAGAGAGCCAGGTATGGGTTAAAATTAAATAAATTATGTGATCGAGCCACTGGATACGTCTTCACATTCAGGATCTACGAAGGCAAAGACTCTCAGCTCCAGCCCCGTGATTGCCCCACATATATTGGAACCAGTGGGAAAATTGTCTGGGAGTTGGCATAACCCCTGTTCGGAAAAGGTTACCATTTATATGTTGACAATTACTATACCAGCCTGCCTCTTTTTCGCCACCTTTACAGTAAGCAAACCCCGGCCTGCAGTACCGTAAAAAAAAAAAAACGGAAGGGATTCCCACAAAATTTATTGACCAAAAAATTGCGACCTGGAGAATCAGCATTCATGAGGAACGAGGAGGTGTTGGCCATGAAGTGGAGGGACAAGAAAGATGTCCACATCCTCTCTACAATCCACAATGACACCGTGGTGGAGATCCAAAGAAGACGCGGCCCCTTTGTAAAGCCCGAATGTGTCCACGACTACAATTTGTACATGGGGGGGGGGGGGGTGGATTTAAACGACCAGATGCTACAGCCCTACTTATCAACCAGAAAGTCCCGTTATTGGCACAAGATGTCAGGTCACCTGTGGCCAGGTGACAGATGCACACTGTAGGGGGACAGGAGTGCACCGCAAGGTAGTGAACCCTATGGCTGACTGCTGCGGATAGGAAACTGGGTGGTTGTGGAAAGCGGGACCAGAGGAGCACAACCGGGATCCTATGGGAAGCTAGAGCCAAGATTCCCCAGGGCGCGGAGTCTAAGACCCAGCAGGTCTTCTCCAGAGCCTCTAGTGGTGAGGATGTTATGCTGCAGGCTGGGTCCAGGTCGCGGCCCCTAGAGTCTCCTAGCTCACGCCCCGTAGGATAAGGGGACAAGAGGGGAAGCAGCAGCACGAGATATAAGAGTAACGAATAACAAGCTTAAAGTCAAGGGCCACAAGCAGACAAGGATAACGAAAGACAAGCCGAAGGTCAAGGGTCACGAGCAGACAGGGATAGTCGGGGACAAGCCAATAACGTAACAGAGAGACAGACGTAGCACACGGCAGGCAGGAACCCAAACACACAATGCCTAACAAACACGTTGATCAGCAAAGCAGGCTTGCAGTGCACAGGTTAATATAGTGTTCTGTGATAGGGCCTGGGGTGGAGTCAGGCTGGGAGGAGATTATAAAGGAAGCCAGGTGAAAGGGTTCTGGCCTCTAAGATGAACACATGGGAAGGAAGGTAAGCTGACAGACAAACACTACTGCATATCCATGACACAAGAAAGTTGCGCTTCACCTGTTTCACATGGCCCTTTTTAATTCGTTTGTCTGCTACCAAAAAGCAACTCAAAATCAACAACTCCCCTACCTCCATTATATCGAAGATATCATCGATGCCCTCATTTACCAACAAGATCCCGCCCCAGGAAGCATTCGCTCTAGAAGTGTGAGTCGGCTTCACGAGCGACACTATCCCTTTAGCATCCCCCCCACAGAATCTGGAAGAAGACGCCAAAAGAAATGCTGTGTATGCAGCAGAGGAGGAGGAGTAAGAAGAGACACCACCTATTATTGTCCCGATTGTCCCTCCCAACCTGGCCTGTGCATCGGAAATTGCTTCAAAAATTATCATACATCTATTAGTTCCCCTTATTATTAACAGACTGCCATTTCCCCATTTGCCTGCTACCATGTTACGAACTACCTTCCATGTTAATTAACTGACCCTGGCCTGTTTACTGACGATGTCTTTGCTTGCCGATTTAAACCACCTCCACGTGCACCAACCTCAGCCTGTTTACAGGCTGCATTTACATTTTTTCTCCACATTTTCCAAAACCTTCTGGAAAAAAATGAACCGTTCAAAAGACTCATAATGCTTCATAGATTATACGTTGGGGTGTGTGCTTTCCAAAATGGGGTCATTTTGTGGAAAATTCCATTGTCCTGGTGCTCCATGGCCTTTAAAATTGTAATAGGTGGTTGAGAAAGGATATGTGCAATTTATGCTTGTAGAACGCCTGAAAGTGCTACTTCAATGTTGGGCCTCTGTATATGGCCAGGCTGTGTAAAAGTCTCACAAATGTGGTATCACTACACTCAGGAGGAGTAGCAGAATGTATTTTGGGTTATAGTTGCAATTATGCATATGCTGTGTGAGAGAAAAAAATGTTAATATGACCAGTTTGTGTAAAAAAAATAAAAAAAAATCCAAATTTTCCCAAGAATTGTGGGGAAAAAATACAACTTCAAAAAACTCACCATGCCTCTTAGTAAATACCTTGGACTGTCTACTTTCCAAAAAGGGGTAATTTTGGGGTATTTGTAATTACCTGGCTTGTTAGTGTCTCAAGAAATGAGATATGCCTTCAGTACATCAGGCGTGATCAGATGTGATCAATTTTCAGTGATTGGCACTAGGGTTGTCCCGATACCGATACTAGTATCGGTATCGGGACCGATACCAAGCATTTGCGCGAGTACTTGTACTCGCGCAAATGCTCCCGATGCCTTGTCCGATACTTCGCCGAGAGGGCGAAGAGGGGGCGGAGAGCGGGGCGGGGGGCGGAGACCAAAGCACAGAGGGGGCGGAGAGCGAGGCGGGGGGCGGAGACCAGAGCGGAGAACAGAGCGCAGAGGGGGCGGAGAGCGGGGCAGGGGGGCGGAGACCAGAGCGGAGATGGGGCGGAGAGCGAAGCAGGGGGCGGAGACCAGAGCGGAGACCAGATCGCAGACGGAGCGGAGAGCGAGGCGGGGGGCGGAGACCAGAGCGGAGACGGGGCGGAGAGCGAAGCAGGGGGCGGAGACCAGATCGCAGATGGGGCGGAGAGCGAGGCGGGGGGCGGAGACCAGAGCGGAGAGGGGGCGTAACCAGAGCGGAGAGCAGAGCGTGTCTTCAGGTGGGTAAGTAAAATTTCATTGTGACATGCACACAGATTTGTTTTCCTTCCGCCCTTGTGATCAAATGGTTGCCTGCCTTGCCTGTCTTTCTGCTGGTCACCCTGCTATTTTGCTCGATGTGCTCCCCCTGACTCTCCTGCCTGTTTGTTTTTCGATGCTGGAGGGGAGGGAGTTTTTTAAAAAGACATTAACCACTGAGAATGGCCCAGGGGGAGGGAAGAGCTGGGGGTGGGGGTGGGGGGGGGGTGCCTTTGCCTATGTAAGAGGCATTCTTCCCACTGACCACCAATGTAAGAGGCATTATTCCCACTGACCACCAATGTAAGGGACATTCTTCCCACTGATCACCAATGTAAGAGGCATTATTCCCACTGACCACCAATGTAAGGAGCATTCTTCCCACTGATCACCAATGTAAGAGGCATTATTCCCACTGACCACCAATGTAAGGGACATTCTTCCCACTGATCACCAATGTTAGGGGCATTCTTCCCACTGACCACCAATGTTAGGGGCATTCTTCCCACTGACCACCAATGTTAGGGGCATTCTTCCCACTGACCACCAATGTTAGGGGCATTCTTCCCACTGATCACCAATGTAAGAGGCATTATTCCCACTGACCACCAATGTAAGGAGCATTCTTCCCACTGATCACCAATGTAAGAGGCATTATTCCCACTGACCACCAATGTAAGGGACATTCTTCCCACTGATCACCAATGTTAGGGGCATTCTTCCCACTGATCACCAATGTTAGGGGCATTCTTCCCACTGACCACCAATGTTAGGGGCATTCTTCCCACTGACCACCAATGTTAGGGGCATTCTTCCCACTGACCACCAATGTTAGGGGCATTCTTCCCACTGATCACCAATGTAAGGGACATTCTTCCCACTGATCACCAATGTAAGGGGCATTCTTCCCACTGACCACCAATGTTAGGGGCATTCTTCCCACTGACCACCAATGTAAGGAACATTCTTCCTACTGATCACCAATGTAAGGAGCATATGCTGACTCAGTACCATCTATCACTGCCATCTATCAGTGCCAGTGCCATCTATCAGTGCCAGCCCCCTGTCAGTGCCAGCCATATGTCGGTGCCAGTCATAGGTGCCCGCCACCTGTCAGTACTCATCACTGCTGCATATCCGTGCCACCTAATCATATCAGTGCTCATCAGTGCTGCTTAATCAGTGCCGCCTATCAGTGCTGCATATCAGTGCCGCCTAATCTGTATTGTGCTTTAAAACTGTCACCTGACATTATAAAAAAGTATCGGTATTCGGTATCGGCAAGTACTTGAAAAAAAGTATCGGTACTTGTACTCGGTCTTAAAAAAGTGGTATCGGGACAACCCTAATTGGCACCATAGCTTGTAGACTCTATAACTTTCACAAAGACCAAATAATATACACTAATTTGGGTTATTTTTACCAAAGATATGTAGCCATATACATTTTGGCACAAATTTATGAAGAAAGATTACTTATTTGCAAAATTTTACAATAGAAACTAAAAAAAGTGTGTTTTTAAAAAAAAAAATTGCTGTTTTTTTGCTTATATTGCAAAAAATAAAAAACCCAGTGGCGATTAAATACCACCAAAAGAAAGCTCTATTTGTGAGAAGAAAATGATAACATTTTTGTTTGGATACAGTGTAACATGACTGAGTAATTGTCATTCAAAGTGTGAGAGTGCTGAAAGCTGAAAATTGGTCTGGGCGGGAAGGTGCATAAGTGCCTGGTATTGAAGTGGTTAAACTAATAATGCACTGATTAAACGAAAATCATTTGTTCTGGTATTTTTGTGTTTTTCTCTTTGGATAATTTTGCATTAAAGTGGAGGTCCACCCTAAAAAAAAAAAAAAAAAAAAAATAGCCCAAAAAAAAAAAATGCATACTTACCATAAATGGCTGTTACGAGGCAAATCACCCTAATCTGCCTCTTCCTCTTCCGCAGTGAGGTTCTGTGTTCTCCTCCTCACGTTGCCTATTGGGAAATGGAGGTGCGCTGCCTTCTGGGACACACAGGACGGTGTGCCCATTCACAAAGACCCACGCGAGTCGCGCATGCGCAGTAGGAAACGGGCAGTGAAGCCGCAAGGCTTCACTGCCTGTTTCCCTTAGTGAGGATGGCGGCACCGGGACCTGCCACGATCGACGGATCGGCCTCGGGCGGCCAACATCGTGGGCACTATGGACAGGTAAGTGTGCTTATTAACCACTTAAAGGAGTAGTAAAGTTACATGTTTTTTCACCTTAATGCATCCTATGCATTAAGGTGAAAAAACATTCGACAATACCGCCCCCCCCCGAGCCCCCGTTTTTCTTACCTGGCCCCTCGAAAGTCCCATGCTCGTCCCCGTCATCCTCTTCGTTTTTCTGCCTGGCCGCCGATTGGCTACACTGGATAGATTGAAAGCAGCGCAGCCATTGGCTGGCGCTGCTGTCAATCACATCCAATGACGCGGCACGCCGGGGGCGGGGCCGAGTGATACAGTCGGCGGCTATGGCCACCGCTGTATCACGGGAGCGCGCCCGCAATCACTCCACACCATGCGAGCTCACTCGCATTAAGGTGTGGAGTCCTTGCGGGGAGGAGCCAAGACAGCCGCCGAGGGATCCCAGAAGACCAGGATCGGGGCCACTGTGTGCAAAACGAGCTGCACAGTGGAGGCAAGTATAACATGTTTGTTATTTTTAAGCAAAAAAAAAAAAAGGTATAGTGCTCCTTTAAGCCCCGGACCATTTGGTAGCTAAAGGACCAGAGGTGAATTCAGAATTTTGCACTGCGCTGCTTTAACTGTAAATTGTGCGGACATGCAATGTTGTACCCAAACGAAATTTGCGTCCTTTTCTTCCCACAAATAGAGCTTTCTTTTAATGGTATTTGATTGCCTCTGCGATTTTTATTTTTTGCAATATAAACGGAAAAAGACCGAAAATTCTGAAAAAAAATGATATTTTCTACTTTTTGTTATAAGAAAAATCGAATAAACTCAATTTTAGTCATACATTTAGGCCAAAATGTATTCAGCCACATGTCTTTAGTAAAAAAAATGTCAATAAGCGTATATTTATCGGTTTGCGCAAAAGTTATAGCGTTTACAAACTAGGGTACATTTTCTGGAATTTACACAGCTTTTAATTTATGACTGCCTATCTCATTTCTTGAGGTGCTAAAATGACAGGGCAGTACAAAACCCCCCCAAATGACCCCATTTTAGAAAGTAGACACCCCAAGGAAATTGCTGAGAGGCCTGTTGAGCCCATTGAATATTTTTTTTTTTTGTCCCAAGTGATTGATTAATGACAAAAAAAATAAAAATACAAAAAGTTGTCACTAAATGATATATTGCTCACACATGCCATGGTTATATGTGGAATTGCACCCCAAAATACATTCTGCTACTTCTCCTGAGTACGGGGATACCACATGTGTGGGACTTTTTAGGAGCCTAGCCGCGTACGGGACCCCGGAAACCAAGCACCGCCTCCAGGATTTCTAAGGGCTCAAATTTTTGATTTCACTCCTCACTACCTATCACAGTTTTGAAGGCCATAAAATGCCAAAATAGCACAAAACCCCCCCAAATGACCCCATTTTGGAAAGTAGACACCCCAAGCTGTTTGCTGAGAGGCATGGTGAGTATTTTACAGCTCTCATTTGTTTTTGAAAATGAAGAAAGAACATTTTTTTTTTTTTTCTTTTTTTTTTCAATTTTCAAAACTTTGTGACAAAAAGCGAGATCTGCAAAATACTCACAATACCTCTCAGCAAATAGCTTGGGGTGTCTACTTTCCAAAATGGGGTCATTTGGGGGGGTTTTGTGCCATCTGGGCATTCCATGGCCTCTGAAACTGTGATAGGCAGTGAGAAGTGAAATCAAAAATTGACACCCTTAGAAAGCCTGAAGGCGGTGCTTGGTTTTTGGGGTCCCGTACGCGGCTAGGCTCCCAAAAAGTCTCACACATGTGGTATCCCCGTACTCAGGAGAAGCAACAGAATGTATTTTGGGGTGTAATTCCACATATGCCCATGGCATGTTTGAGCAATATATCATTTAGTGACAAACTTTGTGCAAAAAAAATAAATACATTTTATTTTTTCCGCAACTTGTGTCAACATATAAAATATTCCATGGACTCGACATGCCTCTCAGTATATAGCTTGGGGTGTCTACTTTCCAAAATGGGGTCATTTGGGGGGGTTTTGAACTGTTCTGGCATTTTATACACAACATTAGGAAGCTTACATCCACTCTTCTAACCATTTGAAGACAAAGCCCTTTTTGACACTTTTTGTTTACATGAAAACATATTTTTTTTTGCAAGAAAATTATGTTGAACCCCCAAACATTATATATATTTTTAAAGCAAAGGCCCTACAGAATAAAATGGTGGGTGTTGCATTTTTTTTTTCTACACAGTATTTGCACAGCGATTTTTCAAACGCATTTTTTGGGGAAAAAATACACTTTTTTTTATTTTAATGCACTAAAACACACTATATTGCCCAAATGTTTGATGAAATAAAAAAGATGATCTTAGGCCGAGTACATAGATACCAAACACGACATGCTTTAAAATTTCGCACAAACGCGCATTGGCGACAAACTACATACATTTTTAAAAGCCTTTAAAAGCATTTACAGGTTACCCCGTTAGATTTACAGAGGAGGTCTACTGCTAAAATTACTGCCCTCGATCTGACCTTCGCGGTGATACCTCACATGCATGGTGCAATTGCTGTTTACATATGACGCCAGACCGACGCTTGCGTTCGCCATTGGGCAAGAGCAGGGCAGGACAGGGGTGCTTTTTTTTATTTTTTATTTTTTTTATTATTAATTTTGCTTTTTTATTTTATTTTTAAACTGTTGCTTCCATATTTATTTATTTTTATCACTTTTATTGTTATCTCAGGGAATGTAAATATCCCCTATGATAGCAATAGGTAATGACAGGTACTCTTTTTTGAAAAAACTGGGGTCTATTGGACCCTAGATCTTTCCTCTGCCCTCAAAGCATCTGACCACACCAAGATCGGTGTGATAAAATGCTTTCCCAATTTCCCAATGGCGCTTTTTATATCCGGGGGGGGGGGCATTCCCTCCCACTGCTTGTAAAAGCAGTCCAGAGGCTAATTAGCCACTAGGATTGCTTTTACATGAAAGCCGGCCGCTGGCTGAAAAGAATGATACCAAGATGATACCTAAACCCACAGGCATCATTCTGGTAAAAACATTCAAAGTCCAGCAACATACCAGTACGTTGCTGGTCCTTGTTGGACATGTATTGTAATCTTTTTTTTCATGCAGCCTGTTGGCTGAATGAAAAAAAAAGATTGATCGGTGGGTATGCCCACCATTAGAATACCGCCCTTCATCCACCCACTTCTAATGATGGGCATACATGCACCATTTATATATGCCGAAGCATGGGGGCATCTTCTCGCAAAAGTTATGCCGCGTACATATGGTCAGACTTTTCCACGGGCAAGCCTCCGTCGGAATTTCGACCGTATATACGCGGCATTAGGAGCAAAATCGCTCCTCCGCTCCTGCTGCCCCAATGCTTCGGCATATATGCTTTTTTTTTTAACTGTGGTGGTGAAATTACCTCCTACAGCACTGGAGTCGCAGGGATCAGGCCTGTCTCTGCGAACGCTGCAGTTATGTGTGTTGTGTTTTGCAAGTGACAGTGATCGATCGATACTGCACTTCGGTGGCCTGGGCTGGACGGAGGGGCAAAACGCAGGTGCTAGCAGGTATCTGGGCTGATCCCGCTAACACTGCGTTTTTGGGAACCCTAAACTGCTGGGGACGCTAGTATAGATCTGATCAGATCAGATATTGATCTGATCAGATACTATACCACTAAGGGGGGTGTATGCTTCACGTGTGGGTGTTAGCGCTACTGGCACTAACCTGACGCTGCCTGGGGTGTGACGCAGACCCTCTCTGACGCTAAAACCGAACTGATATCACCCGCCGGGCGATCAGGGGGTTAAACCTTTATTGGGTTATATACGGCGGGTGCCCTGACACTATAAAAAGCAAACTAACTAACCAGCGTCACCCGTAACACTTATATGATGATCACTGGTGAAAGGGTTAACTAGGGGCAATTAGGGGGTTAAAACCTTTATTAGGTAATATATGGGGGTACCTGACGCTATATAAAAACCTGACGGCGAACCTAAAAAAAAATTACTGGCTACCTATCCGCATCACCGACACTAAGACAACGATCATAAAAACGATTGCTTAGCGACAGTGGTGATAGGGGGTGAAAGGGTTACCTGGGGGGCGATCAGGGGGTTAAACATTTATTAGATAATATATGGGGGTACCTGACGCTATAAAAACCTGCGGCGAACCTAAAAAAAATTACTGGCTACCGATCAGCATCACCGACGCTAAGACATCGATCAGAAAAATGATCGCATAGTGACGGCGGTGCTAGGGGGTGAAAGGGTTACCTGGGGGGTGATCAAGGGGGTTACATCTTTATTAGGTAATATATGGGGGTACCCGACGCTATAAAAACCTGCGGCGAACCTAAAAAAAATTACTGGCTACCGGTCAGCATCGCCGACGCTAAGACATCGATCAGAAAAATGATCGCATAGCCACGGCGGTGCTAGGGGGTGAAAGGGTTACCTGGGGGGTGATCAAGGGGGTTAAACCTTTATTAGGTAATATATGGGGGTACCCGACGCTATAAAAACCTGCGGCGAACCTAAAAAAAATTACTGGCTACCGATCAGCATCGCCGACGCTAAGACATCGATCAGAAAAATTATAACTTAGTGACAGTGGTGATAGGGGGTGAAAGGGTTACCTGGGGGGCGATCAAGGGGGTTAAACCTTCATTAGGTAATATATGGGGGTACCCGACGCTATAAAAACCTGCGGCGAACCTAAAAAAAATTACTGGCTACCGATCAGCATCACCGACGCTAAGACATCGATCAGAAAAATGATTGCTTAGTGACAGTGGTGATAGGGGGTGAAAGGGTTATCTGGGGGGTGATCAGGGGGTTAAACCTTTATTAGGGGGGGTTAGGGGGCTACACTGGACCTAAAACTAAATGTACTGACACTTTTACAGTCACAAATGTCACTGATTGCAGTGATCACTAAATAAATGGTCACTGCAATCAGTGACACTGTGACTGGGGGCTGGGGGGGGGCTGGGGGGTGATCTGGGGGTGTCTGGGGGGGCCTGGGAGGGCGATTTATGTGCCTATGTGTCCTGGTGTCAGTGTGCTGTTTTGTGTACTAACCAGGCATCTTCTCCTGTACGGCGCTCGGTATATGTGAGCGCCCCAGGAGAGATGACATCACTTCCTCCTTCCTGGCAGGCAGGGGAAGCTCTCTCATTCGCCGGGAGCGATCGAGAGGGGGTGGCCGGAATCGAACGGCCGTCCCCTCATGCCGGATCGCTCCCGAAGATAAAACGACCGCTCACTGTAAAGAAGTGGGGTCCGATCGGACCCCCCAACTATACAAAGGCAATCACGTACATATACGTGATTCTGCCTGTCGGTGCCATTCTGCTGACGTATATTTACAGTGGGCGGTCGTTAAGTGGTTAAAAGTCAGCAGCTACAGTGTTTGTACCTGCTGACTTTTATTTTATTTATTTTTTACCGCCGGACCTCCGCTTTAAATGTCGTGATCGTCTCTCAAAACCTGTGTACTAATGATCTTACTATTGTACGATTGCTTTGAAAGCAGTATTTTTAGTCTGATTTTCTGAATGTGTGTACTAGGCTTAAGCCTGCACACCTACTCTCCTACACACAGCAGGACTCAGACAGTGAGGGATAACAACTAGACCCTACAGCACTTAACAGAGCCGTGGGTGTAATTTCACACACACACAATGCTTCAGGCTATGAATAACAGCTACACTCTCTGGTTATATGTGGCAGCACTTCCAGCACAAATAAGTGAAATATACAAGAACGAGTATATAAGTATGTCTTGAATCTTTCACGGAATTTCGTCTGACGAACGATCTGCCTATTTTCGGATCATTAGTATGGTGCTTTCGACAGCCAAAAGCACCTGAACTCAATGTCTGATTTTCGTTGAATTAGTACAGTTTTCGTCCGAAAAAAATCGTAAGAGCTCAGAAACAAAAGAAGACATACAAAACTTTTCAACACATGACATCACTGCTGACGTTGTATTCTGTCGTTCGAGAATTTTCGTATGGTGAGTAACCTCTTCACTTTCGACATGAGACTAGCATGCAACAAAAAATGGACGAACGGTCGTCCGAAAATCTGATCGTGTGTACGAGGCTTAAGAAAAGATCTCCCTTTAAAACCCAATACCAGTCCCAACTTTCAAAGGAGAAATACAGCCAAAGGTGTTATGCACTCCTGTGACCCGTTTTCAGCAGACAGTCCGCTGTCGGCTGACTTCACATTCCAGGACCAGGACTGACAGTCACCAGCTCTCTGCTCAAGGAGCTCTGAGAACCGAGCGATCAGCAGTGTTTGATCACTTGATTCTCAGTGTTAGAGCCAGCGGGGGACAGATGCAGCATTGGACTGATGCTGCATCTAGCTAGGTAAGTATGATTTAAAAATGATTCCCTAACTTCTCTTTTAATTTTAGTTTTAGAGAGACTTGGGGGGGGGGGGAGAAAATACGTCCCTCAAGTTTTTACTGCTGCCAGTGACTCTGTTGGGAAAATTCTGGACAAGAAAATAAGGGAGCAGTTGTCACAAGAACATTAATAATAAGCCAACAGAGCTCTTTTTCCAATTTTACTGAAAAAGAAGGTCAAAGTGAAGACAACCCACGTAGAAGCAGGGGAGAGGTGCTGCTCAGGTAGCGGTATAATCCACAGTTCATGAATATGAAGTATGAAATGTTGCGTCATGTTCGTCAAAGAACGATAAAGAAAAAACAGTTTTCTTGCAATCTGTCCCCAGAGAAGAGATTGCCCATTACTTCCTGTCTAAACAGGATGTGAAAGATCTCTCCAGTGGGGTCACAGATTGCAGAAAAGTACCTGGCATAGGTTCTACCCCCTTTTTCTTTGGCAGAAGATGGGTTTTAAAGTAATGATCAACAATAACTAATTTAACATAGAAACATAGAAAAAAAGTGACGGCAGAAAAAGACTGAGTAGTCCGTCTAAATCTATGTTAAGCCCAAGCATGTTTGAAGCCATATACTTTACTTAAACAACCCTCCTCCAGTAGTTTATCTACACTGCTGCAAAATGTGTCTTGTTTCTCCTAAGATACCTGTGTCATTAACAAAATCAGCAGGTTTCCTTCTATTGAATTTAGAGCCTGTGGTTAGCTAATGTGATGAAGGGGATCCTGAATGTGCATATGCAAAAATAAATTTGCCGGATACTAACTGCTGCTCCCCGATGGCCTGTTCTAATGGCAATTAATGTCTTCCCCTTCTTCACACTCCCAGTAATGCATGTCGCCTCTGCAGTCATGGAAACCATGCAACATGCCAAACGATCACGTGATACAGAGGATGATGTCATCTCAACAGTAAAGCTTCATTCACATGGCCGTAAAAAAAAAACAAACGCATATACAAGTGTATTTTAATCTTGGATCTGAACACAGCTGCATTGTTTTCAATTGAGCCATTCACACAGGTGCATAAACACGCACTGCATTCAGACCCATAACATAGAATAAAAAAATCAGCATTTAAGAACATGAGTATAAGCGCATGTTATACGTGTTTGTAAGCACGTAAATTAAGTCTAAACACGGGAAAAAAATCTATTATTATTATGTAAGAATACAAGTCTTTAAATGCATCTATACGCAAGTATTTTACTGATTATTATGCAGGAACTTTTCTCCCAGAAAACACAAGTGTAGTATTCATCAGTAACATTTTTACGGCCATGTGAATGAAACCTAAGAGATACCAAGAGGAAAGGCACCTGAGATTCAGGCAGAATAGATAAATTACAAGGAAAATTTCCTTGTTTTGGCTAAAAAATGTAATTCTATTTAACTTTTTTTTTTTAGGCTCCATTTTAAAGTACATACAGTCTTAAATTAACACAACATGCAAGAGGACAGTACTGGCATTGTCTTACAAACCTGTGAATGCAGAGCGCCATCTAGCAGTCACAGAAAACATACCACTCTCCACAAGCACAGTAAGACACTGATCAGTTACAGGGGATGGCTCAGACAGAGATAGTAAAGGAAAGCCATACTGCGAGAAATGAATTGCATGCCGTCTCTGAACCTTCTTTTCTGAAAAATCTAGTAACCTGGCTGTTATAGTGATCCTCTTGCTTCTGTGTTTTCCGGCTTACTGAATCGGGAGAAGTATGTGAATCAGAAGTTTACTTTCAGGATGCTTGTACAATATTCACCAACACTGGGAAAGGTGAGCATTTACTGTCCTCTTCCACAGGTAAGGCTTTTTAAAAAAAAATGAATTGTGACAAGGTCACTTTAACACTTTATCCACCTTTAGTTTCAGTTCAAATAGTTTGTTTGGGCCAGCTTGGCCCAAACAAACTATTTCCCTTACTAACATGTGTAGCCACTGGATGTGCGCAATAAACTGTAAGTAGCTGAGGCTACCTACAGTATACAGCACTGAGTTGCGGGTGCGAGAGTAGACCTTCCTGTCACCCAACCTGGAACAAAATTGCATCAGTCTGAGCTGCGCTCAGCTATTCATAGAAAGCTTTGTATGCCATCAATGAAAAAAAAGTTTTCTCGAATTGGTCGAGTCAATCTCTGACTCATTGATGGAATACAAAGCTTTCTATGAATGGCCGAGCGTTGCTCAGACCAATACAATTTTGTTCTGGGTGTGAAAAAGGAAGTTCTCCTCTCGCACCCATAACACAATGCTGTATACTGTATGTAGCCTCAGCTACATATAATAGGATTTTTATAACAGCTTACCTGTAAAATCCTTTTCTTGGAGTACACCACGGGACACAGAGCTAGTCATTACATAATGGGTTAAGGGTCACCAGCGGTGATTGGACACTGGCACAACCAATGGAAGACAGTTCCCCTCCATATAACCCCTCCCATCAGGGAAGTACCTCAGTTTTGTAGCAAAGCAGTAAGGTTCCCATAAGAAGGGGGGGACCTCTGTGTCCCGTGGTGTACTCCAAGAAAAGGATTTTACAGGTAAGCTGTTATAAAAATCCTATTTTCTTTATCGTACACCACGGGACACAGAGCTAGTCATTACATAATGGAACGTCCCAGAGCAATGCTCATATGAAGGGGGGGGGGGGAGACACAGATCAAAACAGGCCGCTTGCGGACCAGAAGCCCTATACTGCTGCCTGCAGCACACTTCGCCCAAAGGCGGAATCCTCATGTCCTTTCACATCTATTTGATAGAATTTGGAAAATGTATGGACTGAAGACCAAGTTGCAGCTTTACAGATCTGAGCCATCGAAGCCTGGTGGTGCACTGCCCATGAAGCACCTATCGCCCTGGTAGAGTGCGCCTTAACAGGAAAAGGAGGAGTCCTGTTCTTTAAACCATAAGCTTGAATAATTACTTGTCTAATCCACCTGGAAATGGTGGATTTTGATACCGCTTGGCCCTTCTTGGGCCCATCTGGTAAAATAAACAAAACATCTGTTTTACGTATCTGAGCTGTTGCTTGCAGATACACCTTTACCGCTCTCACTAGATCTAGAGAGTGTAATAATTTTTCCCCCCGCCGTCCGCGGGTTTGGAAAAAAAAAAAGAAGGCAGAACAATGTCTTGATTCAAGTGAAAAGCCGACACCACCTTAGGCAGAAAAGCCGGATGGGGTCGTAGTACGATTTTGTCCTTGTGACAAATTAGATAAGGCTCTTTACAAGAAAGAGCTGCTAGCTCTGATACTCTCCTAGCAGAAGCTATAGCAATCAAAAAGGCCAATTTCCTACTTAATATAATTAACGGAACATGGCGAATAGGTTCAAAAGGTTGCTTTTGCAACACTGACAATACCAAATTCAAATCCCATGGACACAAGGGAGACCTAAATGGAGGATTTATCCTCAGTACCCCCTGAATGAATGTCCGAACTAGGGAGTGAGATGCCAATGGTCTCTGAAAGAAGACTGATAGAGCCGATATTTGCCCTTTGATGGTGCTAAGGGCTAAATTCATATCCACTCCTAACTGGCAAAAAGCAAGAATCCTACTTATTTCATATTTCTGAGGATTCCAACATCTGGATTCACACCAGGAAACGTATGCTCTCCAGACTCTATGATAGATGAGTCTGGAGGCTGGCTTTCTAGCATTAATGAGCGTAGAAAGAGCCGGACCAGAGACCCCTCTCTTTTTAAAAATGTGGGTCTCAGCAGCCAGGCCGTCAACTTTAGCCTTTGTAAGGAAGGGTGGAATACTGGACCCTGTGACAGCAGGTCGTGTCGGAGTGGAAACTTCCAGGGCCTTCCTATCGCCGTTTTTACAATCTCGGCGTACCAAGGCCTCCTGGGCCAGTTTGGGGCCACTAGGATTACTGGTATTCCCTCCTCCTTGATCCTGCGAAGCAGTCTTTGTAGAAGAGGGATCGGAGGGAATGCATAGATCAGTGAGAACTGATTCCATGGAGTTATTAGAGCGTCTGTCCCGTAGGCTAGAGGATCTCTCGTTCTGGACACAAAGTTGTCCAATTTCTTGTTGAACCTGGCAGCTAGCAAGTCTACATCTGGGTTTCCCCATCTCAGACATATGGCCTGAAAGATCTCGGGGTGAAGAGACCACTCTCCTGGTAGCAGCTGCTGACGACTCAGGTAGTCTGCTTGCCAATTTTCTATCCCTGGAATGAAGATTGCAGAAAGGCAAGGTACATGCTCTTCTGCCCATGCCAAGATCCGGTTCACCTCTCTTTGGGCTGCCGGACTGCGGGTGCCTCCTTGGTGATTGATGTAAGCTACTGCAGTAGCATTGTCGGATTGAACCCGAACTGGGTAGCCCTGTAACCTGTATGTCCAGGTTTTGAGGGCTAGATATACCGCCCGGATCTCTAGCACATTGATGGGCAGGATCCCCTGAGTCTTGGCCCAGGTTCCCTGGGTAGAAGCCTCCTCGAATACTGCACCCCAGCCCGATAGGCTGGCATCCGTAGATACCACCTTCCAGGCCACTGGGAGGAAGGACTTTCCCTTCCGTAAATTCTTGGCTTCTAGCCACCAATCGAAGCTGTGGCGTACTTGTGAGGACAGGCGCATGGGTATATCCAGAGCTTGGCTCTTCCTGTTCCAGGAAGCTAAAATATTGCCTTGAAGTAGTCTCAAATGAAACTGGGCGTAAGGGACCGCCTCGAAGGAGGCTACCATCTTTCCCAATAGTCTCATGCAAAGGCGAATAGACGGCCTCTTGTTTGCTTTGACCTTGTGGATCAGGTCTTTCAGAGACTGTATCTTCGGTTCTGGCAGGTATACCCTTTTTTGGGCTGTATCTATGATCATGCCCAGGTACACTATCCTTCTTTGGGCCTGGAGAGAGGATTTTTGTAAATTTATAATCCATCCTAAATGCTCCAGGTATCCTACTGTAGTGTGTACAGCGTGACCCAATCCCTCCTTTGACTGATCTATTACTAGTAGATCGTCTAGATAGGCTGTTACCGCAATGCCCCGTGTCCTTAGGTTTGCTAACAGAGGAGCTAGCACCTTTGTGAATACTCTGGGCGCGGTGGCTACACCAAACGGCAGAGCCACAAATTGAAAGTGGCGATCTTCTACCGCAAACCTTAGGAATCTTTGGTGAGCGGGGAGGATGGGTATGTGTAAATATGCGTCCTTGATATCTATGGGCGCCATGAATTCTCCGCCCTTTAAAGTGGCGACCACGGATCGGATCGTTTCCATTCGAAAATGGCGAACGTTCAGGAACCGATTTAGGGATTTTAGATCCAGGATGGGTCTGACATCTCCATTTGGCTTTGGAATCACAAAGAGGTTTGAGTAAAAACCTGAACCTCGCTCTTTTTGGGGTACGTCTGTAACTACCCCTTGAGCCATTAAGTGATTCAAACCTTTGAAGAAGGATTCTCTTTTTTGTGGATCCTTGGAGAGTCTTGAACCTCGGAATTGAGAAGATGGGATCTCTCGAAATTCCAGTTTGTACCCTGAGGATATTGTGGATACCACCCAATTGTCCTGGATTACTGACCGCCAAGTCGCTGAGAACTGACAAAGCCTTCCTCCCACTCGGCCGAGCGGGGGCGCCCCTTCACTGAGAGGTTTTGGGGGCTTGCTTATTAGCTCTTGCACCCCACGGCTTCTTGTTCTTCTGAGCTTGCCCCTTGGCTTTTGTGGGCGGCTGAAAAAGGCCGTCGCCACTGGTTGGAGTCAGATTTCCCGGGAGCTGGGGAGAGAGAGCATTTAAAACAAGGTCTCTTGTTTTTCTTTCTCTCAGGTAAAAGTCGTTTTACCACTTGATATCTTCTGTATATATTTTTCTAAATCTTCCCCAAATAGGCGTTCGCCATGGAACGGGAACTTGCCAACAGCTTTTTGCATGGGGTTTCCGCTGACCAATGCTTAAGCCAAAGTACTCTGCGCATCTGTACCAGCTGGAGTGTAAGGCGTGATGCCTGTATGATAGAATCTCTCATGGCATCCACTGTGAAGCATAAGGCTTTAGGCAAATTCTCCCAATTTCTAGCCTGCTCTGAAGGCAGCTCCTTCAGCCCCTGCTTTACCTGTTGGCTGATGACCTGACACATACCGACTGCTGCTACTGCAGGTTGGGTAATTGAGCCGGCCAAAAGGAAGGAGGATTTCAACTTCTTCTCAGAAGGATCTTTTAAACCCTTGTACATTATCCACCGGACATGTCAGGTTTTTATTTACACAAGAAATAGCCGCATCTACCGCAGGCAGGCTCCATTTCTTTAAAAAAATTTCCCCCATAGGATAAAGAATGTTAAACCTTTTTGGAGGTGAGAAACGCTTATCTGGATGTTGCCAGTTTGCGTATATTAGATCCTCTAGTAACGGATGAACCGGGAAGGAGCATGCACCTTGCAGGGATCTTAATGACCCTAGGGAGGAGACAGGTAATTCCGTTACCTCCGCAGAGGTTAACTTAAATGCACTGCTATAGCATTGTACCTGTGACCTTAAAATCTGGCTCCTCATCCTCTGCTGATGTAGCCTCCTCCTCCTCATCCTCCTCCCTCAGGTACTTCTGAAGGGAGGTCCAATACTGGAAGAGACCTGCTTCGCTTATTGTCCTTTTTAGAGGACTTAGCGATTAAGGTAGCAATTTTTTATTTTTTTTTCCTCCAGATTATTTAGGGCAGCTGATAAAGTGTCCTCAGTGACATATACAGGCCCAGGCTTCACTGGGGAAGCCGCCATACCTGACAGAGGTAATGGCTCATCCTGTACAGGTGCATTTAGCAACACAGGAGAGAAAGGTACCGAGTCAGCACAGCTAGAGCCTCTCTCAGGCGGCGGTGCTTTCTTATCTCTTTTTGTCCTCATTACTTCCCCTGGAAGGCTTACTGTTTAGACAAAATACAAGGTACCTAAATGCATATACTACCGTGTTCAGTTTAGCAAATACATTAAGTATGCAACTTTTAACACATAACTATGCATAACATGGATGTCTTCTAGGAAGTACCCAATCCAACCACATGGAGTCTTACGTCCCTGTATAGCTGCTGTGTTTCTCTGCCAGGAACAAGAGAACTAACGAGCTTGCTTGCTGCTGCAGTGCTTCTCACACTGACAGTCTTTTAAATTTGGCGCCGTTTCTGTGCCTGCGCGCGCCACGTGCCCGCGCACGCCTTCGCCCCCCCCCTCCGATAAAGCGCGCTCCCGCGTGCGCGCGCGGCCCTTAGCGCTATGGCGGTGGCCATAGTGAGAGAGGACTCTCATCAGCCCTTGTTCCCACTTACCTGCATCTGCAGGTGTCTGGTCGGCCACCGAAAGGAGGAGCGGGGTGCCCCAGCAAGCTCAGCAGCGGAGGTGACGAGCAGTGTACTTCGCCGAAGCCGACACTGAACAGAGTGAGGTGAGTATATTCAGCTCTTTACTCCCCCCAGTGGTGGAAAAAAAGAAGACCTCCACTTTTTGAAAAAAGGTCCCAACCTAGTTATGGACCTTCTAATCTCACCTTATCCACGCCGCAGGTTTTTCTGCTGAAAGATTTCAGACAGATACCAACCTTCACCCTTCACGGTGGGCTATGTGTGCCAACCTTCAGGGATATGGGTTCCTATTTAAAGGATACCTCTCCCCTGGGCCTTGTACAAGACTCTTACCAGGACTTTATAGCGAAATAGCGAAAGTGCTGGATCTTAGAGCCCAGTCCTCCGAAGAGAGACATTACAGGCGACGCCTCATGGATGAGGCCCGAATCCCATCCAGATTCAGCTCATTTGTAGGCGTCTTGGATGGATCCGAAAGCATAGCTCTTTTACCCCCAGAGGGTCTCTTTGGTAGAGCTTTCCTTTAGCACCTCCTAATGCGTCCAACACCTTTCGACACTGGCGAAAAAACTGAGGTACTTCCCTGATGGGAGGGGTTATATGGAGGGGAACTGTCTTCCATTGGTTGTGCCAGTGTCCAATCACCGCTGGTGACCCTTAACCCATTATGTAATGACTAGCTCTGTGTCCCGTGGTGTACGATAAAGAAAGGGGGTTATTTACGAAAGGCAAATCCACTTTGTACTACAAGTGCAAGCTACAAGTGCAAAGTGCACTTGGAAGTGCAGTCGCTGTAGACCTGAGGGGGACCTGCAAGGAAAATAAAAAACAGCATTTTAGCTTGCACATGATTGGATGATAAAATCAGCAGAGCTTCCCCTCATTTCAGATCTTCCTCTCAGATTTACAGCGACTGCACTTCCAAGTGCACTTTCAGTCAAATTTCAAGTGCACTTTGCACATGTAGTTTGCACTTGTAGTGCAAAGTGGATTTGCCTTTCGTAAATAACCCCCATAGTTTATACAGCACATACAGCGCCTGCACGTTAGCGAGGGAAAGAATTTGTGTGGGCCAGCTTTACCCTAACGATTTTACTTGAACTAAAATTACAGCTCTTTTATTGCTAGCTTAGAACATGTGAATACTTTAAAGCAGAACTTTACATAACAATTAATGTTCTTCAACAAAAGAACATACAGTATCTCACAAAAGTGAGTACACCCCTCACATTGTTGTAAACATTTTATTATATATTGTCATGTGACAACACTGAAGAAATGACACTTTGCTACAATGTAAAGTAGTGAGTGTACAGCTTGTGTAAAATTGCTGTCCCCTCAAAATAACTCAACACACAGCCATTAATGTCTAAACTGCTGGCAACAAAAGGGAGTACACCCCTAAGTGAAAACGTCCAAATTTGGCTCAAAGTGTCAATATTTTGTGCGACTACCATTATTTTCCAGCACTGCCTTAACCCTCTTGGGCATGGAGTTCCCCGGAGCCTCACAGGTTGCAAACTGGAGTCCTCTTCCACTTCTCCATGACGACATTGCGGAGCTGGTGGATGTTGACCAATTTGATGCAGTGTGCGGCGTATGGTCTGAGCACTGACAGGCTGACCCCCCACCCCTTCAACTCTGCAGCAATGCTGGCAGCACTCATACATCCATTTACCAAAGACAACCTCTGGATATGACGCTGAGCATGTGCACTCAACTTCTTTGGTCGACCATGGCGAGGCCTGTTCTGAGTGGAACCTGTCCTGTTAAACCGCTGTATGGTCTTGGCCACCGTGCTGAAGCTGGGTTTCAGGGTCTTGGCAAGATTCTTATAGCCTAGGGCTAGGCCATCTTTATGTAGAGCAACAATTCTTTTTTTTTTCAGATCCTCAGAGAGTTCTTTGCCATGAGGTGCCATGTTGAACTTCCAAAGACCAGTATGAGAGAGTGAGAGCGATAACACCAAATTTAACACACCTGCTACCCATTCACACTTGAGACCTTGTAACACTGACGAGACACATGACACCTGGGAAGAAAAATGGCTAAATTGGCCCCAATTTCGACATTATCACTTAGGGGTGTACTCACTTTTGTTGCCAGCGGCTAAGACATGATTGGTTGTGTTGAGTTATTTTGAGGCGACAGAAAATTGACACTGTTATACAAGCTGTACACTCATTACTTTACAGTGTAATTTCTTCAGTGTTGTCACATGAAAAGATATAATAAAATATTTACAAAAATGCGAGGGGTGTATTCACTTTTGTGAGATACTGTACATTCCACATGTAATTTTGCTACCAAAATTAGCGTGTGTTGTAAATTCAAAATCAGGAGAGAGAGGGGGCGGGCCAAATCGCGGCTCTGTCTGAATGGATATATGGAGCTGCAGCTCAGCTTGGATGCCCCCATAGCAAGCTTCTTGCTGTGAGGGCACTCAGCAGGAGGGAGGAGCCAAGAAGAGGAGGATCCAGGCTACTCTGTGTAAATCCACTGTACAGAGCAGGTAAGAATTCACAGGTTTGTTATTTCAATAGAAAAAAAAACAAGATTTTACAATCACTTTGATGTCCATAATCTGGGCACAGGTGCACATTAAAAGAAAACCTGTATTGAGATCAACACCATGTAATGCTAGTTTTCTGGTACGCAGAATATCTCAGTGGCTTCGCTACTTTCTGATTCACTGACCTGGAAAAATTACACCCATCTGGAGATCTAGGTTCTATATGGATTTACTTCCTTCATGCTTGCTCTAGCTCAGTGACCACTAAACCAGAGATATCCAAGTAACACTAAATAGGTGATGCCACTCAGCCCAATGAATATAAACCTTGGTGGAGTGGAATCACCTAGTTAGTGTTTAGCTGGCAGCCCATTAACCGTATATAGTCGAGTATAAGCCGACCTGAATATAAGCCGAGGCATCTAATTTTACCACAAAAAACTGGGAAAACGTATTGACTCGAGTATAAGCCTTGGGTGTCCATCTGCATGCCTCAGTGTGCCCATGCCTCACTGTGCCCATGCCTCACTGTGTACATGACTAGACTGACGTTTAACATGGGAGTCTTTGGAAGGGGTGCACGGCTTTGAAAAATCGGTGTTCCCCGGCCGTAGGTTCCCCTGACAAAAAACCTTGCACACTTATAGAGGAGAAATGGGGCTACATGTGTGCCAAGTTTCGGGTCCAGGGGATCTACAACCGGCCAGCACCGGGTCCCCAAAATCACAGGAGAAATGACCGTTTAACATGGGAGTCTATGGAAGGGGTGCCCGGCTTTGAAAAATCGTTGCTCTCCGGCCGTAGGTCCCCCGGACAACAAACTTTGCACACTTGTAGAGGACGAGTGGGGCTACATGTGGTACCGGGTCTCCAAAGTCCGGGAGATCAGGCGCAAAAAGGTGACTCGAGTTTAAGCCAAGGGGGGCATTTTCAGCACAAAAAAATGTGCTGAAAAACTCGGCTTATAGTCGAGTATATATGGTACTGCATTGATAAATATTTCAGGATTGAATTTTTTAGTTTTCACTTGGACACATCCAAGTAACAAGTACTTTTTGAGGGATATCACCTATGGTGGCTTACGTAAAGGACACGTTCTGCATGGAGTTTGCATATTTGCTTGTGTGGGTTTGCTCTGGGCACTCCAGTTTTTCCCCACACTCCAAAGACATGCTGGTAGGTTTACTGGCTCCGATCTAAATTGGGCCTAGTATGTGTGTGCATGTATGTATGTGTATGTATGCATGTGAGAAAGAACCCTGAGATTGTAAGCTCCTTGAGGGCAGGGCTGATGTAATTGAATAATAGGTAAAGTGTTGTGTATATCATTGGCGTTATGTCTGTAAGAAACAAACAAATTTATGGCCAAAAGTTTGTGGATGCCAGGTCATCGTACCTATATGGAGCTTGCTGCACATCCAATTCTAAAATTATAGGTATTAATTTAAGTTGAGAACATGCCCTCCTTTCTTGTGGCTATAACATCTTCCACTCTTCTAGGACAGCATTCCACAAGATTTTGTAGATGAGGTACTGATGATGGATGACAAGACCTGGCTCACTATTGGTGTTCCCATTCATTCCAAAAGGTGTTCAGTAGAGTCCCTGAAGTTCTTCCACACCAAACTAATCAAAATATGTCTTTATGAAGCTAGGTTTGCACACAGGGACACAGTCATGCTGGAACAATAAAGTGACTTTCTCAAGGTTGGAAGTGCACAATTGTCTAAAATGTCTCTGTATGCTGTAGAATTAACCGTACCCCTCACTATAAGAACCTGAACTCAATCAATTGGAGACATGTACACATACATCTGGCTGTATAGTGTACTTTACAAAGTACAGGTGTAAACCCCCCCCAACATTTCATATCTCAATATCTCTCACCTTCTTCTGCAGCACATTGACTTTCCTCTCCTTAACGTCCAGCATGTCCTTGAGGTCATGGATCTCCCCGGATAAGGTGCCTTTCTCTTCAGACACTTCTTGGATCTGTTTTGTCTTTCTATTCAGCATGGCCTCCTTCTCCTCCAGGCGCAATCGAAGTGCATCCACCTATAGAAAAATCACACCGGCTTAAAATAGAACTCTATTTTTTC
The DNA here is from genome assembly GCA_029206835.1 of Rana muscosa. Lineage (NCBI taxonomy): Eukaryota > Metazoa > Chordata > Amphibia > Anura > Ranidae > Rana > Rana muscosa. The sequence continues at coordinate 159,780,424 of CM055118.1, forward strand.
TATTGGTTCCCGGTCAACCCCTCCTTACAAAATAAAAATGATTGTCAATCTCTACTTATCCTTTCCACACTCCAGCGCTGTCCGCGACTTCATCAGTCCAATTGCTGGCGGGACTCTTCAGAAACAACAACAGTCATATAATTCTGTCCAATTCCTGTGAGCCCAATCTTTTGTTTACACACCCTCTAGGGGGAGCATTATCAGGCAGGTTGGGTTCACAGTAATCCAGGTCTGAGTGGCACTCGCATGTCAATATGTAAAGTGATCCTGGAAGAATGCCTGCCCCGTGCTACCGCTAGAGGATGAGGTGGAAAAGGTAATGTAAAGTTTTTAGTTTTTGTTCAAATAAAGAACACTTGGGGTAGGGCTTTGGGGGGTAGGGGGAATCCTGAGGTTCCACTTTAAAGGAGAACAATAAGGGGAGGGAGCGGGACTTTAGATGAAGCAAGCAGTCATCAGTGAAGGGTCAATAGATGAATTATACCGTGACATTATTTATTGTATTGTATGAACTTGTATGGTATGTAATAAATGTACCTTGTCTTGACCCTTCACTGATGACTGCTTGCTTCATCTTAAGTCCCGCTCCCTCCCCTTATTGTTCATATTACAGGGATGGAGGCATGAGACTACTCCTGGTCCTTGCCTCATCTAAAGTCCCAAACCTTCCCTCCCTTCTTTTCATGCTTCGCATACAGGGATGGAAGCGCGCAGTTTTTTCAGAGTTGGGTCTGACATTTGCAGTCGGCATATCTCTTTTGCTACTGGCCAATATTGACCAGCTATCTTAATTAACCCCATTTCTTTGGTCCATTAATTCCATGTGGTTCTATGATTACACACCTATTATCTTGTTGTTAGTTTATCAATCAAAACATTTTTTTCATTTTCAACATGACCCTTTGTCTTCACATTCCGTGATGACAGTGCTAATTGATCTGGATTCACGGGCTCCGGCCTGCATCATGTCCGGGAGCTGCGACGCACACTGCGGGAGTTGACGTCACGTCACAAGTAGCGTACGTGCGACGCCTCTTTGAGCGCCGTCACGCCTATAGTGCACAACCACCAAGGGCTCGTGGGGGTCTTTTTTGTCACCAAACGCCGGGCGGTTTCCCGCCCTGGTGCTGGCGCCTCCCCCTCACTATGCACGTTAATGTGACGTTTGGAGGCATCGGCGTGTGGGCCCTTATAGGCCGCATCTCGGGCAGTTCATCCGTTGCTTTGGTCCCTCTCTACATCATGGCCAAACATTCCTCACTCCACAGCATGGCTCAACATGGTAAATCTACAGGTACTATAGTTAGTTATGTGACCCTAGTTATCTGCTCTCAATCAAGCACAGATCACTTGGCTCAAATGTAAATTACATACATATTTGCATTTTTTACAGAAATCCTTTATGATGTCCCTACTTATTATTTCCTACTATACTTGAGAGACCACCACCTCTGTGTTCTCCCCTGGTGCGGCCATGTGGGACCCTCTCCACGTCCTATGCCGCCACAACTCCCGGATAGGATTGCCCTTAGGGGAGTCTCCAGCTCTCAAATGCTGCACTGTCACATGGTGGTTGTGAGTATTCCTTAGACAAGGGTGTTTTTTCCATCTATAATCCTTTTTACTGATATATTTTTGATCCTTTTTCCATGGTAGTGACTTAGAAACCTATATGTTTTATTTCAGACAATGACATTGCTGCTCCTGACGAGTGAATATAAACACTTCACGAAACGCGTAGAGCCTTTGTACATGCAATGTTTACACCGACTGTGTCATCAACATGATTCATATGTACAGTTTTATATTATCACAAGTTTTAATTCGTTTTTGCAATAGGAAGTTCTCAGGTTGTGTAGGCTTGATCCCTTTCCACTGTTATGTATTATCATGTTCCTTTTTGTATATAGATGAATTATACCGTGACATTATTTATTGTATTGTATGAACTTGTATGGTATGTAATAAATGTACGGTACCTTGTCTTGACCCTTCACTGATGACTGCTTGCTTCATCTAAAGTCCGGCTCCCTCCCCTTATTGTTCATATTACAGGGATGGAGGCATGAGACTACCCCTGGTCCTTGCCTCAGCTAAAGTCCCAAACCTTCCCTCCCTTCTTTTCACACTTTAAAGGAGAAGTCCAGCCTGGGCTTGTTTGGCTGGGCTTCTCCTAAATGCTACAGGAGTGCAATTCGCTTTGCACTCCTGTGACCCGTTTTTAGCAGAGAGTAATCTGAAGTCCACTCTCGTCTCTGCTGACGTCACCAGGATCAGCCCAGGCACCGCGTCATCCCGACTTCTGAAGTCTGGATCCGCCAGGTGCCTGGACTGATGGCAGTTTCAGCCTCTTAGCGAGCCGCTGAGATGGACGCTCCCCGCCCCTCCACAGCTCAGCGCTCCAGTGAGCGTGGAGGAGCAGAGCAGGAGAGCTGCTGATTGACAGGCAGCAGCTCTCCACTCGGGAGGTGAGAGAACCGAGCCATCGGTGATGTTCAGTGGCTCGGTTCTCAGTGAAGAGGCGGTGGGGGACTGATGCTGCATCTACCTAGGCAAGTATGATGGGCCAATAAAAATAAAATAAAAAAACCCATACGTCTCTTTTAACCCTAGCCAATATCCTCCTAACTTTACTGGGTAAATTCTGCCCTAAAGCTAAACTACTGTCACTGGAGCCAACCAAAGCTGCTTAAAGCGCATTCATCTGTGATGTTCATGTAAGTGTAGCGGGGTGTTCCCCTTTAATGCAGAGAGACAAGAAGTTCCAGGTGAGAGGTGAGTCGGGAGGAAGTAAAGAGACATTATGGAAGTGAAAGTAAAGGAGAGAGAGACTACATCTCCCAGTACATCTTGCAGCACCCAGGGTGCATTGCTCCAGAACAGAGACTGCTGGGGCAGACTTTATAAAGGGGAGGCAGAGTTTTGGTCGGCCTCTTTGGACCCCCCTCTCCTAGCAAGAGGATGTCTGTGCTGAACTGCTGTTTGCACAAGGCCTGAAGCCTGGGCCGTGTGCTCCTTTCCAAAGAGCCCTCTGCCAGCCTAGCAGAGCCTTAGAGACATCTAATCCTCCTTGCTGCAGTACACCAGAAGGATTGAAGACTTGGATGTCGGTGGATTCCTGTTCCTAGACGAATCGATGGAGGAAAGGGACTTGGACTTGTCCAGGTGGTGAGAGCTGTTTAAAGACAGATACTTTATCTTTACTATTCGTTGGGATTACAAAGTTGTTCTTCAAGTGCACCACCAAGAGATTGCTAGCGAATATTGTTTCACTGAACTTCCATTTAGATCAGTCAGGCCTGACTGCATAGGTAGACATTGCTGGGTGTTAGTCTACCCATGAGGGGAAGTAGCTGTAAAAGGGCAGCGCTAGACTTGCATAGCAATACTTTATTATTCTGATTACTCTGTTTATCTTTATTACTGTTTATTGCAGGGATCTGCAACTTGTTATACTGTTGTTTATTACTTGCCCATTAGCCTCAGTAAAATATCTGGGTAAAGTACATTTGGTGTCAGTTCCGCTTACTTTAATAGGAGTTTTAAAGTATATTCTGTGTATGTTTGTTATAGGACTGCGTCACCAACAGTTGCGATCACGCGGTCCTATCTCTCTATCACCAGCTGTGCCACGGGAGGTTAGAGCCGATTGCCGGGGGTTGACAGCGGTGCACTGCAGGGCCCAAATCAATATCAGCGGCTCTCTTAACTGGGGGTAGCGCTACACGTGGGGGCTCGAGTCCGGGATCCTTGTACGTTGCACGCTGCAATCAAGCCGGTCAGAAGTACCAGCATGGACCCGCTGGCAATGTCACAGTGGTGCGCAGCGATTGGCGCCGATCCAACCGCGGCGGTAGTCATTGTACTCCCGGGGGAAAAATGGAAGGAAGAGGAGATAAAACAGCTCGTATTGTTACTGTCTCCGAGCCACAAAGCATGGGTGATGGATTTTAGGCCAGATCCAGTGATCTCGTTTACATACGCACTGGTAGAATGGAAAAACGAAATCCCAGAGCATTTTAAAAGTCAGAGTATACAAGCCATAGATAATCAGATCTATCACTTGATACATACGCTGCCAGTGAAGGAAGAATGGTTTCAGACACCAAAGCCATCACTCCCACAATTATCTCCACCACTATCCCCTAAAGCAGAAAAGCTTAAGGAACTATTAAGCCCGGGATCACCGCTGGCCGCTATAGGGCCTGAATTGTTGAATGCTCTAGGAGACCTTGTAATTAAGTGCCAGAAAAGCAGTACGGTGCATGTGGAGGCCGGTTACCGGAAGCTTAGCACCTTCTCAGGGAAGCTCCCCGTCCCTGCGGGGGAGGAAGATTTTGACACTTGGGTGGAACAGGCATTGCAGGCAGTAGAAGCATGGGAGGTGCCTGAGGCACAGAAGAGACAGCGAGTCTTAGAAAGTCTGAAAGGTGCCGCGGCAGAAGCGGTGAAGAGCTTCCGGTTTGGAAATGAAAACTGTACAGCTCAAGATTGCCTGGCCATGCTGCAGGAAGAGTTTGGTCAGCTGGAGAAGGTGTCAGAGATGATTTATCAAATTGAACACACTCTCCAGCAGCCGAATGAGAAACTGTCAGAATATGTTAGAAGGCTGAACAGGCAGTTATGCAAGATTGTACTGAAGAAGGGAATGCTGCCCAAAGATGCAGATGAAGCACGCATGAAGCAGATCATGAGGGGAGCGCGGCGCTCAGACCCGGTCTGGCTGCACCTGAAAACCTCAGGAGGAGGAATGTCACTAACCTACTCTGATCTAATAAAAATTATTAGGGACGAAGAGGCGCTGCAGGAAGATCAGCAGGTGGCCAAGGCGAATGTCACACCTGTACCAGTGTTGGTCCATTCGGTCAAGAGCCCAGAAAGAGATGCGGAGGTTGACACTCTGAAATCGCAAATGGCCCAAGTGTTGGAGATGCTGACCTCTTTGATGGAGAAAGATCAGAGAAAACGAGAGAAACCAAGCCCAAGAAAGGAGTTGTTCCCGAACACCTCAGCAACGGCCTCCCTACAGGACCGAGAAGAGGTGATTTGCTATAACTGCGGAGGGAGTGGCCACTTTGCTAACGTATGCTCCAGCCCAAAGAAGAAGAGAACAGATAATTGCAAGCCGGCGGGAAACTCCAAAGGGCCCCGGTGAAGGAGTCAACCGGGTGCCCATCATCTTCAGTGCGCTCCAAACTAAAAAAAAAGGCCAAGAATGGAGGAGACAAAACTCCTAGGAGGAGGTATAGTACACCCCCACCAAGATGTACCCCAGAGGGAGGGGGCAAGACCCCTCAGTGGAAGTACAGCACCCCAAAGAAGGAACATCCACCTAAAAGGAACAATAACATCCCTCAGCGGGTTTGTGCCCCCATTGAGAGGGAGAAAGTCAATGCATGCCAGGCTCAGGAAAAATTAAAGTCCAAAAGAAGCAGGGCAAGGGTCGAAAGCCAAAAAAAAGAGGTGACCCCAGTCCGGCCATACCCAAAGGAACTGGTGGGCCCATCTCCTACTGTGCCCATTCAAGTGGAAGGAGTCTATACTAAAGCTCTTTTGGACACCGGAGCACAGGTGACTTTACTATACCGGGACTTCTATGATAGGCACTTGAGTCATCTGCCTATCCAGAAGATAGAAGAGCTGGAGATATGGGGACTTGGAACCCAGAGTTTCCCTTATGATGGGTACCTGCCCATAAAGATGACTTTCGACCCATCCGTGGCTGGGAAGGCTGAAGTGTTTGACACCCTGGCAGTTGTGTGTTCCTGGCCGCCTGGAGCCAGCAAGATTTCCCTGATCATTGGGACAAACACGGATCTAGTCAGGAGACTCCTGACCCCTCTAGTGAAAGAGAGAAACCATTCAGCCACCAAAATCCATCCCATGCTAAAGACGGCCTACCAACGACTGGTCTTAGAGCAGAAGACCCCGGGAGAGGGGATAGGGAAGGTGTGGAGACTTGGCAGAGAAGGAGTAGTGCTACAGCCCGGAGAAGTAACCTGTCTTAGGGCCACTGTGAAGCTTTCGTGGGAACAACCTGGCCCCTTTGTCATGCTGGAATCAGACCCAAGGGAAGAGTCCTCAGGCCTGGAAGTGATACCAGAAGTGATTCCGTTCAAGGCCCTGAAGAAGGCCCATGGCAGAGTTCCGGTGAGTGTTAGGAACACTACGGGAGGACCCATGGAGATCCCTGCCAGAGTGTTGCTTGGTCAGGTGAGCCCTGCTGCCCGGTCACTTGGTCCGAAGTCAAGGGGACGGGTGACGGAGGAGATGTTTGGGAGAAACTGTCCGTGGAAAACCCGAACCTACCCAGGGCTTGGAAAGAAAGAGCCAAGGCCCAGCTGACCAGGTGGGAGAAGATCTTTTCCGAAGATGAATTCGATGTGGGGTGTGCAAGAAGTGCCACCCATCGGATCCGCCTCCAAGAAGATAAGCCCTTCCGAGAGAGGGTCAGGCGGGTCCCCCTGGCAGATCTGGAGGATCTGAGGGAACAACTTGTAGAACTAAAGAAGACTGGTGTGATCCGGGAGTCTAGAAGTCCCTATGCCTCCCCAATCGTGGTGGTCAGAAAGAAGAATGGGTCGTTGAGGCTTTGTATCGATTACAGGACTCTCAACAGGAGAACCATCCCTGACCAATACACCACGCCAAGGATAGAAGATGCCCTACAAAGTTTGTCTGGAGCCAAATGGTTCAGTGTGATGGACCTCAAGAGTGGGTACTATCAAATCCCTATGCACCCAGAAGACAGGGAGAAGACAGCCTTCATAACCCCGGTGGGATTCTTCGAATTCAATAGGATGCCTCAGGGTCTGTCTGGAGCTCCTGCTACCTTTCAACGCCTTATGGAGAAGACTGTTGGAGACATGAATCTTATAGAAGTCCTTGTGTACTTGGACAATGTCATTGTCTTTGGAAGAACCTTGGAAGAACATGAAGCCAGGTTGGAGAAAGTATTGAGAAGACTCAGCGAAGAGGGACTTAAGCTTTCCCCCGAGAAGTGTCGGTTCTACCAGTCTTCTGTGAACTATCTGGGGCACATAGTGTCTGAAGAAGGGGTGGCCACAGATCCTGAGAAGTTGGAAGCAGTCACTTCCTGGCCACGACCCACCACAGTAACAGAGCTCAGATCCTTCCTGGGGTTCTGCTCCTATTATAGGAGGTTTGTGGAGGGGTTTGCTCGGATTGCCCGCCCGTTGAATGAATTGCTAAAGGCAGAAGGGGAAGAGGATGACTCAGGGCCCAGGAGGCCTGGTGAGTCAGTTCAAGATCAGTGGAACCCAAGGTGTGAAGAGGCCTTTCATGCTCTGAAGAGGAGCTTAACCACTGCCCCAGTCCTGGCCTACGCCGACCCTACCAGACCTTATGAATTACATGTGGATGCCAGCCATGAGGGTCTAGGTGGTGTACTCTACCAAGAACATGAAGGACAACTGCGACCAGTGGCCTATGTGAGCAGGAGCCTGACCCCCTCAGAAAAGAATTACCCCACTCATAAGCTGGAATTCCTGGCCCTCAAATGGGCGGTAGTAGACAAGCTAAAAGACTACTTGTATGGGGCAGAGTTTACTGTGAAGACAGACAACAACCCCCTGACCTACCTCTTCACCACTGCAAAACTAGATGCCACCGGACACAGGTGGTTGGCCGCATTGTCTGGATTCAACTTCAGTCTGAAGTACAGACCAGGAGCCGGAAATAGGGATGCAGATGCCCTGTCCCGGAGGTCTCATGCCACGACAAATGACTGGGAAGATTGGACCCAAGTGGCACCGGACGGGGTGCGGGCCCTTTGTCAAGGGGCTGAATTCCAAGCCAGAGGAGGCTCCAGAGCAGAAGAAATAGGGGTTACCATGGTAGGAGTCCCCAAACGCTATTGTGGGGTAACTCAACTGGAGGAAGACAACCTACCGAGACTGTCCAAGAAGGAGTTGAGGTGTGACCAATTGGAAGACCCCATGGGGAGATTGGTCCTCGAAGCCCTGGAGAATCAGGATCCCAACAAATTCCTACATCACCCCTCAAAGGAGGCTCACCTGTTGAGGAAGGAATTGGACAGGCTACAGGTACATCAGGGAGTGGTCTACCGATGGGGCCCCTCTGATGACTCAGAAGATAAGTGGCAGTTATTTCTTCCAGAGAAGCACCGAGAGACTGTACTAATTGCCCTGCATGACCATCATGGTCACCTAGGGGCAGAAAGGACCTTCCAGCTTGTCAGAAATCGGTTCTATTGGCCCTGCATGAGGGCAGAAGTAGAGGAGTATTGCCATTCCTGTGCACGATGCATTCAGAGAAAGACCCTACCCCATCAAGCTGCCCCAATGGGCCACTTACAGAGTCAAGGCCCAATGGATCTGGTATGCATTGACTTTCTCTGCCTCGAACCCGACCTGAGTGGATTGGGGAATGTTCTGGTAATAACCGACCATTTCACCCGCTATGCTCAAGCTTTCCCAACCAAAGACCAGAAGGCATCCACCGTGGCCAAGATACTTATGGAGAAGTATTTTGTCCATTACGGACTACCACAGAGACTCCACTCAGATCAAGGAAGGGACTTTGAGAGTCGGTTGATCCAAAGACTTTTGGATTCATTAGGAATAAAGAAGACCAGAACCACGCCTTACCACCCACAAGGAGATGCTCAGCCGGAGAGATTTAACCGGACCCTGCTCAACATGTTGGGAACCTTAGAAACAGAGAAGAAGCAACACTGGAGTCAGCACATATCAGCCCTAGTACATGCCTATAACTGTACCACAAGTGACGCCACTGGCTACTCCCCTTATCGACTTATGTTTGGGAGAGAAGCAAGGCTACCTGTGGACCTGGCCTTTGGCACTTCTATAGACAATACCTCAGCTACATCCCACAAGGGATACGTGGACAGACTTAGACGTAGCTTGCAGGTGGCCTATGAACAAGCCCAGGCGGCTTCGGATCAAAGGGGGGCCCGCAACAAGAGAAATTTTGATCTGAAGGTTCGAGTGCAAGATCTGCAGCCCAGGGACCGAGTACTGCTACGCAATCTGGGGGTCCCTGGAAAACACAAGCTTGCCGACAGGTGGAGATCTGAGCCCTATGTTGTCTGTAGGAAGTTGCCCGGTTTGCCTGTCTACAAACTAAAGCCAGAAGGAAAGGTGGGTCCACTGAAGACGTGGCATCGGAACCACCTGCTCCCACTTGCTGAGGCAGTCAGAATACCTCCCGTGAGAGACTCCCCTGAACCGGCCTCTATCCTGGATATTCCTAGGCCGAACACTCGGTCCCAGACCTCTCGAGCCAAAGATGGGGAGGCCTCCCAATTGAGTACAGAAGAAGGTGGAGAACTGGACTGGCTGTGGCCTCCCTCGACTCTGGGAACGTCCGCCATAGATCTCCCAAATGGAGGGGATACCCCAGATGCAACGCTGAATCCGGAGGCTACTGAATTCATACCCTTCAGTCCCTCAGCTGATTACTGGGAAGATGTTCCTGACACTTGCGCAGAGGAGGACTCTAGAGATTCCATACGTCAGTCGACTTCTGAATCAGAGGTTCCAAAACCAGCAATGTTACCTGAACTTACTCCTGAAGAAGAGCCTGTGGTGCCAGAGTCAGAAGCACCAAGAGAGCAGAGGGCTCGCAGAGTCATCAGGCCTCCCAAGAAACTAACTTACCCCCAAATGGGGACGAGCTCAGAGGACTCTGTTGTAACGGCTAGGAGAAGTGTTGAACAACCTGATCCTTCCACCGTCCATTTGGTGGAGGGCAACCCCAGCTCACTCTCTGGCACAGTTAGGCAGGCCACTCATGGTAGTGTGACCTGTGGGCAAGAGAGTTCCATCCCAAAGTTTTGGTGGGAATTCCCTATGCCAACATCATGCTCGACATTGTCCAAAATGGTAAACAGTATTTGTTGAAGTTTATCTTTGGGGACCAAAGAGTTCAAGTGGGGGGAGTGTGTAGCGGGGTGTTCCCCTTTAATGCAGAGAGACAAGAAGTTCCAGGTGAGAGGTGAGTCGGGAGGAAGTAAAGAGACATTATGGAAGTGAAAGTAAAGGAGAGAGAGACTACATCTCCCAGTACATCTTGCAGCACCCAGGGTGCATTGCTCCAGAACAGAGACTGCTGGGGCAGACTTTATAAAGGGGAGGCGGAGTTTTGGTCGGCCTCTTTGGACCCCCCTCTCCTAGCAAGAGGATGTCTGTGCTGAACTGCTGTTTGCACAAGGCCTGAAGCCTGGGCCGTGTGCTCCTTTCCAAGGAGCCCTCTGCCAGCCTAGCAGAGCCTTAGAGACATCTAATCCTCCTTGCTGCAGTACACCAGAAGGATTGAAGACTTGGATGTCGGTGGATTCCTGTTCCTAGACGAATCGATGGAGGAAAGGGACTTGGACTTGTCCAGGTGGTGAGAGCTGTTTAAAGACAGATACTTTATCTTTACTATTCGTTGGGATTACAAAGTTGTTCTTCAAGTGCACCACCAAGAGATTGCTAGCGAATATTGTTTCACTGAACTTCCATTTAGATCAGTCAGGCCTGACTGCATAGGTAGACATTGCTGGGTGTTAGTCTACCCATGAGGGGAAGTAGCTGTAAAAGGGCAGCGCTAGAGTTGCATAGCAATACTTTATTATTCTGATTACTCTGTTTATCTTTATTACTGTTTATTGCAGGGATCTGCAACTTGTTATACTGTTGTTTATTACTTGCCCATTAGCCTCAGTAAAATATCTGGGTAAAGTACATTTGGTGTCAGTTCCGCTTACTTTAATAGGAGTTTTAAAGTATATTCTGTGTATGTTTGTTATAGGACTGCGTCACCAACAGTTGCGATCACGCGGTCCTATCTCTCTATCACCAGCTGTGCCACGGGAGGTTAGAGCCGATTGCCGGGGGTTGACAGCGGTGCACTGCAGGGCCCAAATCAATATCAGCGGCTCTCTTAACTGGGGGTAGCGCTACTTAAGGGTTTAGATCGGTTTTTGAAGGCCACTCGTTTTGCTCTGCATGCTAGGTAAAGCCAATATAAACATCAATAATAGATACCACGCTAAAACCCTAACAGTAACTACCACCTTCAAATAGTTATCCAGCTGCTGGTGAAAATAAACACATCAGCAATCGCATAAATACCGACACTAACTACGAAGTCAATCAATCATACACTACTTTCAATATTTTATTTCTACCTTTTCAATCATACACTAAAATGAACATATGGTATATCCATAAAGTTTAAGTGATGAAATCAATCATACAAGAAAATCAATAAAGTGTACAAAAATTATATACAGGTACAGTGTTATAGCGAAGTCTGTGATAAATAAAGTGATACAAACATCCTTGAGACACACTGCTTCTTCAATTCACAGAATATTCTAACACAGTGCTCAGGTTTAGGCTTTAGGCAGGATCCACCACAGGAAGGAAGTAGTATGGTGGATCCTACCTTAAAGCCTAAAGAGGTGGTACACCTGGAGGCCCGTTGAATCAAAACCCTATTGGGAAAGTGTTGTTTGACTCAATTATAAGAGGTCAATATATTCTGGTGAGCATTTACTTATTGTCCATAGAACACTGGAGCACTGGAAATATTCTGGAAATTGAAGGAACAGTGGGGTTGATTTACTAAAACTGGGGAGTGTAAAATCTGGTGCAGCTGTGCATGATAGCCAATCAGCTTCTAACTTCAGCTTGTTCAATTAATCTTTGACAAAAAAAACTGGAAATCAACCTGAGAGTGTTTCGAGGACATTTGCATCACTTTATTTATCTTGGACTTAAAGAGAAGTTCCAGTCTCCTGTGAAAAAAATAAAAGTCAGCAGCTCCAAAAACTGTAGCTGCTAACTTTTAAAAAACAGCCACTCACCTGTCCCACGATCCAGCGGTGTGCTTACCTCAGTCGGTTTCATCCGCTGTCTTCTTTCCTTGGCGCCGGCATCATCACTATGGGCACCCGGCTGTGACAGCTTGTGGCTTCACAGTCAGGTGCCCACTGCGCGAGCAGCGCTGCGCATCGAGAATGGAGGATTCAGTCTTCTGAGACCTGTCACTTGTCCTAGAAGACTGCAAGGGGAAGAGTGGGAGGAGAACTTCCGCTCCGATCGCCTAGGCGTGCGGAGAGAAAGTGGGAGTGGGTACCTGTCAAATTGGGTACCCGCTCCCTTCCCGAACGTGCCAATTTTCTATGACGAGTGGGGGACAAGTCCTTAAAGCGGAACTTCCCCTTTTGGGTGGAGCTCCGCTTTAACTATTATCAATGTACCTGTATATGTTGTTGTAGACTTTAATGATGTTTTTATATGATTGATTTTATCACTTATACTTTCTGGCTATATATGGTCACTTTAGTGTATGATTGATTGATTTCATAGCGAGAGCTGGTATTTATTTGATTAGATAAAGCAAATGTATGCTAACCGCAACCAGTGTTGAAGGCCCCATCGGCTGGCTACAAGTACATCAACACAGCCTCCAGTTCATCGAGCATCAGGCAGAACATACATTATTGATATGTGTAGTAGTCATGTTGAGTCTTGTATCAAAATGCCAGGGGAAAAAAACAAAACAAAACACATCCAGTATTGCCCTGTAACTGCCAACCAAGAGCAAAATTTTCAGTTTCAACCTGCAGTCTTCAGTGCCAGTCTGAAAATGATTAGCTATTCTACTTAAAGGCTAAGTTAACCTTTTAAAAATAACAAATGCACATATTTTTGCAGTTAAGAAAATGTGCATTTATTTTTCTTTTTTTGCTGGAGCCTGCAGATCATTGCACTCACAATCAACTGATTGCGGGTGCAATGTCAGGCTCCTGCAGACTTTTAGTAAAGGTGTCTGTCTGAGCTACGAGAGCACTCACCAGTGCCCATGCAGTTCATTGAGAACTACAAACCATCTGCCGAAATGGCAGACAGTAGTTGTAGTTCATTCATTCACAAAACTTTGTGAATAAATGATGCGGTCATGTGGGTGGAGCCCTGCAGGGTCGCACTCTTTATATATTTTGTCAACGGATGCAGGGAGAAGATCCCCTGCCTGCTGTCAAATCTGGGGATCAGGGGGGTGCAGGCAGGTGCTCTTTAGTAACATGTTACACCCATATTTAGGGTGTAAAAAAAATAACATGTTACCAAAGGTGAACTTATCCTTTGTAGGCTCTTTAATAAAAAAATAAAAATATAGGTAAGAAAAAAAAATTCAGAGTACTGTCAGTTAGCTATAAACTAGTGACATCATTGTGACATAAGACCTTCTTGTACCCCTCATGCCACTGTAATGTCAAGGCCACAGAATAACTAGCAAAAGGTAAAAATGTGCTTAGTGGGTCCTATATTAACATTCCATTGTATTTGTTTCTTACCTCAGTCTGCAAAATAGCTGCCCGCTGCTCCTTTGCAGTAAGTGATTCCTTCAGGACCTCCACATGCTGTTTGCTGTCAGAAAACTGGTTGTTGAGGGTCTCCAATTTGGTCTGTACTGCCAGCAGCTCTGTGTCCTTACGAGAAAGCTCTTGCTTGACTTGCCCAATCTGTATGGAGAAAAAGGAGTCATAGAAAACAATGAATTGGGGCAGGAACACAAGACGATGAATGCAAATATACATTTGTACATGTTACAAGGCACACAATTAACTCTTACCATCTAAACTCAAATGGAGACTGATGAGCAATCTAGAGGCCTCAGCTCACGAGCATCCTCAGGATAGCAGAGAACTGTGTAAGTTCTGAGCCTGTACCTAAAACTAAAGCCTCGTACACACGGTCGGACTTCCATCGGACTTTTCCGTGGATTTTTGTCCAAACGGAGTTGGCCGGGCACACCCATAGCATACACACCACAGGACTTTTCTGCAAACTTTCCCAAAACTTTTTGCAACATCACATGGTTTTTCTGCTCTTTTCTGCTCTTTACCGCCACCCTTTGGTCAACTTCTGCTATTGTTGGTTGATTTTAACATTAGTTGTTTTGTCCATCGGACAAAAGTCCTATGGTTTTCTGTACACACGGTAGGACTTTGCTCCATCAGACTTTTGTTGGGCAAAAGTTTGTCCGTTTGCAGACCCAACTTTTGTCCGATGAAAACAAAACCAAACGAAAAAAAGTTTGTCCGATGGAGCGTACACACGGTCGGATTGTTGGTCCAACTTGCTTAAAACGAAGTTTGTTGGGCAAAAGGCCGACCGTGTGTACGGGGCTTAACTGAACTTTTGAACATTGATACCTATTGCAACAGCATCTCCCGTATAACAAAACATGTTAATTTTTCACATGAGCGCTTAGGCCGGCCACCGTTTTTTGGAATCCTGGCCGGTTCAGCAGGGACCAGTTGAGATTTGAACCATATGTGGGCAGCATGTCGGAATATTCAGGATGCGATTATTGCCAGTGTCTAGCAATAATCTCTGTGTTCTTCTGGCAAGGACGGCTCCCCATGTCCCCATCCCCCTCCCAGCCGCAAGAACATAATAGCTCAGCGAGAGAGATACCCCCATTAACACTGACTGTGTTGATGGGGGAAATCTAGCAAAATCGTATCATCTATGGCCGTCTTTAGTCCACCAGTTCAAGTTAATGGGCAGAAGACTGTTGATTAGTGAACAGCCTAAAAAACAAAATCATCAGTTTTGGGTGGACTTGTGGTTGTGTCTAAAATTATGTACACTATGTGTAGTCTTCAAAGCACAACTCAATTCAAAACGTTTTATTTTAGATTTAGTCGGGAGGAGTACAGCCTCTATCAGATTTTTACTGAGGTCTGAGTGCCCATTAGGGAGCTTTCTCTCGCTTTCTGTCAAGACAGAAAGTGATTGGAAATCTCTCCAGTGGAAAATGGACAAAACGTGTTGGAGAAAACACAGAGGTTTTTCATTATCCCACTAGGGGGAGCTATTTCCCCAAAGATTACCAAGCTGAAGAAACATCTTGTGCCCAAATGAGGATGTAAAGGGAGACATCCAACATAAGAATGGAATGTGCGAACATAGGGAATATCCTGGTGCTAATGATATAAGGAAATTCCCTGCCCATGCCATCATGACTTTATAGGCCAATCAGGATGGCTGTGTGTAGGTAAGCGCTACTGTGGACAAATTGGTGGAAACATCCAAGAAACCCTGGGATCATGTGGATTTAATCAGGTTTTTAAGACAATTAATTGCATATCCTGTACCAAGGTTGAGACCTAGGCAGGGGAGGGCCAGATTAAACACCTTTTCCAGAAACTGTAATTTTCAAACTGCAGCCATGGAAGGGATAGGAAAAAAAGGTGTGTTGGAGCTCAGAACAAGGCCTTGGAGTTAGGCCAAGGAGGTCATATCATGGCAAAACGTGGGAGTAAGGTTCTAGGTTATGTAAATAACCTCATCAAGTAAAGGGCATTAGGAACCAATCACCTGAGAGAAAAGATCTACCCCTGTGCTGTATTCAGAAGAGCAAAACATATCTAATACAGGGCAATGGATCATGCCTAGCAGGAGGTCTTGATGTCAATATTTTTTATTTCTTTTTTGATCGATCAGACAATGACAACATTGTCCTGCTGATGAGGTTGTCTAAAAGACGTTAATACATAGACAATATGTCAGGAAAAAACAATTCCCACAGTGTGTAGGCACAGCCTTTGGAAAACAGCAGCTGTCAGGTTTTGGATGATGGAATTCAGATGTTTGGAAGCCTATAGCAACAAACTCCCAGGGATACCACTGGTTATCCCAGGGGCTGAGAAAAATGTTGATAATCTAGCACCCCATGGACATAGTGAACATAGTGATCCAACATCTCCTAGTTTGACCAATAATTGTATAAGGCCCAACCTGTCTGATCCAGAGTGGGAAAGGGCTTTCTAGAGTAGGTCGTCTTCTTACAGCATGTGAGCACTATGCAGCGCTAAGCATATCCTTTTGGTACCTTTTTTTTTTGTTTTTGACCCAGCTGCATCGGTATGATGGTCAGTCTTCTATATTTACCCTTGCCCTGTTGCTCTCATATATGATACGTTTTATAACCCCTTTTTTGTCTACGGATAGAAGAATATTGTGACTATGCTGTCAAGGTGTAATTAATCTCCCAATATTCAGGCTATTCTGTTCTGGGCTACCTGCACAACGATCGCAAGGCTTAGAGAGCCCTGGTTCCCTGGTTACGTTTCTCTATGAAGTAGTAGGTTTTATTACCGCCTGGTTGGTTCAGCTGGGGGGGGGGGCTGACAGCATGAGAGAAGCAGGGGTTCGACATTTGTGTTTGTTAACTTTCATTCTTATTCCAATCTTATTTTCTTTTTGGTCACACCTGGTTTTGGAACCTGTGTGGTCACTCCACTATGAAGAGCACTACAAGGCTAATTTGGCTGTGTTTTCTATATGATATATATATTTGTACTGCAAGATGATTTTCTTCATTTTTCTAGCTGGCGAGCTTCATCAAGCCCTGTTGGTGGCGAGGTGCTAGGCCAACTCTTCTTTCAAGTATATGTTTTGTATGTATTTTCTATTTTAAAGCTAATAAAAGTAAAATTATTTTTAAAAAAAAACTGTGGAGGAAACCTTTAAGAGCCTTTGGTTTATGTCACAGCTGGTGCGCCAGGCAATTTTATTGTTTCTCCAGAATTATAATTGGCGTGGGGGGGAGGTGTGAGACAGTAGCACACCTGCAGTTGATAGTCCCCTATGATTCCAGAAGTGACTATAGCTTCTAGAATAGGTCAGACATCGAAGTTGTAAATTTAGTCTTAGTCAAACAGGTCGCATGCAGTACACCTGTAAGGGAGCGTTGGAATGTCGTCTGTGCTAGATCTTGCTCCAAAGTAAGGGAACTTACTAGTAACTTCAGAAAACAACGTTCTTTCGGTGGGCCTGCGGCAGACTCACTGCCGTGTGTCCTATGTGTTCAAGCTCCCAAACTCTTGTAATCCCCCATCGCTAAGTGAGCAAATTGTCCTATCAGTACTCATAGATGGAGATAGATGTGGATAAGGGGGTTCAGCGTGTACAGTCTGAGGGAGTGGTGGTAACTGAGGCACTAAAAGAGCTCCATTGGCTGTTTCCTTTTGGAGTAGGGCAACAGGTGGTGTGGCAAAGGATCTTCTTGCATTGTCAGAAGAACATGGTGGCAGGAGGTCTGCAGCTAAGAACCTTATAAACACAACATCTGTAGCTGGAAAAGAACTTCCAGTTGGAAGGTAGAAAACAACTGCCAATTTTGCATAGGTGAGCATTATAGTAATGTAACCTATTAGGTCGAATAGCACCTGTATCCTATGAACAACTTGTGTGAATAGAGTAAGGCCATAAAGACATTTTAGCGAGGAACCGGTATGATAAAGGCTACAGGGAAATCGTGTCTTGCCATGTCCACCTTGCTAGTCCCATCCAGTGTCCAGGCTTCATCTGTCATAGTGGGCATACCCGCAAAGGGGTCTTCAAGGTCTTGGTGCCATTGGAATGGACCATGGCACTGGACCTGTATAGCACCCTGGGGCTAAGTACACTCACTGCACCATGTGCCGAGGTGAACGCCAAATACAGGATCCAACGCCTGAAGCAAACATTTCAGGCCAGCCCCATGACTATGGAGTCCAGGTACGGTTCCTATGGCATATTTAAGGGTCACTGTTAATGAGATGATGGGGTGTCAGTTGAAGGAGGTAGTTAAACCTAATTAAAATATAGTAGGAAAAACATCTAGAAAAAGAGAAGGCTTTTATCAGGTAAAGACACCATCAAAAAAGCTGGAGCCTCACAGAGGGGTGGGCTCATCAGGAGAAACCTGTGGGCAGACCCAGCAAAGCTTTTGCCAGTATCCAATCACCTGAAGGTAGTGGCATATGACCCATGGTGTATGAATAGGTTCCTGTGTCCTGCATTGTATGATAAAGATAGCCTGTTTCATTACATTGTTTTATTTAGCTTTATTGACATAATCACTGGGTCTCTGTACTTCCCTATATATGCAATGCAGGCAGAATATGGGTTGTGGAAAGGGCCTACAGTAGAGTGCTTTACATTAGCTTCCTAAAAACACTTACATTGATCTTCCTAAAAACATCACAGCAACGTGCATCAGTACTTCTCTCAAGAGCCCTGAGCCCTGATACAAGCAGTGGGCTGTCTCTAAGGAGGGGTTATGCAAATATCAAAATGTCTTGATGGTTAGATATCTTTCTGGGGGAGTGGGCATTCTTAGACAGGACCACCCTAGAAAACATCCACATATGATATCCACGATTGAAATAACTGAAATGGAATGAATAAAAGGGGTATGTCAGGAACAAGTAAAGTCTAGATGACATTGGATATCCTCTAGGTAAGAAAAGAGGCATTCTCTGATTCTCTGCAGCTTCTATTGCATATTGCGAGAGGCTCACAGTGTGCAGTGAAAACATTAAGAAATTACAGTACAGGAGAGGAGCCTGTACAAATGTGCAAGCCTGAAGGGAAGGCTGGAGTTCAGTTTTAACTTATCCCTGAGATATTAAACAAAAGACTTTCCTTGAGAACCCAACAGAAATATACATAGCCGCTTGCTATGGGGGCACTCTCGTGGGCTTGATCCCTACATCTGCTTTCTGTGTCCACTGACACACAGCGTGTTTGCCCTGCCCCCCACTCTCTCCTCACTGACTGTTATTGACAGTATCAGGAGCCAATGGCTTCCACTGCTGACTCTGAGGCAGTGAGGAGGGAGAGAGACACTGCTCCCGGGCACAGCGCTTAATCAAGATCTGGCTCAGGTAAGTATCTTAATGAAGAGAATGCATTAAGGTAAAAAAAAGCCTTCTGCCATTAGAACCACTTTAAAGCTGGACTTCAGCCTTTTCTTCGATATCGCACAGTTGTACAGGCTCATCTCTTGGACTGAAATTCCTTCGTCGGATTTCACTGCACACTGAGCTTTCATTAATTGGATTTTCATTATTTCAATCATGGAGGCTCAGCACTGCATTTGGGTGGTCTCTATGCAAATAAAGCCTGCCTAGAAATGCCCACTCTTGCAGACTGACATCCACCCATTAAGACATTTTGATAGTTACATAACTCCTCCCAGGGACAAGCCCACTGCTTGCATCAGGGCTGAGGGCTCAGAGGAGTACTGAGGAAGGGTGCTGTGATGTTTTCAGGAAGCAATGTACAATACCCTGCTGGCCCCTCCCACCAGCCATGATCTGCCTGCACTGCAGCGAGAAGCACAGCGATACAGTGCCAATGTCACGGAATCCTAAAGAATGTAAAATTAGGTCCATATATATTTGGACACAGGCACGATTTTAGTTTTTTTCAGGTATTTACCAAAACATATTGAAACCATCATTATATATGGATATGGGCTGAAAGTGCACACTCTCAGGTTTAATTTGAGGGTATGGACATCCAAATTGGAGGAAGGGTTTAGGAATTACAGCTCTTAAGAATAGCCAACCCCCTTTTTCAAGGGACCAAAAGTAATTGTACAATTGAATCAAAAGCTGTTTCATGGCCAGGTGTGGACTACTTTTTTCGTTAATTCTTCATCAATTAAGCAGATAAAAGGTCTGGAGTTGATTCTAAGTGTGGTATTTGCATTTGGAATCTCTTGCTGTGAACCTACATTATGCGTTCAAAGGAGCTGTCCATGCAAGTGAAACACTGTAAGGTTTCAAAAACAAAACAAATCCATCAGAGAGATAGCAGCAACTTTAGGAGTGGCCAAATCAACAGTTTGGTACATTCTGAGGAAAGAAAAAGGCACTGGTGAGCTGAGCAACATAAAAAGGTCTGGACATTCACGGAAGACAACAGTGGTGGATGATCACAGGATCCTCTCTACGGTAAAGAAAAACCCATTCACAACACCCAGACAAGTGAAGGACACTCTCCAGCAGGTGGGCGTATCATTGTCAAAGTCTGCAATCAAGAGAAGACTTCACATTAGCAAATACAGAGGGTTCACCACAAGGTGCAAACCATTCATAAGCCTGAAGAAAAGAAAAGGCAGAATAGACTTTGCCAAAAAACATCTAAAAAAGCCAGACCAGTTCTGTAAAAGCATTCTTTGGATGGATGAAACGAAGATTAATCTGTGCCAGAATGAGTAGGGGAAAAAAAAAAGGTGGAGAAGGCTTGGAACAGCTCATGATCCAAAGCAGACAACTTCCTCTGTAAAACATGGTGGAGGCAGTGTGATGGCATGGGTATGCAAGGCTTCCAGTGGCACTGGGTCATTGGTGATTATTAACCACTTCCCTACCCAGCCATAGTCAAATGACGTCCACAGATGGGATCTCCCATCCTGGGTGGACGTCATATGATGTCCTCGGCTTTGTAGGGGGATATCTGAATGATGCCTGCAGCTAGAGGCATCATTCAGATATCCTTTTCTTGGGCCAGCGATTCTGTGCACCATAAGAACGATCATAGCGGCGGTTCCGCCGCTTGATCGTTCTTATAGGCGGTGGGAGGGGACATTCCCCCCCTCCCGCCGCCATCCCGTGCTTCTCCGGGCTCTCCCGTGCGATCGGGGACCCGGAGCGAATCTTCCGGCGTCGTTGGTGGGTCACGTGATGAGCATAGAGATGACTGGTGACCAGATGGTCACCAGTCATCTCTATGATCGTCGGAGGCCCGGGCGCGATGTGATGACGTCACGCCCGGGCATCAAATGTAAACAAAGCCGCCATTGCGGCTGTAAGTATGAGATCAGTGAAAAAAAATTCACTGATCTCATGCTTTCCAGCCTGGAGGAGAGATGTGGGGTCTTATTGACCCCGCATCTCTCAATAAAGAAAACCTGTCACACACATTCCTATTACAAGGGATGTTTACATTCCTTGTAATAGGAATAAAAGTGATCAAAAAAAAAAAAAGTAAAATAATTGTAAAAAAATAAATAAATAAGTAAAAAAAATAAATAATAATAATAAAAAATTTTAAACGCCCCTGTCCCCGGTAGCTCGCGATCAGAAGCGAATGCACACGTAAGTCGCCCACATATGTTAACGCCGTTCAAACCACGCATGTGAGGTATCGCCGTGTGCGTTAGAGCGCGTGCAACAATTCTAGCACTAGACCTCCTCTGTAATTCTAACCTGGAGACCTGTAAAAAAAAAAAAAACGTTGCCTATGGAGATTTTTAAGTACCGAAGTTTGGCGCCATTCCATGAGTGTGCGCAATTTTAAAGCGTGACATGTTAGGTATCTATTTACTCGGCGTAACATAATCTTTCATATTTTCCCCAAAAATTGGGCTAACTTTACTGTTTTGTTATTTTTGTTATTTTTTAATTCATGAAACCATATTTTTTTTTTAAAAGGCGTTAGAAAAATTATTGCGCAAATATCGTGCAAAAAATGTTGCAATGACCGTCATTGTATTCCCTAGGGTGTTTGCTAAAAACACATATATAATGTTTGGGGGTTCTGAGTAATTTTCTAGCAAAAGAATGATGATTTGTACATGTAGGAGAGAAGTGCTAAAATAGGCCCGGTATTGAAGTGGTACAAAAAGCCCTGTATGGAAGTGGTTAATGATGTGACATTAGACAGAAGCAGCCGGGTGAATTCTGCAGTGTTTAGAGATATACTGTCAGCCCAGATTCAGCCAAATGCAGCAAAGTTGATTGGACGGCGCTTCACATTAGAGATGGACAATGATCCAAAACATACTGCAAAAGCAACACAGGAGCTTTTGAAGGAAAAGAAGTGAAATATTCTGCAATGGCCGAGTCAATCACCTGATCTCAACCCAATTGAGCATGCATTTCACTTGCTGAAGGCAAGACTAAAGGCAGAAAGACCCATAAACAAAAAACAACTGAAGACAGCTGCAGTTAGAGCAAAGCATCAGAAAGGAGGAAACCCAGTCTTTGGTAGAGTACATGGGTTCCAGACTTCAGGCAGTCATTGCCAGTAAAGGACTCTCAACAAAATATTAAAAATGAACATTTTATGTATGATTATGTTAATTTGTCCAATCACATTTGAGCCCCTGAAAATAGGGGGACTGTATAAAAAATGGTTGCAATTCCTAAAATTTGTACTTAATATTTATGTTCAACCCCTTGAATTAAAGCTGAAAGTCTACATTTCAAATTAATTTGGATCGTTTAGATTTAATTTTATTCCGGTGGCATAGAGAGCCAAAAGTATGACAACTGTTCCTGAGTCCAAATATATATGGATCTAACTGTATAAAATGAAATGTTTTATTAAACATTGAATTAGCATGTTTAATGGGATGAAGCAGACAAAGAAAATATATACCCAGGCTAATCTTTAGCTCTAATACAAAAAACATAGGGTTCAAGTATTAAAATACCATAACATTAATAAAATAAAAATACCAATGTATGCAGAGCTTGTAGCAATAGTTTAATAAGTTAATGGAGGCAGCCATGCCAGTTCTACTTACAGAGATAGGTCACTTTCTTAAAGAGATAAGTGATACTTTATTACATTAAGGACTCATTTATGACTAAATTTTCTTGAACCACTAAGGCCTACAGGAACTATGGGGGGGGGAGGGGGAATTATACAGCTTTGTGTATCTGGCTACAATCAAAGCTGCTGGAACTGACCTCTCGCTTCGCTGAACAGTATATCAATATATCCTGAATTTACTTAATGTTTCATCTGTCTCCATCCCTACCCGAGGGACATGCGCCAATTAAACCGAAACTGTCAGAAAGTAGTGCTGTCAAAGAGGCAGCTATTCCCCAAGTCACATGTCACATACTATTTCTGGGGCAGCCAAACAGAACTTATTCACAGAGTTACTGCTCCAGGACTAATATCTCTATGCTTCGGTCTGTGTCTTCGTACACTATGTTCTGCTTTGTGATAGATCCTATTCAAGTAAATAAAAAGGTGTCTTTACACTTTGCTATCCAAAAGCCTGAAGCAAGTCTGTGATCCAGGAATATGAAATTCTAAATTAGAAAATGGAATTGGGCATTTTCCATGCTAATGATTTTATAGGATAACACCCCAATGAATACAATTATGATAATATGGCAAGATGATCTCCGTAGGGTGTTACGTAAACATTTGTAAACGTGCATGTTAAAGAGCTCAACTTTTTTTGTGTTCCCACCTGGGAAGAATTCCATCTCCCACGATAGTGATACCAGCAGAAGGAATAATGGCAGAAGGTGTCACTGGAACAAAAAGTCACCAACAATAATTAAAAAAAAAACCTGTAAAGGATTGAACGGCTCCCCAGTCTATTACCATTGAAGAGATTTCCAAGCATTTCCGATAATGGGGAAGTATGCATTTTGAGTTAATATTGAAAATTTAGAACCCAATTCAAAGGTTCTTTTTCATTATACCTAACCCATTAATTGGTTCCCATTTCCCTGCACATGGATTTTTGGGGTTTTTACAAAATTCCCCTCTGCTCACTTTAGAATCTTCCTCCAGGATTGTGCTCACATGTCCTCCAACTTTCTGCCAGTTCTTGATCCAGAGGCGATTTGAGGGCAGAGAAGAATGGCACACATCATAAAGAGGTGATATGTGTGCACCATTAGCACCATCAGACTGGCGGAGGTCTGCACCTCCGCCAGTGTACTCCAGCCAGTGTCCCCCATAGGACAACAGGGGGTGGGACCTTGGGAGGTCAAATGAGGCTGGGTGTCATTCAATAAGGGTTTAGGAGAAAAAAAATAGGATTTCAGGAAATTAAAATGTGTTGTTTTATGCAGCTGGAATAAGGCTTTACATTTTGGAGGTGACTTACATTTATATCGCTTAATAATAGTTTCATATTAAAATATGATACACTGATATGTAGGTTCTTTCTAGCATTGCAATCAACATCTATGCAAAACAGGCAACTATTTTTCCTGGCCCATAAACTAGAAAAGAGCAGATACTATATACAGCATGTATATAATAGCGAAGTATGGCTGCCCCCATATACATATACAAACTATTTTTTTAACCTAGATGTACAGTGATGAGATAAATTGCATCAAACAAGTGACAATAACATACAGGTCTATAACATTTTGAAGAAAAAAAAAGCAGCAAAGATTTCCTTTAGGCAGTTAGCATGAGTTATTGCATCATAGCAGAGCAAAGGATAAGGTGAGACACATAAAACAGACACCTGGAAAATCTGGAGTGAAAGAGGAGAGGTTAGCATGTTAGAGACACCCCCAGAGTAATATCGAGAGAAGAGAGTTAGAATGGGCGCAGAGCGCCTCTGAGGAGACACAGAAAGCCAGCAGACAGACAGAATGTGGAGCCTTACGCCAGACAGCTCCGTCTGCAGAGCTGAAACTTTCTTCTTCAGCTCCTCTGCCTGGCTCTCCTTGGCGCTCAGCTCCTCTTTCAGCTGCTCTACCTGTCAGGACATTGAGCAAGTCATACAGTCAGAATATTTTTATTATGAACATAACAAGCATTGTAGAAATTGATGGACCCAGTTTTGAGATTTACCAGTAGGTCTAGGAGGTTAGGTTTGGGGGTATTAGGTGTGACAGGGCTGATGGTCTACTGAGAAGCTGCTGAGAAGAGAACGATGGAGTTGCAGAGACCAGCATTGAAAGGATGAAAGGGAGTAACCGCTCAGGTGTAGCTGATAAATGCTTCACAGGGTCCTAGAGCCGTGGGTGCAGGCAGTGCATATCACAATGCAGAGAACAGGAAAAAATGCTTGGACAGCCGCACTCCAAAAATGGTTGTTTATTAAAACAAAAATGTGAAAAACATATCACAGCATGGAAAGCAGCAAACAGGAGCTGACGCGTTTCGCACTGTGACTCAGTGCTTAATCATAGCTATTGAACAATTTAAAAAGCACCTCTAATATATGTTCCCAAATGGTATTGAAACAAAAGCAAAACAATTGAAAAAGTGATTAGGTAATTAAACCTCAATTAGTTAATTAGTGGACTGACAGGTGTATGCTATCAGTGCCGTTTAGGGAACATCATGTGAACAAGAATATACAAATATCACACATACACAAATTCATTGAAAACCATAATTAAATGTGACTCTTGGTGTACTTATATCTATATGACTTATAGAATACATGTGTATATATCACACAAATATACACATATGAATAAATCACCTAATTATATAACAATTGAAAATGAAAAAAAAAAAAAAAAATTAAAAAAAAATTTTCTTCCTCTTCTCAAATTCTTTTTGTGTCATAAAACAAAATACATTAAATTATAAAGTGAAGAAAAGAGTAAAAAGATTTTTAAAAGTGAAAAGATGTCTTGCTTGGGTGTTGAATGATATAAATAAAATAATAGATTATTATAAGACAGAGTGAAGTGTTTTTCGTGTATATAATATGAAAAAGTAAAAATATAAATTATATGGATGACACAATTAGGACACAAACGGGCAATTAGTGAAAAGATCGTAAGCAAATGCAGTGGTGCATAAGTAAATGAATGGCATACACCCAATTAGCAAAGGCTGGCTTCCAATCCCAAAGTAATTTCCAACTATGTATTAAAGATAATAATGCGGACATTATTATTATTAAGCTTAGTAAACTGCATCCAATGCCGAAAAAGCAGAGGAGTATTGTAAACGTATACAAATGTACACAAATATTAAAAAATTTCATCTGGTCGGTTCTATAACCTTATCGGGCATGATTGTGGCCATGTATGTGCATTCAATAAAGATCTTATGGCCGTTTAGGTCGTAGCATCTTTATGCAAACGAATGTGTGACAATGTGCAATATGTGTATCTCTTCATAATATAGTAGTATGTCCAAATACATAGGTGAAAATGAGAATTCTCGGACTGAACCTATGTGCAATCCGTTAATACTGGTAAAATGTTGTATGTATGGACAAAACGGAAAGAGAAGAGATGCTATAAAATTTAAGCAGAACTTTTAAATTGATGCCATATGAGGCGGATAAACTGCGATAATGATACAATTAGTAAAATATAAGATATAAAAAATCAAAAATATAATGGACCTTAAAAGCAATAATCGGCTTTAATGGGACACAATTTCTGGCAAGGACATATAAATATGTATGGAACTAAATGAAAGCAAAATGGAAAATAGAGGAAAATGATAAAGATGGTAAAAATGGAAATGTACAGAAATAAAGGATAGTTGACTATCGGTTAGACAACCGTGTCATGCATATAGCTAGACGAATATGATACCTGGTATGTTTGTTAAATCTTCAAGACCATAATATAACCGTAAGACACTACACATTAAATAACGTTAATCTGTATAGGTAGCTGGATCTCCGTCATAAGTAGAGGGCGGAAACACATCAAAAAAGAAGGGAAACCTTACACTATGTAAATGATGAAGGGTAAGCAGAGATCATATTGCATAGCTCATATTGCAGAATGTGTAAGATGGGGAAAATAATATTAAAGATTTTATTATTAGAGATTTTATTATATAGCTGGGCGTGTTTAAAAGAGTGCCCTCCTATCTAATGCGGCTTCTTCGTGAGAATATAAAGAATAGAACACTGTACTCGCTAATGGACCAACAAAATTATTATTATAAAATTATTGATTATTATGTTATTAATCCAGTGGTTATTCATAAAAATGGGATACATCCCACTCAAAATTCAAACCTAGTGGTATTCTCGTATGTAAAAAGAAAATCCAAAATACTTCGCGTTTGCATAGCATCCGGAATTTGTCTCCTCCTCTAATGGGAACCTTTATATATTCTATACCTTGCAAACGAAGATGAGAAGTATCTTTTAGATGTACAGTGTTCCAATGTTGGGCCACATTGGTTTTTTTGTTTATCTCAATATCATATAGGTGATCTCTCAAGCGATCTCTAAGTCGGCGTATCGTGCGCCCGACATATTGTATATTACAGAGTTCACATGTGATAACATAGACTACATATTTGGTATTACAGTTGATGAACTGTGTAATATTAAATGTTTTTCCGTTCGTACAAGACAAAATCTTATCACCTTTCTTAATATACCTGCAATAGTCACAGCTTTTAATGCCACATTTGAATGTTCCTTTAAATGTCAACCAATTTTTATTTATGGCTTTGCTGGAAAATAAGCTAGGTGAAAGAAAGCTTCCCAAAGTGGGTGCTCGTCGGGATATTGTTTTTATACCTTTAGACAATATCTCATTGTAGATAGGATCATTGAGCAATATGGGCAGATATTTGGTGACAGTGTTTCTGATTTTAGTGAATTCACTACTGTAAGGAGTAGAAAAGACTGGTATATTTTTGTAAACTTCCCGTGTAATCTTGGTATTCCTGTGGGGACCAGTGTCTATTAACAAACTGTCCCTTTGTACTGCATTGGCAGCAGAAAGGGCTTTGCCAACAATTTTGGTGGAGTATCCTCTGCATTCGAATCGCTTAGCCATTTTATCGGCCTCCTCATCAAAATTGCCAGGCTCACTACAAAGGCGTTTGAGCCTGAGGAATTGCCCATAAGGCACCCCTCTTATAGTGTGGCTGGGGTGTGCTGAGTCTGCTCTTAGCAGTGTGTTACCCGCTGTAGGTTTCCTGTGTATCTTGGTAATTATGACATTGCCCACTCCTGTCAATGTCACATCCAAGAAATCTATGGTATCTTTATGTATTTTGCCTGTAAATTTTAAATTCAGGAGATTGTCATTCAAATATGTGAGCCAATTATCAAGATCTGCCTGGTTGTCTGATGTGACAAATAGCAGGTCATCTATATAGCGACAGTACAGTACAGTATCTGCTCGACGGGGGCTACCATGTCCAAAGATGCGGGACCTCTCCCACCAACCCATAAATAGGTTGGCTAATGAGGGAGAAAATTTTCTCCCTCATTAGCCAACCTATTTATGGGTTGGTGGGAGAGGTCCCGCATCTTTGGACATGGTAGCCCCCGTCGAGCAGATACTGTACTGTACTGTCGCTATATAGATGACCTGCTATTTGTCACATCAGACAACCAGGCAGATCTTGATAATTGGCTCACATATTTGAATGACAATCTCCTGAATTTAAAATTTACAGGCAAAATACATAAAGATACCATAGATTTCTTGGATGTGACATTGACAGGAGTGGGCAATGTCATAATTACCAAGATACACAGGAAACCTACAGCGGGTAACACACTGCTAAGAGCAGACTCAGCACACCCCAGCCACACTATAAGAGGGGTGCCTTATGGGCAATTCCTCAGGCTCAAACGCCTTTGTAGTGAGCCTGGCAATTTTGATGAGGAGGCCGATAAAATGGCTAAGCGATTCGAATGCAGAGGATACTCCACCAAAATTGTTGGCAAAGCCCTTTCTGCTGCCAATGCAGTACAAAGGGACAGTTTGTTAATAGACACTGGTCCCCACAGGAATACCAAGATTACACGGGAAGTTTACAAAAATATACCAGTCTTTTCTACTCCTTACAGTAGTGAATTCACTAAAATCAGAAACACTGTCACCAAATATCTGCCCATATTGCTCAATGATCCTATCTACAATGAGATATTGTCTAAAGGTATAAAAACAATATCCCGACGAGCACCCACTTTGGGAAGCTTTCTTTCACCTAGCTTATTTTCCAGCAAAGCCATAAATAAAAATTGGTTGACATTTAAAGGAACATTCAAATGTGGCATTAAAAGCTGTGACTATTGCAGGTATATTAAGAAAGGTGATAAGATTTTGTCTTGTACGAACGGAAAAACATTTAATATTACACAGTTCATCAACTGTAATACCAAATATGTAGTCTATGTTATCACATGTGAACTCTGTAATATACAATATGTCAGGCGCACGATACGCCAACTTAGAGATCGCTTGAGAGATCACCTATATGATATTGAGATAAACAAAAAAAACAATGTGGCCCAACATTGGAACACTGTACATCTAAAAGATACTTCTCATCTTCGTTTGCAAGGTATAGAATATATAAAGGTTCCCATTAGAGGAGGAGACAAATTCCGGATGCTATGCAAACGCGAAGTATTTTGGATTTTCTTTTTACATACGAGAATACCACTAGGTTTGAATTTTGAGTGGGATGTATCCCATTTTTATGAATAACCACTGGATTAATAACATAATAATCAATAATTTTATAATAATAATTTTGTTGGTCCATTAGCGAGTACAGTGTTCTATTCTTTATATTCTCACGAAGAAGCCGCATTAGATAGGAGGGCACTCTTTTAAACACGCCCAGCTATATAATAAAATCTCTAATAATAAAATCTTTAATATTATTTTCCCCATCTTACACATTCTGCAATATGAGCTATGCAATATGATCTCTGCTTACCCTTCATCATTTACATAGTGTAAGGTTTCCCTTCTTTTTTGATGTGTTTCCGCCCTCTACTTATGACGGAGATCCAGCTACCTATACAGATTAACGTTATTTAATGTGTAGTGTCTTACGGTTATATTATGGTCTTGAAGATTTAACAAACATACCAGGTATCATATTCGTCTAGCTATATGCATGACACGGTTGTCTAACCGATAGTCAACTATCCTTTATTTCTGTACATTTCCATTTTTACCATCTTTATCATTTTCCTCTATTTTCCATTTTGCTTTCATTTAGTTCCATACATATTTATATGTCCTTGCCAGAAATTGTGTCCCATTAAAGCCGATTATTGCTTTTAAGGTCCATTATATTTTTGATTTTTTATATCTTATATTTTACTATTTGTATCATTATCGCAGTTTATCCGCCTCATATGGCATCAATTTAAAAGTTCTGCTTAAATTTTATAGCATCTCTTCTCTTTCCGTTTTGTCCATACATACAACATTTTACCAGTATTAACGGATTGCACATAGGTTCAGTCCGAGAATTCTCATTTTCACCTATGTATTTGGACATACTACTATATTATGAAGAGATACACATATTGCACATTGTCACACATTCGTTTGCATAAAGATGCTACGACCTAAACGGCCATAAGATCTTTATTGAATGCACATACATGGCCACAATCATGCCCGATAAGGTTATAGAACCGACCAGATGAAATTTTTTAATATTTGTGTACATTTGTATACGTTTACAATACTCCTCTGCTTTTTCGGCATTGGATGCAGTTTACTAAGCTTAATAATAATAATGTCCGCATTATTATCTTTAATACATAGTTGGAAATTACTTTGGGATTGGAAGCCAGCCTTTGCTAATTGGGTGTATGCCATTCATTTACTTATGCACCACTGCATTTGCTTACGATCTTTTCACTAATTGCCCGTTTGTGTCCTAATTGTGTCATCCATATAATTTATATTTTTACTTTTTCATATTATATACACGAAAAACACTTCACTCTGTCTTATAATAATCTATTATTTTATTTATATCATTCAACACTCAAGCAAGACATCTTTTCACTTTTAAAAATCTTTTTACTCTTTTCTTCACTTTATAATTTAATGTATTTTGTTTTATGACACAAAAAGAATTTGAGAAGAGGAAGAAAAGTTTTTTTTTTTTTTTTGGGTTTTTTTTTCATTTTCAATTGTTATATAATTAGGTGATTTATTCATATGTGTATATTTGTGTGATATATACACATGTATTCTATAAGTCATATAGATATAAGTACACCAAGAGTCACATTTAATTATGGTTTTCAATGAATTTGTGTATGTGTGATATTTGTATATTCTTGTTCACATGATGTTCCCTAAACGGCACTGATAGCATACACCTGTCAGTCCACTAATTAACTAATTGAGGTTTAATTACCTAATCACTTTTTCAATTGTTTTGCTTTTGTTTCAATACCATTTGGGAACATATATTAGAGGTGCTTTTTAAATTGTTCAATAGCTATGATTAAGCACTGAGTCACAGTGCGAAACGCGTCAGCTCCTGTTTGCTGCTTTCCATGCTGTGATATGTTTTTCACATTTTTGTTTTAATAAACAACCATTTTTGGAGTGCGGCTGTCCAAGCATTTTTTCCTGTTCTCTGCATTGAAAGGATGAAGTTGTAATGAGTGTAACATGAGCACAAATTGTAAGGGGTATCTTCAAATGCATTGTGCATGCATTTTTGGGTTTGCCTAGTCATTTATTATGCCCTCAGCTCTCATCTATGCAGCAAGCAGCACACATGAGCCTCAACGCATAGTAACATTTACACCATCTTTGTTGCACTGTAACGGAAAAAAAAAGGATCACGTTTTTTTCTAAAAGCATTGATGAGTGCTGATAATCAATAGGAAATGGATAGGCGCATGCCATAAAGCATGCATTGCCATGCACCTTGCCACATCAAACAATCCGTTACCAATCACATAAGTGAAAATAAGCCATTAAGGGCAACTCTAGTCATGTCGCTAAATACAAAGTTGGAACACATACTAAAATATGCCTTTTTAGCAGCCAGATTTGCAAGGTAATGCTCATTTCCCTTGTGGTCACCACTATCCCAGCTGTGTTACACTGCTGTATAACATAAGAAGGATGTTAAATATTTTCAGAATTTGCTGCTTTTCAGGTATTGTGTCACTGCTCCACCTCAGTGCCTGATCTCTGGCCTACTACATGAGCATACTTGAAAATCCCACAACAAGCACCCTTGTCTGAAAGGTCCAAAACAATTTCTCTAGGTTTTACAGCTTCCTTTTCACTTTGCCAACTTAAGACCCCCGAACTCTTCCAAGCAGATTCTCAGGAGAGAAAAAGCAATTGTCACATCTTGCTCTGCCACAAACTAGTACCACCATCAGAATGTGAATATACTGTAGTAGCAGGACTCAAGAGCACCTGTAGTAAAGGATATACTGTATATTATGTGCATGAGGTCTTTAGTGTAATACGGCTACTAAGGCAACGCTACGAGGTTAGTTTGTGGGAAGGGTTTGTGATTTTTTAACAACTGAAACTTTTAGGCCCATTTCACACTTGTACGACCTGAAAGTGATGCGACTGACACGACTTGAAGAAATATCTGTGTAATCTTTAGGTCTATGGACCTCAAAGTCGTATCAAAGTCGGACCAAAGTAGTGCAGGGACTACTTTGAAGTCACACAGATATGAATGGTACTCATTGGAAATCATGCGGTACAATTTGTCATGTGACTTTGCAGTCTTCAAGTTGCAGGACAAGTCGCACAAGTGTGAAAGCAGCCTCAAACTTACCTTTGGTGACAAGTAAACAGCACAGAGTATGTAGGCCAACTGTCACAAGAATGTAATCCTTTTATTAAATCTGTAAAACGCCTACCTCCTTTTCCCTCTACCTTCACAGCATTTGTTTCAGGGGAAATTTACAGTAAAAATGGCATGGGCAGGCAGATTCTGAAATACTAAAACACTGTCCTCCATATCTTGACCTAGAACAAGTATAACCGATCTGAGAAATGTCAGAAAGCTTTTTTTATACTTGTTGTAGCTCAATAATTTGTCATATTGGAGCCAAAGTTTCAGCTTTAAAGCCAGGAGATTAGTATTCTCAGAAAGAGATCAGCAGCAGCTTGATCCACATTTCTCTCTAAAAAGATGATCATTAGCCTTCCAAAACATACAAAATGATCCAGAACGGAAAAGTGTCTTTAATTTATTCAAAGAATGATGTGAGAAGTCAATTTCTTAATATGTGCTGAAATTAAGACTTCTGAAAATATATCAAGTATTGTTCGTAATGATAAAGACACATACGTTTTCCAGCTGCCATAAAAAAAGCATTTCCCTCCTGTACTTGCATATTCAATTTGGAGTAATTGCAAAGCCTATTTTTTATAGTTAAAATAAAAAAAAGAGGGTATACTTACCTGCTCTGTGCAATGGTATTGCACAGAGCTGTCTCTTACTTTCTTTTCTGGAATCTCTAGCTGGCTCTGTCCGCTCTTCTCCTCCTGATGCCCCCTCAGTAAGCCCTGTGCTGATGGGGCATCCGTGAGGGCATGCTCCCGAGCTGAGCTGTGTGCATCCATAGACCAACACAGGTTAGTTTGGCCACACCCCTCCTCAAAGGATTTGACTGACAGCAACAGAAGCCTGTTTCCTGCTGATCTCAAAGTCTCCTGTGAGAGCAGGAAGAGAAGAGAGAAGAGCTGCAGCTGGTACAGAACTGGATCTGAGAGGAAATAGGTAAATATTTGGGGAAGGGGCACAAGTGGTGGAATGTTGTTTACACTTTAAGGCAGAGACTGTAATAAGGATTTTTTTTTTTAAGTTATTTCAGGTTTTTATTTTTTAGGACCACTTTAACTGATAAATGGTATTATTGACTAAGTGCTGCTCCCATGTATGGGTAACCAAGCATGCCAAAGCAAGGATTTATGTGTCAATAAATAAGAAAAAAAATAGGATTTTTATAACAGCTTACCTGTAAAATCCTTTTCTTGGAGTACACCACGGGACACAGAGCTAGTCATTACATAATGGGTTAAGGGTCACCAGCGGTGATTGGACACTGGCACAACCAATGGAAGACAGTTCCCCTCCATATAACCCCTCCCATCAGGGAAGTACCTCAGTTTTGTAGCAAAGCAGTAAGGTTCCCATAAGAAGGGGGGGACCTCTGTGTCCCGTGGTGTACTCCAAGAAAAGGATTTTACAGGTAAGCTGTTATAAAAATCCTATTTTCTTTATCGTACACCACGGGACACAGAGCTAGTCATTACATAATGGGACGTCCCAGAGCAATGCTCATATGAAGGGGGGGAGACACAGATCAAAACAGGCCGCTTGCGGACCAGAAGCCGTATACTGCTGCCTGCAGCACACTTCGCCCAAAGGCGGAATCCTCATGTCCTTTCACATCTATTTGATAGAATTTGGAAAATGTATGGACTGAAGACCAAGTTGCAGCTTTACAGATCTGAGCCATCGAAGCCTGGTGGTGCACTGCCCATGAAGCACCTATCGCCCTGGTAGAGTGCGCCTTAAGAGGAAAAGGAGGAGTCCTGTTCTTTAAACCATAAGCTTGAATAATTACTTGTCTAATCCACCTGGAAATGGTGGATTTTGATACCGCTTGGCCCTTCTTGGGTCCATCTGGTAAAATAAACAAAACATCTGTTTTACGTATCTGAGCGGTTGCTTGCAGATACACCTTTACCGCTCTCACTAGATCTAGAGAGTGTAATAATTTTTCCCCCGCCGTCCGCGGGTTTGGAAAAAAAGGAAGGCAGAACAATGTCTTGATTCAAGTGAAAAGCCGACACCACCTTAGGTAGAAAAGCCGGATGGGGTTGTAGTACGATTTTGTCCTTGTGACAAATTAGATAAGGCTCTTTACAAGAAAGAGCTGCTAGCTCTGATACTCTCCTAGCAGAAGCTACAGCAATCAGAAAGGCCAACTTCCTACTCAATATAATTAAAGGAATATGGCGAATAGGTTCAAAAGGTTGCTTTTGCAACACTGACAATACCAAATTCAAATCCCATGGACACAAGGGAGTCCTAACTGGAGGATTTATCCTCAGTACCCCCTTAATGAATGTCCGAACTAGGGAGTGAGTTGCCAATGGTCTCTGAAAGAAGACTGATAGAGCCGATATTTGCCCTTTGATGGTGCTAAGGGCTAATTTCATATCCACTCCTAACTGGCAAAAAGCAAGAATCCTACTTATTTCATATTTCTGAGGATTCCAACATCTGGATTCACACCAGGAAACGTATGCTCTCCAGACTCTATGATAGATGAGTCTGGAGGCTGGCTTTCTAGCATTAATGAGCGTAGAAAGAGCCGGACCAGAGACCCCTCTCTTTTTAAAAATGTGGGTCTCAGCAGCCAGGCCGTCAACTTTAGCCTTTGTAAGGAAGGGTGGAATACTGGACCCTGTGACAGCAGGTCGTGTCGAAGTGGAAACTTCCAGGGCCTTCCTATCGCCATTTTTACCATCTCGGCGTACCAAAGCCTCCTGGGCCAGTTTGGGGCCACTAGGATTACTGGTATTCCCTCCTCCTTGATCCTGCGAAGCAGTCTTTGTAGAAGAGGGATCGGAGGGAATGCATAGATCAGTGAGAACTGATTCCATGGAGTTATTAGAGCGTCTGTATTATTAGAGCGTCTGTCCCGTAGGCTAGAGGATCTCTCGTTCTGGACACAAAGTTGTCCAATTTCTTGTTGAACCTGGCAGCTAGCAGGTCTACATCTGGGTTTCCCCATCTCAGACATATGGCCTGAAAGATCTCGGGGTGAAGAGACCACTCTCCTGGTAGCAGCTGCTGACGACTCAGGTAGTCTGCTTGCCAATTTTCTATCCGTGGAATGAAGATTGCAGAAAGGCAAGGTACATGCTCTTCTGCCCATGCCAAGATCCGGTTCACCTCTCTTTGGGCTGCCCGACTGCGGGTGCCTCCTTGGTGATTGATGTAAGCTACTGCAGTAGCATTGTCGGATTGAACCCGAACTGGGTAGCCCTGTAACCTGTATGTCCAGGTTTTGAGGGCTAGATATACCGCCCGGATCTCTAGCACATTGATGGGCAGGATCCCCTGAGTCTTGGCCCAGGTTCCCTGGGTAGAAGCCTCCTCGAATACTGCACCCCAGCCCGATAGGCTGGCATCCGTAGATACCACCTTCCAGGCCACTGGGAGGAAGGCGTAAATGCCTGGCTTCTAGCCACCAATCGAAGCTGTGGCGTACTTGTGAGGACAGGCGCATGGGTATATCCAGAGCTTGGCTCTTCCTGTTCCAGGAAGCTAAAATATTGCCCTGAAGTAGTCTCGAATGAAACTGGGCGTAAGGGACCGCCTCGAAGGAGGCTACCATCTTTCCCAATAGTCTCATGCAAAGGCGAATAGACGGCCTCTTGTTTGCTTTGACCTTGTGGATCAGGTCTTTCAGAGACTGTATCTTCGGTTCTGGCAGGTATACCCTGTTTTGGGCTGTATCTATGATCATGCCCAGGTACACTATCCTTCTTTGGGCCTGGAGAGAGGATTTTTGTAAATTTATAATCCATCCTAAATGCTCCAGGTATCCTACTGTAGTGTGTACAGCGTGACCCAATCCCTCCTTTGACTGATCTATTACTAGTAGATCGTCCAGATAGGCTGTTACCGCAATGCCCCGTGTTCTTAGGTTTGCTAACAGAGGAGCTAGCACCTTTGTGAATACTATGGGCGCGGTGGCTACACCAAACGGCAGAGCCACAAATTGAAAGTGGCGATCTTCTACCGCAAACCTTAGGAATCTTTGGTGAGCGGGGAGGATGGGTATGTGTAAATGTGCGTCCTTGATATCTATGGGCGCCATGAATTCTCCGCCCTTTAAAGTGGCGGCCACAGATCGGATCGTTTCCATTTGAAAATGGCGAACGTTCAGGAACCGATTTAGGGATTTTAGATCCAGGATGGGTCTGACATCTCCATTTGGCTTTGGAATCACAAAGAGGTTTGAGTAAAAACCTGAACCTCGCTCTTTTTGGGGTACGTCTGTAACTACCCCTTGAGCCATTAAGTGATTCAAACCTTTGAAGAAGGATTCCCTTTTTTGTGGATCCTTGGAGAGTCTTGAACCTCGGAATTGAGAAGATGGGATCTCTCGAAATTCCAGTTTGTACCCTGAGGATATTGTGGATACCACCCAATTGTCCTGGATTTCTGACCGCCAAGTCGCTGAGAACTGACAAAGCCTTCCTCCCACTCGGCCGAGCGGGGGCGCCCCTTCACTGAGAGGTTTTGGGGGCTTGCTTATTAGCTCTTGCACCCCACGGCTTCTTGTTCTTCTGAGCTTGCCCCTTGGCTTTTGTGGGCGGCTAAAACAGGCCGCCGCCACTGGTTGGAGTCAGATTTCCCGGGAGCTGGGGAGAGAGAGCGTTTAAAACAAGGTCTCTTGTTTTTCTTTCTCTCAGGTAAAAGTCGTTTTACCACTTGATATCTTCTGTATATATTTTTCTAAATCTTCCCCAAATAGGCGTTCGCCATGGAACGGGAACTTGCCAACAGCTTTTTGCATGGGGTTTCCGCTGACCAATGCTTAAGCCAAAGTACTCTGCGCATCTGTACCAGCTGGAGTGTAAGGCGTGATGCCTGTATGATAGAATCTCTCATGGCATCCACTGTGAAGCATAAGGCTTTAGGCAAATTTTCCCAATTTCTAGCCTGCTCTGAAGGCAGTTCCTTCAGCCCCTGCTTTACCTGTTGGCTGATGACCTGACACATACCGACTGCTGCTACTGCAGGTTGGGTAATTGAGCCGGCCAAAAGGAAGGAGGATTTCCCCTCTCAGAAGGATCTTTTAAACCCTTGTACATTATCCACCGGACATGTCAGGTTTTTATTTACACAAGAAATAGCCGCATCTACCGGAGGCAGGCTCCAAAAAAAAATTTTCCCCCATAGGATAAAGAATGTTAAACCTTTTTGGAGGTGAGAAACGCTTATCTGGATGTTGCCAGTTTGCGTATATTAGATCCTCTAGTAACGGATGAACCGGGAAGGAGCATGCACCTTGCAGGGATCTTAATGACCCTAGGGAGGAGACAGGTAATTCCGTTACCTCCGCAGAGGTCAACTTAAATGCACTGCTATAGCATTGTACCTGTGACCTTAAAATCTGGCTCCTCATCCTCTGCTGATGTAGCCTCCTCCTCCTCATCCTCCTCCCTCAGGTACTTCTGAAGGGAGGTCCAATACTGGAAGAGACCTGCTTCGCTTATTGTCCTTTTTAGAGGACTTAGCGATTAAGGTAGCAATTTTTTCCTCCAGATTATTTAGGGCAGCTGATAAAGTGTCCTCAGTGACATATACAGGCCCAGGCTTCACTGGGGAAGCCGCCATACCTGACAGAGGTAATGGCTCATCCTGTACAGGTGCATTTAGCAACACAGGAGAGAAAGGTACCGAGTCAGCACAGCTAGAGCCTCCTCTCAGGCGGCGGTGCTTTCTTATCTCTTTTTGTCCGCATTACTTCCCCTGGAAGGCTTACTGTTTAGACAAAATACAAGGTACCTAAATGCATATACTACCGTGTTCAGTTTAGCAAATACATTAAGTATGCAACTTTTAACACATAACTATGCATAACATGGATGTCTTCTAGGAAGTACCCAATCCAACCACATGGAGTCTTACGTCCCTGTATAGCTGCTGTGTTTCTCTGCCAGGAACAAGAGAACTAACGAGCTTGCTTGCTGCTGCAGTGCTTCTCACACTGACAGTCTTTTAAATTTGGCGCCGTTTCTGTGCCTGCGCGCGCCACGTGCCCGCGCACGCCTTCGCCCCCCCTCCGATAAAGCGCGCTCCCGCGCGCGCGGCCCTTAGCGCTATGGCGGTGGCCATAGTGAGCGAGGACTCTCATCAGCCCTTGTTCCCACTTACCTGCATCTGCAGGTGTCTGGTCGGCCACCGAAAGGAGGATCGGGGTGCCCCAGCAAGCTCAGCAGTGGAGGTGACGAGCAGTGTACTTCGCCGAAGCCGACACTGAACAGAGTGAGGTGAGTATATTCAGCTCTTTACTCCCCCCAGTGGTGGAAAAAAAGAAGACATCCACTTTTTGAAAAAGGTCCCAACCTAGTTATGGACCTTCTAATCTCACCTTATCCACGCCGCAGGTTTTTCTGCTGAAAGATTTCAGACAGATACCAAACTTCACCCTTCACGGTGGGCTATGTGTGCCAACCTTCAGGGATATGGGTTCCTATTTAAAGGATACCTCTCCCCTGGGCCTTGTACAAGACTCTTACCAGGACTTTATAGCGAAATAGCGAAAGTGCTGGATCTTAGAGCCCAGTCCTCCGAAGAGAGACATTACAGGCGACGCCTCATGGATGAGGCCCGGATCCCATCCAGATTCAGCTCATTTGTAGGCGTCTTGGATGGATCCGAAAGCATAGCTCTTTTACCCCCAGAGGGTCTCTTTGGTAGAGCTTTCCTTTAGCACCTCCTAACGCGTCCAACACCTTTCGACACTGGCGAAAAAACTGAGGTACTTCCCTGATGGGAGGGGTTATATGGAGAGGAACTGTCTTCCATTGGTTGTGCCAGTGTCCAATCACCGCTGGTGACCCTTAACCCATTATGTAATGACTAGCTCTGTGTCCCGTGGTGTACGATAAAGAAAAATGTACTGGAAAATTCCAGACCATAGAAAGGCTTTGGTCCAAACAACAGTGCGCAAACCGACAGTGCAAGAAAATCTCAGGAGATGTTCCTTAAAGTGAACCTGTACCCAGATTATGTACACTAAAGTATTTACATCTTCTGAACAGGCTGCAGGCACCCTAAAAAGCAAGTCCTCAGTCACCTCTGTAGCCAAGGACACTGTGGAGAAATGTATCTACAAAACTCAGAACAGCAGAACAATCTCAGCTATTTCTTATAGAGAGCAGAATCTTGACAGCCTGCTGGCCAGCCAATGTAAACACACAGCAGGTTATTCTAAGATGGTAGAAATTGACTGACCCGTGACTAAGTCTTTGCGATATTTGGGGATCTTTAAGAATTACTTCACAGTACATGCAGCTGAAGAGGTCATAGATAGTTTGTTTTAAAGCTCTTTTTGGATTATGTATATACAGTACTTTAATGTCCATAGTCTGGACACATACAGATGCATGGTATTTGTGGTGATATTTTGAAACCCCTTGGGCCCACCATGGTAACATTAAATAATCATTGGGTTTACTGCTTGAACCTTGGTGCTATTCAGTTTAAATGCCAGGGACACCTCAACACAAACTACCGTACAACATACATTCAAAGCTTTCTGGTGCACTACCTTAAAAAAAAAAAAAATAGGATTTTTATAACAGCTTACCTGTAAAATCCTTTTCTTGGAGTACATCACGGGACACAGAGCGACATAGTCATTACTAATGGGTTATATAGATACCGTCAGGTGCTGGCACTGGCAACTTCCAAAACCGGAAGTACCCTCCCCTATATAAGCCCCTCCCATCCGGGAGCACCTCAGTTTTGTAGCAAAGCAATAAGTGTCCCCAAAGAGGGGCGGGAGCTCTGTGTCCCGTGATGTACTCCAAGAAAAGGATTTTACAGGTAAGCTGTTATAAAAATCCTATTTTCTTTCTCGTACATCACGGGACACAGAGCGACATAGTCATTACTAATGGGATGTCCTAAAGCAATGCCCAATGAGGGGGAGGATACACCATATATAAGCTGAGCGCTATCAGACATGAGGATCTTTTGCGGCCTGCAACACACTGCGCCCAAAGGCGACATCCTCCTGACTTCTAACGTCCACCTGGTAGAACCTAGTAAACGTGTGTACTGAAGACCATCTTGTGGCCTTACAGATTTGAGCCAGGGAGGCCTGGTGATGCACTGCCCATGAAGTTCCAA
The DNA here is from genome assembly GCA_029206835.1 of Rana muscosa. Lineage (NCBI taxonomy): Eukaryota > Metazoa > Chordata > Amphibia > Anura > Ranidae > Rana > Rana muscosa. The sequence goes on from CM055118.1 coordinate 159,820,623, forward strand.
CTGCTCTCGTGGAGTGCGCTCTAACTTTGAACGGAGGCGGTCTCCTTCTCAAGCCATAGGCTTGTATTATGACCTGTCGAATCCACCTGGCTAAAGTAGATTTTGACGCTGCCTGACCCTCTTTGGGGCCTTCCGGCAGAATAAACAAAGTATCCGTTCTGCGAATCTGAGCAGTGGCTTTTAGATAAGCTTTAACTGCTCTTACTACATCCAAAGAATGCAATAACTTTTCCTCTACCGAAGTAGGTTTGGGGAAAAAAGAAGGAAGAACCACATCTTGGTTCAAATGAAACCTCGATACCACCTTAGGAAGAAAGGCTGGATGAGGACGTAACACTACTCTATCCTTATGGATAACCAGATATGGCTCCTTACAGGACATAGCTGCTAATTCCGACACTCTTTTAGCCGAACAAATGGCTACTAGAAAAATCAATTTCCTGGTGAGAAGCACCAAAGAAATATGATGTAATGGTTCAAATGGTTGTTTCTGTAGAACCGACAGAACCAAGTTTAGATCCCATGGACATATGGGAATATTAACCGGAGGACTAATACGCATCACTCCTTGCATAAAGGCTTTGACTAGTGAATGCGAAGCCAATGGCCTTTGAAAAAATATTGACAAGGCCGAAATCTGACCCTTGATAGTACTCAAGGCAAGCTTCCTATCTACAGCCCACTGTAGGAAGTCCAGAATCCTACCTATTACGTACTTATGTGGATGCCATTTCTTGGCCTCACACCACGCGATGTACGCCTTTCAGATTCTATAGTAGATCTGCCTGGATACCGGCTTCCTGGCATTGATCATGGTAGATACCACAGGATTAGAGAGCCCTCTCTTTTTTAGAATGTGGGCTTCAATAGCCAGGCCGTCAAACCTAGGACTGGTAAGGAAGGGTGGTATATCGGTCCTTGCGAAAGCAGGTCCGGACGACGTGGGAGAGACCAAGGACTCCCCACTGACATTTTACAATCTCCGCGTACCACGCTCTTCGGGGCCACGCTGGAGCCACCAGAATCACTGGTTCCTTTTCTACCCTGATTCTGTGGAGTCATCGAGGTAACCATTGTGGCGGTGTGAATGCATATATCAGCTTGAACTGATCCCAAGGGAACACTAGGGCATCCGGGCCGCAAGCTAGGGGATCCCTTGTCCGAGAGACAAACCTGTCCACCTTTGCGTTGAATCTGGATGCTAGAAGATCTACATCCGATGTTCCCCACCACTGACATATTGTCCAGAAAACCTCGGGGTGAAGGGACCCTTCCTCTGGGCCTAATTGCTGGCGACTTAGAAAGTCCGCCTTCCAATTCTCCACTCCTGGATTAAATACCGCAGATATGGCTGGGACATATCTTTCTGCCCATTTCAGGATGTAATTTACTTCCCTCTGGGCTGCACGACTCCTGGTGCCCCCCTGATGATTGATATATGCCACTGCTGTGGCATTGTCTGATTGAATTCTGACAGGGGACCCTTGGAGTTTGGATGTCCATGCTACTAGGGCATACCGGGCTGCTCGTATCTCTAAGAGATTGATGGGCAGGGCCTTTTCTGCATCCGACCATCTGCCCTGGAGAGACCATTGCTCCAGTACTGCTCCCCAGCCTATAAGGCTGGCATCTGTAGTGACCACCTTCCAAGAAATCGGACTGAAGGATTTCCTTTTTTCCAGATTCTGGGGAACCAACCACCAACGGAGGCTCTTGCGAACGGAAGGGGACAAGGACATTGTAAGTCTAGGGCCTGAACTTTTTTGTTCCAGGCTGACAGTATGGCCCCTTGCAAATTCCTTGAATGGAATTGACCGTAGGGTACTGCTTCGAATGATGCCACCATTTTTCCCAGCAGCCTCATATACAGGCGTATGGACGGCTGTCTTTTTTGTACCCACTAAGTGGATCAAATCTTTCAAAGACAACACCTTTCCTCGAGGCAAGAATATTTTTCTCTGGCCTGAATCCAACCTTAGCCCCAAGTATTCCAGACTTTTGACTGTTTTTTAGGGCTGACTTGTCTCGGTTGATAATCCAACCGTGAGATTCCAGATACTTGATTGTCTTGTGAACGACCACGTCTAGTTTTTTCACTGAGTGGTCTATCAGGAACAAGTCATCCAGATATGCCATTATCATTACACCTTGTGTTCTTAGATTGGCCAATAAAGGGCCAGAATTTTTGTAAACACTCGTGGTGCTGTGGCCAAACCGAAGGGTAAGGCTCTGAACTGAAAATGGCGCCCTTCTACTGCAAAGCGTAGAAATTTTTGGTGGACTGGAAAGATGGGAATGTGCAAATAAGCATCTTTGATGTCGATCGCGGCTAACCAATCCTCCCCTTGTAGGGCAGTGGCCACCGATCGGATCGACTCCATCGGAAAGTCCTGATATACAGGAATTTGTATAGCCCTTTTAGAATTAATATGGGCCTCCCGTCCGCGTTTGCTTCGGGACTGTAAAGAGGTTTGAGTAAAACCCGAACCCTCATTCTTCCAGGGGAACCTCCATAATTACTCCTTGGAGCAATAGTTGTTCTAGTGCCAACAAGAGGGACTCTCTCTTCCGGGGATCCCTTGGCACGTTTGACCTCAAAAAATGGGAAGGAGGAGAGTCTTTTAACTCCAAACTGTATCCCAAACATACTGCGGAGAGCACCTATCTGTCTTGATCGTGTCCCGCCAGGTCTCTTGCGAACAACTGGAGTCCTCCCCCCACCCGACTGAGTGGGGGCTTCAATGAATTTAACTTTGGGGGAGGTTTGTACCTCCCCTGACCCAAGGTTTCTCATTACCCCGCTATTGTCCCTGTTTTTTACCCCCGGGAATTGACCGAGGAGGCCGTCGGAACTGTTACACAGCCGATGCCCCAGGGACTGGAGAAGCAGGCCTCTTAAAGAGGGACCTCTAACTCTGTTTTTAACCGGCAAGAGCGTATTTTTACCGCTGGAAATTTTCTGGATATATTTGTCCAGGTTTTCCCTGAATAAGCGTTCACCATGAAATGGGACGCTAACCAGCCATTCTTTACAGGGAGCTTCAGCAGACCAGTTTTTGAGCCATAGGAGCCTACGCATATGTAGACAGCGTAAGGCGGGAGGCCTGATGGACTGAATCCTTTATGGCGTCAACCGCAAAGCCTAAGGCTCTAGGTAGATCAGCTAGGGCAAAGCCTGCTGATCTGTCAAGTCCCTCAAGACCTGTTTCAACTGATCCTTTACTGCTTAGCAGACCCCAATAGCTGCTACTGCTGGTTGTGTCACCAAGCTTGCTGTAGAAAGAAGCAGATTTTCATAAGGACTCCAATCTTTTATCTATTGGGTTCTTGAACATTTAGACATTATCCACTGGACATGTGAGTGATTTATACATACAAGAGATGGCTGCGTCCACTGTAGGGACCTTCCATTTTTTTTTTTTTTTTTTTTTTTGATGAACTTATCCTCCATGGGATAGACCACCAGAAATCTCTTGGGGGACTAAATATTTTCTCAGGATGTTCCCAATCCTGGTAAATGAGCCCTTTCAGCAAAGGGTGAAGTGGAAAAGAACAGACAGTCTGGGGGCTTCTAGCGACCCCAACGAGGATACAGTAGTGGTTGATGGTTCCGCAAGGTGCATTTTTAAATGCTGATCGGACCATGTTAGTCAGAGACTGAACCCATAATCTTTCAGCTTGAGATGCTGAGAAAAGGTTCCCCCACTGTTGATTCCTCTATAACAGAATCAACCTCATCCTGATCCCCTTCAGGCAGGTCGATCCCTGTATGGGACTGTTGCTCTGCTAACAGGCACTCTGAAGGAGGAGACGGAGATCGGGCGTGCTTTCCCTGACAGGGAGGCACCGATCAATGTTGACAATCTCTCTCTAATCCTCCCAGAGCTGAGGAAAAAACCTCCTCTGTTACATACACAGGAGCAGGTGAACTGAGGACAGCCACAGTACCAAGTACCCCTGCGGGGTCTCTACGGTCACTTACCTCTGAACTTCAGGGGAGACTGTGCAGCAGAAGTATGCCCAAGATCCTCAGAGCCCGATGAGACCCCCTTCGCTTCCTGGAAGATTCAGTTCCGGAGCTTCTGGACGGCATATTCCTAAGCCTAAAGCTGAGGTATTCCAGCCGTAATACACCACTTTTACTGAGAATAGTCTAGCACAATTGCTGCTATATCACAGTTGGTGTCTACTAAAGTGCCTTTCTAGGGGATGCCTGCATCAACCGCCTCTATGTGCCTTTATATTGTTGCTAGCTCTGTCTGTGCCTTCAACAGCCAGCTATAATGCTTCAAAACACGCTGGATGCCCGCACATGCGCAGTAGCGCCGCGGCGCACACCTGAGCGTCATCCACCCGCTCCGCCCCTTTTTCCAGATCGCCTCTATGAATAGAGGCGCGTGCACGCGCACGCGCGCGGGCACGTGCGCCTTCAGCGCCTTTTTTGAAAACAACCAGGAGCTAGATGGGAGCCAGGGTCCCTTTGCCGCAGGGCCCGGGGATGGATGAGCGCAGCAACAGGGCAGAGGAGACAGCTTCCCAGCAGAGAACATACCAACTGCCTGGATTTAATTCTGGAAGAAAAAAATCCACATTACAAGAAAAAGAACCATAGCGGCCTCTAGTGTCTAACACAGGTACCGCGGTCTTACATTTTTTTTTTTTTTTTTTTTTCCTTGCCTACTATTAAAATTTTTACATTTTCTCAGTAGTAACAGGCATACACAGAATATTAGCGGGAATACCGTTAGGTAACAGACAGAAAGACAAATTAGGCTTGGGGGTCCCCCAATAGAACCAAGTTCCTGGGGGCCCCCACTTACCTGTTCCCCGCCGCAGGACTTTGTTTGGTCCACAAAAGCCCAAACTTCACCTATCACGGCAGGCATTGTAATCAAACCTTCAGGGACCGGGTTCCCAAGGATTCCACTCCCCTGGACCTGTATAGCACCCTGCACAGAAAACATCTTGGTCGTGGGTATGACCAGAGCTCTGGATCCCAGGGTCCAGCTCTCCTAAGAGAAGCATTACAGGCAAAACCTTGCTCTTCTCTGCAAGGCCCGGGTACCGACCGTTTAGCTATGAAGCTTTTTTGGTCGGATCCGGAATAGCTTACTGAGGCCCAAAAGAACCTGTACGCAAGCTCAGTGAAAAACACATGTTTCTTCTTGGCCAACACCTTAGACACTGGCAAAAAACTGAGGTGCTCCCGGATGGGAGGGGCTTATATAGGGGAGGGTACTTCCGGTTTTGGAAGTTGCCAGTGCCAGCACCTGACGGTATCTATATAACCCATTAGTAATGACTATGTCGCTCTGTGTCCCGTGATGTACGAGAAAGAAAAAAGCCATGTCCATTTAGCTGTACGTAAAGATGCTCTGCTGGATAACACAAAATGAATGGGCTGTCCTAATGCAGCACGCCTAAACATACGAAAACCTGGTGCATTAATGTAATGCATAGTGTGGATGAGTTTAGAAGTACAGTTAACAAAAAAAAAAAAGTATGGCTCCCCTCTTAGCTAGTATACCAAAAGCAGACCTCAGATGCAGGGAGGTCTCCCTTTATACTGCTTGGATTTTCAGTGCATGTAGTCTATTCTATGCAGACGTCAAAAGTAAAATTTAATGTACGATGCTCAGGGACTGCACAGCATCTGTGATCTGATTTTTGGTATACTACGAGAGTGGGAAGGGAAAAACACACTCTTTTCTCCCATACATTAAACACCAAAACACATTTAAACAATTCATCCTTTTTCTTATGTTTAATGGGCATTAATAAAAATATGATTGAAGGCATATAGGATATTTGCAGTCTCCAAAAAATCCTCTTTTTGGAGTTAAGGGACACAGGAAGTCTTTAACCTTTGAGTTATACTGCTGCCTACAGAAGGATTAGACATAGCCAAACTAAAAACTGTGCGCCAGACCAGGACAACTCCTACTAACGGTATGCCTCACTTTTGTAACAAAGCAGTATCGAGAGCATAATCATAAACTCAGAGAGGTGGAACCTGTGTTCTTCAATGGACTCCAAGGAAAGTGAGAAGTGAAAGTACTGTGAGTAAAACATCCCTCTGAGGCACAAAGGAAGTCTTTAAGCCTCGTACACACGATCAGATTTTCCGCAGACAAAGCATTTTGTCCGAAGGGCGTTGGCCGGGAACTTGTCTTGCATACAAACGGCACACAATTGTCGGCCAACAAACATGAACGTAGTTACGTACTACGTCGTTTTTCAGCTCTTTAGCGCCACCCTTTGGGCACCTTCTGCTAATGTTGTGTTTGGTAAGCATTGCTTCTGAGCATGCGTGTTTGTATTTTGGACTTTTGTCTGACGGACTTGTGTACACACAATCGGAAAATCTGACAACAGACCGTTGTCCACGGAAAATTTTAAAGCCAATTGAAAATCCGACAATTGTCCAATGGAGCGTACAAATGGTACAGGCTGTCAACACACAATTCCCGTCGGAAAATCCGATCGTGTGTACGAGGCTTTAGGGACATCCAAAAGCATTCCAAGTGAGGGGCAGGCAACACAGCAAACAAAAAATAAAAAATCACTCACAAGATACTACCTACAACTCAGGGAGCTGCCTGAAGGACCTTACATCTGGAGCGAACTTCGGATGAGGCTGTAAGGTCCTCCAAGGAGACCTTCGAGAACGTGTGAACAAAAGACCAGGTTGCAGTCTTTTTTTAAATCTGAGAAACAGATGCTCGATGGTGAAAAGTCTATCAAACACGCCCAGATTTCCAATCAGGACTCTAAGAATTGAACAGACTCTAATATTAGGGGAGAACATAATTCCAGGCTGCATATATTGGTGCAATTTGAATGTACACTACAAGAGGCCCCAGAACAGTTAGCAGAATGTGAGCTGGGGGAACCGAGTAGAGAGCGATGTCCCCTCCATTTCTAAAATCAGATTTGGTGCAACCACTTTGCAGTAAAGCAAGTGCTCGGGGTAAAAGGCAGGGCCTTAGGTACTCACGAGAGGTGGTAGCAGGTGAGGGTTAGATGGCAGAAGATGACTAAAAGGCAGAAGGAAATGATCAAAGATTGAATTTCCATGTGGTTCTTTGAAGCAAGAGCATCTATATGAAGATGCTGTACGGCAGGAAAGAGAACATGCGCACTACACTCCACCCAATGGATGACATTACCACTCCCCTCTTCTGTGACAAAACTGGCAGGAAAAAGGATTGACGGTGCCCAGCAATCCATATAACCAAGTTAGCCCTCAGTGCTTGGCCTGACCAGGCTTTTTATTAAAATTTGTCTTCAGAGATAGGGCAATGCCAATGGATGACCTGCAGACTGCTCTACAGCTGTTACCAAAAGTAAAGCTGGCGAGCTAGCGGGCTAAATGAAACAAAATAACAAGATCCTCCATCCACACAAATGAGGTGGATGGAGGAATGTTGCCCGCCAGGGCGTTGTATTCTGACAGTGGCACCCACCGCTGGTAAAATATACTGATCAGCAGCTGCAGCTGATGGTCAATAAAAGTTTACCAACAATCAACTTCTGTCAAGAAGGGGAACCCACACACTGAAATTAAGTCTAGTGGGGATTTTAGTCAAACAGTGTATAGCCAGGCTTAGTCTTAACCCAGAACAGCTGTAGAAAATACATCAATCCCCCTAGGACACTAGGAAAAGATTAGGCGTGCTAGCAGTGGAAGGGGTTGTCCCGGGCTGGCCTACATTTTTTTTTTTGCTTGGCAGCATCCAATCCTGCTGTAGGTGGCAGTTTTACCCAAAAGTTAAACACTTCCTTGCCCTAAATGGACAAGAAAAAAAACGTTTTTTCAATTTGCAAAAAATGTATTCTCCTGAAGTATTTATGTTAGCAGAATCTGTATCCTAACTATATTCCTAAAAATAGCACACACCTAATCGAACACTTTAAGTGAAAAATGGGTCAGAGCCTTCACACTTTTCACTATACAGTAGTGCCCCGTACACACGATCCGAATATCGTACGACAGATCGTACGACTTTTTTCGCTTAATAGTCGCAAGTAAAATTAAATAGGCTATTAAAGTCACGAAAATTCTCGTACGACAGAAAAAAAAAAAATCGGAAGTGATGTCATGTGTTGTAATGTATTTGTATTGTATTTTCGGACGACAACTGTACTGACTAAACGAAAATCGTACGATCTGGTATCGTACGAGGAAAATTTTCGTGCATGTCCGATAAAATAATATCGGATGAACTGTCATGATCGGCTCTCGAAGCTCTGTACTAACGGTCCGATAATCATACGATTCTTCCTCGGACGACATTTTTCGTACGATATTCGGATCGTGTGTACGGGGCTTAGGTCCCCTACATACAAACCTTCGAGTTGCAAACTTTCAAAGATGCGAACAAGTGTTTGCACAGTTTTTTTTTTTCCAATCAACCCAGTGGGCTGAATGAAAAAAAAATGACAGATCGCCGTACCAACAAAAGCAATGTTGGTACAGCAATCTGGCCAGCTGTGCGATTGTGTTCTAACAGGGGATATCCACCGCCAGAACACACCAATTAGCGCTTCCAGCCTTTGTCTGCAAGCACTGATCTTTGTTGGACTTATGAACAAGTTAAACTTACGAATGAGCTCCCGGAACGGAACTCATACGTAAGTAAGTAGGGACTTATTGTACACCCTTACATTTACCTTCCTCACACCTCTGGCGTACCAGTCAGCTCCCAGAGTGAGTAAAGAATGCCCTGTAAAAACTATGATTTGCTCCAGTGTCAAATGCTTTTCCATACCCAGGAAATAAAGGTGACAGGTCTGAACTGCACAGCAGTGGCAGAAATGAGCTGCTGTGGAGCGAGGGGGAAGAGGGACGAGACAAATGTAAACCTATTCATTTGACCAATAAATGTTTGATTTAAAACTGCACATAGGCAGAAAAAAGCAGTTTAACAGAAATACAGAAGAGATCGAAAATGTAACAAAAACTCTACACAACATGAAAACTTTTGGTCTGAAGTTGCTTATTCTAATGCCGCGTACACACGATCGGTTTTTCTGATTAAAAAAAAACTGATGGACTTTTTTCATCGGACAAACCGATCGTGTGTGGGCTCCATCTGTCTTTTTTTTTGGAAAAAAAAAACGATAGCAAATTCCGATCGTCTGTGGGGAACTCCATCGGAGAAAAAATCCACGCATGCTCAGAATCAAGTCAACGCATGCTCAGAAGCATTGAACTTCATTTTTCTCGGCTCTTCTGAGTGTTTTACGTCACAGCGTTTGGGACGGTCAGATTTTTGACTGATGGTGTGTAGGCAAGACTGATGGAAGTCAGCTTCATCGGATTTCCGATGGAAAAATCCATCGGATTTTATTCCATCGGGAATCCGATCGTGTGTACAGGGCATAAGTCTAGCATTTTGGTGGTAAAGGTGTTACGATTCTGCTCTAGAGAAGCAAAAACACTACAGGTTAGTCATTAAAGCTGCAGACACCAATGACCTTTTTTGTAACAATAGTATTCATTGAGGACGACATTCTACAGCACTGTGCGGAACTAGATTACCTTGTTCTTCATGAACTTTGAGTGACTGCGATAGACCTCCATTTGTTTTATCTCCTCCTCGCGCTCTTCAGTAGTCAAGGCTCCGTTGGACTTTAGCATTTGGATCTCATCCTCCATATCCCTCAGACCTCGCTCCATCGATGTGATCTTAGAGTCCTACGGGGAAACAATGCCATGACTACGAATTTCCAGAGTGGCTTATACTACTCTATTAGACCGCTAGGACTAGCTATAGGGATCACCTTACCAAATTTAGGACAATCTGATGGCAGAATTGACTATGGGAAACGTTCAGTAGCGTATATATCCACCTTCTTGTATACTACAGAAAAACTCTACATTGAAGAGTGGCCTAACCCAATGCATCACAAAGCGAATGTCCTGGAGCACTGGTAGTACACATACTCACTGCAGGTGGATCTCGGAATGACTGGGGAAGTAGGAGTAGGACAATATTATGGCATAAGTTCCCTCTGGCATCACTTAAGAGTGGTTGTTAGAAGGAGAACGTTTTAACCAAAAGATGGGATGGGTCTTTTTTGCAAATCCACTTAATAGAATCTCAATCCAGAAAAGGCAGAGTTGTTAGCACAAACAGGAAGAAGCTCACTGGATTTCTGGCAGATCAGGAATTTTTCTGCACTTGTAGCATTTTTAAAGGAAGAAAATCAAAGAACGTGGTCATACATCTTTACTGCAATAGGACTTGTTGATCCTGCCAGAAAGCAGTTTCCCTTCATTTGTTGAGGTGTCAACACTGATGCACCATCATCAAAACTGCCATCAACATTATTACCCACACGCCTGCAATCCTCTGCTGGACCACAGGCATATGTGCCAACGCAGCCAAGGTTACCATGTTCTAGTGTATTATCTGCCCCAACCCTTATAAGGGGAAACCAAGTGTAGGTTACTGTCTGCACGTCACAGCACAGTGACATATAAGCGCCGCTGTAACCTACCGTGTTAGACTGAACGTGCCTTGAAATAGTGGCGTTGCATTTCAGATAAGCGACAGATTAAGGCTTTATTTGGATGCATGAAAAATGAAATGATAAATGAAGTTTTGAAAGCATAACTTTTACTTAAAGTGAACCTATATATATCAGCAAGTACACATGAGCTGCTGCAGACACCTGACCATCACCATCATCATAAAAAGGAGCTTTCTGACGATCCCACTGAAAAACCATAAGCATTACTTTGATGTTAGATCACCTTTGCGTCTAAGACAGCATTCATTCTTCTGGAAAAGCTTTCCATAATATTTTGGAGTGGGTCTGTGGGACTTTGTGCCCATTTGTGAGGTCAGATTATGATGTTGGGCAAAAAGACCCAGCTCACATTTTGCTTTACAATTCATTCCAAAAGTGTTCAGCAGGGTTGAAGTCAGGCCTCTGTGCACTTGAGTTCCTCCACACCAAACTGCTCAATATCTTAATGAAGCTAGCTTTGTGCACGGGGGGGGGAAACCATATGAAAAGGTCTTCCCCACATTAACATTACCCATCGCTGGAAACACCTGAACTCCATACATTTGGAGGGGTGTTCACATACTTTTGGCCATACAGTGTACCTTTATCTCTCTGAAATTGTCTCGAGAGCCCCTCTGAGGCAGTCAGTATGCCAATATCAACTTCAAACTCTGGACTTTGGGAGGTCTTCACTAGTCAGAGTGGCCCAGAGGGATGCAGGGAAGGAGGCTACTCTGTAGTCGGAGTAACATGTAATTGAGCTCCTCTCTCCCAACTCTCAGGGGCATTAGAGATATAAAATAATGTCTGGTACACACTACTAGTGTCTCCGGTTAGAGCCGTTGTTCTAACGATCTGACATTAGTACAGCGATCTCCCCCACTGAGCTGTTGTGTTCTGACAGGGGGAAGGCCCCCCAGCCAGAACACTCCGTTCAGTGCTCTCCGTCATTGGCGGAGAGCGCTAATCAGGAGCCGGTCGGTTGCTGGTTTTCCAGCATGATCATCCAACAAAAGCCTTCTGTCGGATAGGGTGCCATACAGAATGTTGGCTGGTTTTTATTGAACCGGCCGATGTTGCCGACATTTGGTCCGTGTGTATGGGGCTTGAGGAACATGCAGGGACCTTAAATTTACATAGGTCAGCCTTACATTTGTGTTCTGAGCACAGGTCGGCTTTAAAGCTGAACTTGAGGCAGATATAAAACATACAACTTAAAGCAGCTTTACAATTATCAATAATCATTACATGTATTTTGTAAATGCAAAAGTATAAGTACCTAGATTTGATTGGTTTCAGTGTTTTGAAGCCTTTGTATAGTAGAGCTCAAATTGAGAAAAGGAAAAAGCAGCTCACATGTGCTGCAGTGCCCATATGTTAACAAAACATGTTGATAGGAGGGGAGAGCATTGTGAGTCGAGCTCATCTGTTTGCTGCGTCTCCATTCGTTGTCTAGTCACAGGCTGGGGGAAGAACGCAACCTGTAAAAATGTTATCTAAAGCTGATCTGCAGGATAAGGAAGTATTGTGCAAAATACATGAGGCATGTGTATTCATAACTGAATCTTGGTGTATTTTGTGCATTTCTTCCAGATCTGTGCAGTAATCCAGTGTGAAACTTTGCATCTGTGCAGAAACTTCCTATAATAAAGAACGGTCACTGCTGCTCTTTCCTTATGCAGGGTGACTGGTCTTGTATCCGCCTCCTCCTGTAGTTTTTTGCAGGCAACCTGTAGTGGGTTAAACCGACCTTTAGGAATGGCAGAGCTGGTTGGAGAGGGTGGGCACAGTCAGGCACTTTTGATGAGTGCCCGACAGAGTTCCCACAGTTCTATTAATCCACACTGCACCGGGAGATTACAGCAGCAAGGTCAGAAGGGCATCATAAGATGAAGATTTCAACTAAACCAGGACAGAGCAGCACAAGGGGCATTCATACTGAAGGTAAGTAATATCCCTTGAACTCATTTTTTTAAAAGTAAACCTAGACTTTATGAGATTATGACAACACAACCGGAACTATGGAAACTAACTCAAAGCTTCATGAATCTATATTTCTCATAAAATAAAATAAAAATACACAATATACAAAAGCAAAGCCTTTGACAAGATTGCATCCGATTACACACAGCCGCCACGTGTTCTTGAATGCCCAAAATTTTCCAGCATGTCAGTAATTGTTCCTTGTGAACCCAGGTAAGAAACTTTCATTACATAAATTTGATAAACTGCCTCAGCAGGGGACAATAGAATAGGAGGAAGAAACCCTCAAATTTAAGTTACTGAAAAAAATGATTTCTATAAAAGGATCACCAGACTGATGATAAAAAAATGTTTAATTTTATTCACTGTGTAAGCTACAAAAACCATTCACTAATAAAAAAAGATAGGGTGATGTGATAGAGCTGCTTAATAACGCTAGGTAAAATTGTGTGAGTGGACAATATATCACATCAAACAAACCAAAATCTTCAATAAACCATCATACAAAGCATAAAACTATCCAAGTGAAATAAAGTTATTAAATATTATATTAAAGAAATATATTATTAAAGATATTTAAATATTATTATATTAAAATATACAATCCCAAAAATAGTCTACACAGCTTGGTGCTCAAAAACAAAGTCAAAGTCTTCATATAAATAACTACAGTGAACGTAGCTCTTTAAGTCTTCTCAGTGCTCCATCGCATAACAGAAACTGTGCACCGTCACCTTGTGAAATGCACACTCACCTTCATACAAGCTCCAGAATAGGGCCAGCTAGGCAATATAGAACATCACTTCCAAAGACCAAGTAGTAATCTTCCACTCTATAGATCCTTGGGTGATTTGGTTTTTCCCAAAATAAATGGTCCCTTATAGCTCTCAAGGTAAAAGGAAAAGGAAATCCAATAGTGCAGTACCTTTAGTTAATTTATACATAGATGAGCCGGTTCAACTTAAGAAATGCACTCACATTTATTCAAGACAAAACAAGCATAAAACCATAGCAGCATAGCATCAAACACGAGCAGTATCTCAAGTATCCTTAAGGTAATACGCACACCGCCTGGTTCCACCTCTGCGAGTTACGCCACTCTCACACGTGGCTTCGTCAGGAGGTAAGGCGAGCGGCTGTGGCAGGTGTGTTATATAGCGATCGATAAGCAACACCGTAATCGCCGATCTGGTTCGCGCATGCACCTTAAGTCCGAGCTGTCAGAGAGCTTGCGCATGTGCACTAGTGTAAGTATTTTTTTTAAATACAATTTTTCAAAATGCAATTACCGGTATATAGAATTTGAATTTAGTTTAAATGTGCTGTATATTGTTTTATATGTGTTAACTTTTATGTGCTAAGATTGCCCCAATGATCAGAGTATTGTTGTTTTTAATACGTTTTTATCAAGTAATTTGCCAAATGTAACAATATATGAAGTATTATGAGTATTTCATTTATTGGTTTTAATGTGAGAAGCCTTATGCCTGCAGCGCCGTGGTCTCCTATTCGGCCATTTTATTGACGTCCTGCTGGGTTAGACACTATCAGCAGTATGATGCGAGTTTATACTAGTGCACATTCGCAAGCTTTCTGACAGCTCGGACTTGCAGATCGACAATTACGGTGTCACTTACTGATCACTATATAACACGCCTGCCACAGCCCCTCAGTTTACCTCCTAACAAAGCCACGTGTGGGAGTGGCGTAACGCACAGAGGTGGAGCCAGGCGGCATGGGTTACTGGAAAGATACTGTGAGCTACTTTCTGCGTTTGATGCTATGCTGCTATGATTTTATGCTTTTTTTGTCTTAAATAAATGGGAGTGCATTTCTTAAGTTGGGCTGGTTAGTTTATGTATACATTCATTAACCAACGGTACTGCACTATTGGATTTTCTTTTTCTTTTACCTTGAGAGGTATAAGGGACCATTTCTTTGGAGGAAAACCAAACCACCCAAGGATCTATAGAGTGGAAGATTAATAATTGGTCTTTGGAAGTGATGTTCTATATTGCCTAGCTGGCCCTATTCTGGAGCTTGTATGAAGGTGAGTGTGCATTTCACAAGGTGATGGTGCACAGTTTCTGTTATGTGGTGAAGCACTGAGAAGATTTAAAGAGCTACACGCACTGTAGTTAAAGTGGAAGTAAACCCTCCTATCATTTTCAGGCAAGGAAGCTGCCATCTTGGCCTCTGTTTAAACTTCAACTGCCATGATGCTGCACATGTGATCAGTTATGACACCAGCCATTGGATGGTTTGACAGTTTGGTTGAGAGCACAACCAATGTGGCAGTTGGCATTTCCGGCATGCCGGGAACGTAACTGCTTTTTGAAACTGTTAAATCGATGGGTTTACTTCCGCTTTAATTATTTGAAGACACACTTTGACTTTGTTTTTGAGCACCAGGCTGTGCGGACTATTTTTGGGATTGTTTTTTCCATTTTTTATTCACATATACTAAACTAAATTTATATATTTTTTCACTTAGATAGTTTTATGCTTTGTATGATTTATTGAAGATTTCTGTTTGTTCGATGTGATATTATCTACACACTTTTTTTGAAGTCCATTCACACAATCTACCTAAAGTTATTGAGCAGCACCACAACTATTCATGTGTACTGTAGGCACTTAAGTTGTATGTGTTCTGTTTGTCTATAAAACTTGCAATAAAAATAATTTTCCAAAAAAAATAAAAGTTATTGGGCAGCGCTATCACATGACCATATCTCTTTTTTTGCATGTTATTTGGGAACACATATAGTGATAGCAGCAGCCACCCACTATTGTCAGGCTTAGGTGTCAGCGCACAACACATACATTACTTTTAGTTTAAAAACCATTCCCTACACTCTAGTTTGTTCAATAAAGTCCTACAAAGTTAAAGAACAAATGGGAAGGCCGGCCGTAGGCTGGCCTGAGTTTGTAGGAGGAGTCGGGGGTATTTAAACCCTCCCTCCTCCTCCTTACTCCCACGGCCGAACCCTTCTTGTTTGTGTATGCGACGACGCTGTGTGTGACGTCATCTTCAGGCGCCGGCTTCGTGCTCCACGAGGCTCCAAGGACTCGGCGCTTCTTTCACCAGCTCGGCTCGGCTTACAGCGACAGGAATCGCCTCCTTGCTCCGCTCGGCCGTTTTCGGAAGGGGTCGTCTCCTCGCTTTATCTCCGCTCGGCGGATCGTTGCAGGCCCTCGGTGTCACCTCGTTGGCGGTACAGGTATCGGTGGGAAGGGGGGGTGGTGTGTGCGGCAGCATCAGATCGATGGTAGGAGGGGGGGGGTGTGTTTTTGTTTACTACACAGCATGTCGTCTGGGGGGGGGGTGATGGTTGCTGCATCTGGTCATTGTCAGGAGGGGGTTGTTTTGCGGCTGCATTTCTTTGTTTTGCAGGGGGGGGGGGTGTTGCTGCAGCTCATGTTGCAGGGGGGGGTGTACTGCCTACATCATGCCTTCTGGCAGGGGGGGGGTTGGTTGCTGCAGCACATGTCATTTTTGTAGGGGGGGGGGGGGGCGTTTGCACATCTGACAGTGCCACTCATCATGTGGGATTTTCGGTGGGCATGCCCACACACGGTGCAATTTCTGCACTAGGCTGCGTCACGTGACTTTTCCCTGCGTTTTGACTTGGGGTGGCAGGGTTGTCTTTGGGGCATGTGGGGGAAGCTCACATGTGCGGTTCCTGTCATTTTCCTCCACAGTCATTTGATGCATGTATCTGTCATTTCTTTTTCTCCCCTTTTAGGACGTTAACGAGTTTTACGTTTGCATCAGAGTCTGTGTTTTCCTTTTCAGGTTGTTTCAGTAAGTGTCATGCATTTCCGTGTCGGGTCTTGGTGGCTGGTCAGGGGGGGGGGGGGAGGGTTGTAGTCCCACTGCGGGGTCACCCACCACGTTTGTGGGTGTCAACGGTTTGAGATGTTCGTTTTTAATTGACTTGGTCAGTGGCAAGCCTCCTCAACCGTTTGGGTTTTACGTTGTTTCTCTTCCATGCGTTACATGGTACGTTCATGCATGGCCTGACACGTTTTCAGGTCTCGTAGGGGGGTTCTGTTTGCTGGGCTTCATCTGTGACTTTGGTCCTTGTCCTGGGGTTCTGATTCGCTTTCAGTTCCAATTCGTTCGTTTTATTTCAGGGCTGCTAGGCGCCAGACGCAAGGTTTCTCGTTGGGTTGAGAATTCCCAGTGCAGGTAAGTCCGGGTTCTAGGCGTCATGCTCTCCTTTTCTCGTTTTCACTTGAGGGGCAATCGCCACTATGGTTACCTATTTCGTTAGGTCTTAGCGGGTTGAGTTGTTCGTTTTTAATTGACTTGGGGCAAGTCTCCTCATCCGTTGGCTCAATCTCTCGTTTTTAAATTGGTGGTATCTGTTATTTCTTTTAATCATTAGACCTGTCACGTTTCAGGTTCTGGGGGGCCTGAGTGTGCGTTGTTAATTTATCTGCGACCGCAGGTGACTCGGCCCTCTTAGTCGGGGGGGGGGGAGGGGGTGATCATTCTGGGCCAGGTTAGGGTTGGTTAGGTTTAAAGAGGAGGTTGGGTGTTGGGGAGTCAGCGTTATTGGTCTGTGGTGAGTTCTGCCAGGCTGTTTTCATTTGTTTCGATTGTTTTAGGTCATGTCTCAGGCAGCGGACATTGAGGATTTCGCCTCCGTTTCCCCTTCTTCAGCGAGGGGGTCAGTGCAGGGCGGCACACCTTCCTTGAGGTCCTGGACGGTTCCGAGGTTGATCGCGGAGTTGCGGCTCAGGGGCATCTCTCACTCAGCTTCAGCTCAGAAAGCAGAACTTTTTAGACTTTTGTTCCCCTCCTCTGTGAGTTCTGATGCAGAGCAGGTCACCCTGCGTGCCATGGCCGCATCCCTATCTCAGATCCACTCCACCCTCAGCTCTCTGGCGGGCTCTTTTCAAGATTTAAGGGCCAGAGTGGAGATTCTGGAGGCTGATCCTGTTCCTGCTGTGGTGGATCTGGTTGTCCCTGGGGTCGCGGCAGGGCCCGAGGTCCCTGTGGTTCCTGGGCCTTCATTGTCAGGTACCAGTACCAGTGTCCCTTCCGTCACCCCAGCCCATTTCATTCCAGGGAACATCCGGAAAGACATCCTTGATGGGAAGGATGTCAACCTGGCATCCTTATTAATAGCCACTCACGATGTGGCTGACAATAAGTCGTATGCCTGTGGGGACGTTTCTGTCATCATCAAGTCCAGGGACCACAGGTTGAACCGCAAGCTCTCTATCCCCGAGTTCGTGTTGGCGTTCAGCTTGTTCAGAGACATCATCTGCTCGGCGAGTCCCCATAGGAGAGAGGAGCTGGACCACTATCTTTATGCGGTGGTGGAGTTGGGTCACAAGTTTGTTGGTACGGCGTTTTATGATTACCACCGATCATTCTCCGCCAAAGCCGCCGCCTTGTTGGCCCAGCATCAGGTAGTGGCAGCCTGGGGCAGCGTAGATACGGAGCTGTTCTGCCGTCATTTTGCGGGGTTGAGGTCACCAGTCTGCGCCACCTGCCAGTCATCGTCACACACGGCTTACTGGTGCCCCAACGCGGAACCTCCGGTTCTACCAGGCACTTCCAGAGCCTTCCCCGCTTCACTACCAGCACCTACCCAGGCGGCTACCGTGGACAAATTGGGTCGGCCCATCCAGTATCTGGGGAGGTCACCTATTTGTAACAATTTTAACCACGGTGTGTGTAATTATAGTCAGTGCCGGTTGTTGCACATCTGCTCAGGCTGTTTCAGGGCCCATCCTAAATCATCCTGTTCGCTTAGGCAAGGCAAGCACAGCTGACTGAGCCGCGTCAACATTGGGTTTTTGCAGGACTGCTTGTCCTCTCACCCTTCCACTGAGCTATGCCCCTTTTTGGTGGAAGGTTTCACACGGGGCTTCCATACCGGGTTCATCACCTTGCCGTTGGTCACATTCGAGAGTCCCAACCTTAGGTCTTGTGAAGTGGATGTGGGGGCGGTGGACACCTTACTCCAGTCCGAACTTGACAAGGGGTTTGTCATCGGTCCTTTTTCCATGTCTCCATTTCAGTGTTGGAGGGTCAATCCGCTGGGGTTGGTCAAGGGGAAGTTTTCTAATAAATTAAGATTGATTTACGACTTGTCCGCCCCTCATTGCTCCGCTGTGCCTAGTCTTAATTCGTTAATCCCGTCTGAGGAGTTTTCCTTGAGATATGCTTCTGTAGACCAGGCCATCCAACAGATCATCAAGGTTGGGCGGGGGGCTTGGCTGTCCATGGCAGACATAGCTGACGCTTTCAAACTCCTCCCGATCATGCCGTCACTCTGGCAGTGGCATGGGGTAAAGTGGAGAGGTTTGTACTATTTTGCCACCAGACTCACTTTCGGGTCCAAGAGTAGTCCATGGTTGTTTGATGTTTTTGCCCAAGCTCTCGAATGGATTCTCATCCATGTAGAGCATTGTCATGAGGTCATTCATTATCTGGATGACTTCCCCCTCATTGAGAGTCCTCAGCAAATCCCCACTGATTTGCAGAAGTTGCTGGCGGTTTTTTCGGCACTCAACGTGCCTCTGGCAACCAAGAAGTTGGAGGGCCCGACATCAGCACTCACCTTTTTGGGGATTGTCCTGGACACCGAATCCTTGCTGGCCAGGCTTCCGGCAGACAAACTCACCAGGATCAGGGAGTGTATCCATGCCTTTTCAGTCTCGCAGGTCTGTACCAGGGTGGAATTGTTGTCTCTCTTGGGCATGTTGAATTTCGCCATGCGGATCATTCCGCAGGGGAGATCCTTCATTTCCAGGTTGTTGGCATTGTTGCCAGCAGCCCCGGATTCAGATTCACGGGTCAAGCTGGATGCTGCGGCGTTGGCTGACCTTCGCATGTGGGACGAGTACCTCCGGTGTTGGAATGGGGTCACCATGTTCATTCCGGCGGAGTCCAGTTCCTCCCCTCAGGTTGGAACTGACGCGGCAGCCACTGTGGGCTATGCGGCCATTTTTGGCACCCACTGGTTGGCAGGGCCTTGGCCAGATGACATGTTGGCCATCCCAGGGTTCACGGATTCATCTGCCTTATTTGAAATTTTTCCCATAGTGGCTGCAGCTTGGGTTTGGGGTAGTTCGTGGTCAGGGCAGACGGTGGTTTTCTCCACGGACAATCAAGCAGCCATGGAGATTATCACCAAAGGCCGATCACGGTCCTTGGTCATCATGTCTTTCGTTCGTAGGTTAATTTGGTTATCCCTGCAATATCATTTTCACATCCAGTGTAAGTTCATCAGTGGGGTGGACAATGTGGCGGCTGATGCGCTGTCCCGGCTTAACTTTCCGTCATTTTACCAGCAGGTCCCGAATGCCGACGCATGTGCCACGCCGTCCCCGCAGGCTTCCCTTCTGATGCTGGATTAAACTCCCATTGGCTGGAGGCGGCAGCCTTAGTCGGGGCGTCATTGTCGGTCAACACTAGGAAGGCTTACACCTCAGCTTGGAAGTCCTTTCAGGTTTTCCAGGCACAGCACCCGTGTGATAACTGCCCTGATGTCCGTTACTTGTTGGCTTTTGTTGCTTACTGTCATACCAAACTCAGGTTGTCTCATGGCACCATCAAAACATATCTGGCCGGGGTTCAGCACCATTTGTCCTTGCAGGATCCAAATCGGCTCTCCATTTTCTCTGCCCATGCCATCAAGGCTGTTTTGAGGGGCATCCGGAGGAGTTGTCCTCCGACCACCATCTGCAGACTCCCGGTCACGGGGCATATTTTCCGGAGTATGTCTGATTTGCTGGATGCGCTGCCTTTTGGGAGGCTTCTCAGCATGGTGCTCAAGGCGGCCATTTACCTGGCTTTCTTTGGGTTCCTCAGGCCAGGTGAGTTTTCCCGTTCCGGGCCTGGTTCCCGGACCCTCACGAGAGGACAACTGGTCAGGCACCCGAACTGTTACATTTTACACCTATCAGCTTGCAAGACTCAGCAGTTCGGGGCTGGCACGGATGTTTCGTTTTTCAAGACCGGCGGTGCGTGGTGCCCGGTGTTGGTGTTGGATCAGCTCATGGTGCTGATCGGCGACAAACCCAGGGACAGTCCCTTGCTTCCTTTCCCGGTGGCTCCCCTCACAGCATCACAGTTCTCCAAACACTGCCGCACGTTGTGGTCCAACCTGGGTTTGAACCCGGCTAGTCTGTCGGGTCACTCATTTAGGATTGGGGCGGCCTCTGCGGCTTCACGCCAGGGGATCCCTGCTCATGTCATCAGGAAGTTGGGGAGGTGGAATTCAACTTGTTTCAGCAGATACATACCGGATCCTCAGGTGGAGATGGCTCGTGCGTTCATGCATCTGACTGACTGATTGATGTTTTGTTACGGCAATAAAATCTGTTACTACTCACTCTAGTGTCCTCTTTTTTGGCCCCTTTTAGGCATACCGACCACGTGACCTTTGGCACACTCCAGGTCTTGTTCATATGTCATTCTCCACGTTCGTTACCCATGTCTCACGCAGAGACTCTGACTACAAAGGGCAGTAATCTACCTTGACTATTCTGTGTGGATGCCATGCATTTCCCTTACAGAGTATGCATCTATACAAGTACAACAACCCTTGCTTGTTTTAAGGAGATTGCTACTGCTTTCTTTACTATACAGCTTATGGTCTTCCAAAAACATATAATGCAGCCATATGAATAGTAGAATATAAATATATATATTAGGGCTGTGGAAATTAACTATTAATTCCTCGATGAATCGATTACGTTTTTTGATCGATAAAAATTCTTTTGATCCGTACTCACCTCTCCGCCGGCTTCCGGGTCTTCAGGGAGTTCCGTCGGAGATCCGGTGATGCCACGGACACTGGTGGGGCTTGCCATGTCCATCTGAGAGGGCTCCTTTGCTGTGCCTTCATATCTGCATGCCGGCGGGACCTTACTATCTGCCACAGGCAAGGGCTGTTACACTTCCCTCTATCAACCTGGGATTATACAGCCATTCACTGGGAGATTTGATAGTTCCCTTCACGGGACATCTACATGCCGATGGACTGATGTTAACCCCTCCTCATCTGGATTCAGCAGTGGTATCGTTGTACACATTTTTATACCAGTATCATACTTAGCTACATGTTTTTATGACTGCTTTTGCTACCGTTTGGTATTACTCGCACCATTTTTACAGTTTATGTAGCTACATCGATTTCATCTCCAGTGCAATATTTATTTTGTTACCTACTTGAAGACTATAAAAGTTTTAACGCTATTCCCATCGAGCACTGCCTTGTGTGTTTTTTGTATCCTGATATCCATTTTTCCAGTGGTTGGTAGCTGCACTGGGAATCAGCCTGCAAGGAGATCAGCTAAAAGTAGTTGGATCTGTATGTGCGTTATAATTAATCAAAATTAGTCGATTAATCGAATAAAAAAAAAACGATTAATCGAACCCAAAATTTTTAATCAGTAACAGCCCTAATATATACTGTATATATATATATATATATATATATATATATATATATATATATTGTGACAGCAGGAAGGTAAAGTCACCTGGTTGCATCCAGGGGGGTAGATATATTTCGCCCAGATTCAGGCTTTACGCCGACTTATACAACTAGGTGGAGAGTTGTATAAGGCTAGTGGGCTCATGGATGACTCATACCTCTAGGGAGAGTGTGGGGCGTCGTGCAGACAGAGATGAGGAGACCAGCTGAACCTTGTCAGCTCATTTAGGCCTCTATAAGAACTCCCAGCTTCATTAGATGTTAGCTCATGCCTGGAACCAGACCTGTGTGGACTGTCTAGGGAGAGTGAACCCCTGTGCGGTGAGAAAAAGCCTGTGTGGCTATTTGCTTGGACATTTAAAACCAGGGACTTAGGGACTAAGACAGCACTAGGCTGATCCCAGTTGTTAGTTAGGAAACCTGTATGTTTAGTCAGAGGTCAACTTGACCAGGATTTATTTTGGTTATGTTTCTTTTGCTTTGCTGTGTTTTGTCACTGTAAATAGAAAATAAACCGCCCCTTTTTGATTTTGAAAACCACAACCTCCGTTTGCTGGGCCTGTTTTGTGTGGGGAGCCCATCCCGGGGGTCACACACACCCGCTGCCGAGCTAACCCCCTCACAGTTGGTGGAGAACCAGTGGCAGTTTTTTTTTAAGCCAGCATGGAGGAGATACTGAAACAGCTGGCTCTAGCAAATGCCAATCAACAGCAGACAAATGCAGGTTTGCAAATGAGCCTTGCAGCCCAGCAGCAAGCTCATCAACAGAGCCTTGCAGCCCAGCAGCAAGCTCACCAACAGAGTCTGGAAGCTCAGCAACAAGCCCAGCAGCAATCTGAGGCCCGCTTCATAGACCTGTTACAGAAGCAAGAGCAGAGACTACAACAAATGGAAGCAGTAATGCAGCAACGTCCGCAGACCAGTGAGGAAAGCCGTCCCACTAATACCGCGTCCTTTGGGGTGAGTCGTTTATTGACAAAAATGACTGGAGAGGATGATCCAGAGGTATTTTTGACCACATTTGAAAGGACCGCTGAAAGAGAAAAGTGGCCTGAGGAGCAGTGGGCTGGACTGGTGGCTCCTCTGTTAACTGGTGAATCGCAGAAAGCTTACTATGACCTAGAGCCTAACCAAGCAAAAGACTATGTGATGCTAAAAGCTGAAATTTTGGCAAGGCTGGGTGTCACCCAGGCTGTCCGGGCTCAGCGTGTGCATAACTGGACTTTCCAGCTTGGAAAACCCCCCAGGTCTCAAATGTATGATCTCATTCACCTGAGCAGAAAGTGGCTACAGCCAGAGACTTTGTCCGCACCAAAGATTGTGGAACGTGTTGTAATGGATCGGTTTTTGAGAGCCCTTCCTACTGCCATCCAAAAGTGGGTAAGCCATGGAGACCCAGAGACGGCCGATGGTCTTGTGGATCGTGTGGAGAAATACTTGGCTACAGAGAACCTGACGGCCTCTTCCAGAGACACTCGGACTTTCCACCCTAAGACCAGACCATCCCCAGGGGCGGATAAGAGGATTCCAAGGGGTGAGGGTGGAGAGAGTGAGAGGGTGGGAGCTCTACCCCAAGTTTGGCGAGAACAGCCTGGGAAATCAGCGGCTCAAGAGGCGGCAAGAAGGATCGTTTGCTACCGCTGCCGGCAAGCGGGACATATTGCAGCCAATTGCCCGGTTGTGGAGGAACCCATGCAGTGTGACTTTCTGACGGGCAGACGTCAGTCGCTGTGTGCGACAGTCGCATGCACTGCCATTCGAGGAACTGAGAAACATTTATGCAAAATGTGTGTTAATGGTAGAAATGTTGTGGTATTGCTGGATTCAGGTAGCCTTGTGACCCTGATAAAGGCTGAGTTAGTTAAAACAGAGGTCTCTGGGAATAGCAAGGTAGCTGTTATTTGTGTGCATGGGGACACCCGAGAGTATCCAGTGACTACAGTGTGTTTCGAGACCCCCAAAGGTACCCTCTCTCATCCAGTGGGCTTAGTATCTCAGTTACCGCATGACGCCATTGTGGGAAGGGATTTTCCGAAGTTCTGGGAACTGTGGGATGATCCTGAGCCCCTCACTGGTGCCCCTATGTACCAGGAATGTGATAGCCAGAACTCCCCTGAGAGTGGTGAGGACTCTCCGGAATTTCCCTTATCAGTATTGGCAGGGGAGACTCAAGAAACTGGAGAGGAGCCCACCTCCTCAGACGAAAACCTACCGTCTGTGGAGTTTTCTGATCTTGAGGTTCACAGGGAAAACTTTGCCACAGAACAGTTGAAAGACCCCGCCCTAATAAAGGCACGGGAAAACGTAGTGAAAATAGATGGCGAGTTAGTGAACCCAGATAATACCTGCACTTACCCATACTTCAGCGTAGAGAAGGACCTACTGTATCGGGTGGCAAAAAGGGCAGAAGAAACCGTTGAGCAGCTTGTGGTGCCCAAACCTTACAGGAAGTTGGCGTTGGAGTTGGCCCATGGGCACATTCTTGGAGGTCATCTGGGGACAGAGAAAACCCGAGAGAGGGTATTACAGAGATTCTATTGGCCGGGGGTGATGAAGGACGTAGAAAATTATTGTTCCTCCTGCCCTGTGTGTCAGAGGTTGGCCCCGATGCCACATTTCCGTAGCCCGCTGGTCCCTCTACCCATCATTGAGGTCCCGTTTGAGAGGATCGCCATGGATTTGGTAGGTCCTATAATCAAGTCCGCTAGGGGGCACCAGTACATATTAGTTATAATGGACTATGCCACCCGTTATCCAGAAGCGATCCCTCTCCGAAATACCTCGGCCAAAACCATAGCCAAAGAGCTATCTCTTGTTTTTAGCCGGGTGGGTATTTGTAAAGAACTGCTTACGGACCAAGGTACACCCTTTATGTCCCGGGTTATGAAAGAGCTGTGTAAATTGTTCAAAGTGACGCAATTGCGTACGTCTGTGTATCACCCCCAAACCGATGGGCTGGTTGAAAGATTCAACAAAACCCTAAAACAAATGTTGAAGAAAGTGGTGGATAGAGATGGAAAGGATGACGACTGTTTACTTCCTTATTTGATGTTTGCTATTAGGGAGGTGCCCCAATCCTCTACGGGATTCTCCCCCTTTGAGTTACTGTATGGGAGACACCCAAGAGGGCTGTTGGATATTGCCAAGGAAACTTGGGAAAGTGAGAGTTCTCCCCACAGGAGTGTGATTGAGCATGTCGCCCTGATGCAAGATCGAATTGCACAGGTAATGCCCATCGTGAAGGAACATTTGGCCCAAGCGCAGTTGGCACAGCAGAGAGTGTACAACCGTGGAGCCAAGACCCGTACCTTTTCCCCGGGGGATAGGATATTGGTACTTGTCCCTACGGTTGAAAGTAAATTCCTTGCCAAATGGCAAGGCCCCTACGAGATAATGGAAAAAGTGAGCGAAGTGAATTACAAGGTCAGACAACCAGGAAGGCGAAAGCCCGAACAGATCTATCACGTTAATCTGTTGAAAGCCTGGAGGGATAGAGAGTCCCTAGTCGCAGACACTTGGTCACCAGCTCAAACTGGTTGCGTGATTCCTGAGGTTGGAATAGCAGCCACCTTGTCACAACCCCAACAACAGGAGGTTAAGGAGTTTGTGCTTCGCAACAAGGAGGTATTCTCTGAGCTGCCGGGACAAACATCTGGGGTAGAGCATGACATCATTACCCCGCCCGGTGAAAGGGTGAAGTTAAAACCCTATCGGATCCCAGAGGCTCGACGGGAGGCAATACGGGAGGAAGTACAGAAAATGCTGAACTTAGGGGTGATAGAGGAGTCCCAAAGTGACTGGTCTAGTCCCATCGTGTTGGTGCCTAAACCGGATGGGAGCTGGCGATTTTGTAACGATTTTCGTCAGTTGAACAAAGTTACAAAATTTGACACCTACCCCATGCCACGTATAGATGAGTTGATCGACCGGCTGGGAACAGCCCGATACATGACGACTCTTGACCTCACAAAAGGGTATTGGCAAATCCCCCTGGCCAAGTCGGCCAAAGAGAAAACCGCATTTGTAACCCCAGACGGGGCGTTCCAATATAAAAGAATGCCGTTCGGGTTACAGAATGCGCCGGCCACATTCCAGCGGAAAATGGACCAGATGCTGAGGCCCCATCGGAAGTATGCTGCGGCTTACCTGGATGACGTAATTGTCCATAGCACAGATTGGGCCTCACATCTGCCAAAAGTGCAAGCAGTCCTGGACTCTGTTCGGGAAGCGGGGTTTACGGCTAACCCCAAGAAGTGTACCATTGGGCAGGAGGAGGCCAAATATCTTGGGTACACCATTGGGAGGGGAGTAATAAAACCCCAACTCAACAAAGTCGAGGCCATCCAGAGTTGGCCACGTCCCAACAGCAAGAAGCAGGTACGAGCCTTTCTGGGAATCGCTGGGTATTATCGGCGATTCATTCCCCACTTTGCTTCTAAGGCTGTGCCCCTAACCAACCTGACGAAGGGGAAAGGGTTGGTCATGATTAAATGGACCCCCGAGGCTGAGGCAGCATTCCAATTCTTGAAACAAGCCTTATGTAGCCAGCCAGTGTTGTACTCACCCGACTTCTCTAAAGACTTTGTCGTACAAAGTGATGCGTCAGATGTGGGGTTAGGAGCAGTATTGTCCCAGGTCTGGAACGGGGAAGAGCACCCAGTCATTTACCTCAGCAGGAAGTTGAAGTCCCATGAGGTAAATTACGCCACCGTTGAAAAGGAGTGTTTAGCGGTGAAGTGGGCTCTAGATTCCCTTCGGTACTACCTGCTAGGTAGGCACTTTGACATGGTTACGGATCACGCTCCGTTAAAGTGGATGGCTCAAAACAAGGAAACAAATAGAAGAGTGAATAGGTGGTTCCTGGCCCTCCAGGAATTCAACTTCACAGTAAAGCATCGCCCTGGCGTTCAAATGGGGAATGTGGATGCTTTGTCTCGAGTACATGAATGCCTGATTGCTGGTGTTCCAACCCCGAGGTTAAAACAAGAGGGGGGGGGTATGTGACAGCAGGAAGGTAAAGTCACCTGGTTGCATCCAGGGGGGTAGATATATTTCGCCCAGATTCAGGCTTTACGCCGACTTATACAACTAGGTGGAGAGTTGTATAAGGCTAGTGGGCTCATGGATGACTCATACCTCTAGGGAGAGTGTGGGGCGTCGTGCAGACAGAGATGAGGAGACCAGCTGAACCTTGTCAGCTCATTTAGGCCTCTATAAGAACTCCCAGCTTCATTAGATGTTAGCTCATGCCTGGAACCAGACCTGTGTGGACTGTCTAGGGAGAGTGAACCCCTGTGCGGTGAGAAAAAGCCTGTGTGGCTATTTGCTTGGACATTTAAAACCAGGGACTTAGGGACTAGGACAGCACTAGGCTGATCCCAGTTGTTAGTTAGGAAACCTGTATGTTTAGTCAGAGGTCAACTTGACCAGGATTTATTTTGGTTATGTTTCTTTTGCTTTGCTGTGTTTTGTCACTGTAAATAGAAAATAAACCGCCCCTTTTTGATTTTGAAAACCACAACCTCCGTTTGCTGGGCCTGTTTTGTGTGGGGAGCCCATCCCGGGGGTCACACACACCCGCTGCCGAGCTAACCCCCTCACAATATATATATATATATATATTTATTTACACACACACACACACACACACACACAGGCCTTTTTTTCTCAGAAAATAGGTGCAGGAACTCAACCAGACCCCTCAAAAAACCCTCCCCCCCCACACATACCCTCCAAACCACATCTAATAGTGGGTGTGGTCAAATTTCACTAACAGTTGAAGTGTCTTAAAGGGGCCTTAAATACCAGGAGTGCATTATGTACAGAATACAGAGTTTGGGGGTTGTTACACACAGAGTGCAGTGTTCAGGGGTGTGCTGCACTGCACAGAGTGCATGGCTTAGCCTTCAATAGGTATGTGTGTGTATATATATATATATTAGGGCTGCAACTAACGATTATTTTCATAATCGATTAGTTGGCCGATTATTGTTTCGATTAATCTGTAAAAAAAGGTAATTTTTGCATATTTGAATATCGTGCAAAAGTTAATTTATTTCACTAATGCAACTTAAAAGGTGAAACTAATATATGAGATTCATTACATGCAAAGCAAGATAGTTCAAGCCGTTATTTGTCATAATTGTGATGATTATGGCTTACAGCTCATGAAAACCCCAAATCTACAATCTCAGAAAATTAGAAAATTACATGCAATCAATAAAACAAGGATTGTACATAGAACAATATCGGACCTCTGAAAAGTATAAGCATGCATATGTACTCAGTACTTACTTTGGGCCCCTTTTGCAGCAATTACTGCCTCAATGCGGCGTGGCATGGAAGCTATCAGCCTGTGGCACTGCTGAAATGTTATGGAAGACCAGGATGCTTCAATAGCGGTCTTCAGCTCTTCTGTATTGTTCGGTCTCATGTCTCATCTTTCTCTTGGCAATGCCCCAAAGATTCTCTATGGGGTTCAGGTCAGGCGAGTTTGCTGGCCAATCAAGCACAGTAATCCTATGGTTAATAAACCAGGTTTTGGTACTTTTGGCAGTGTGGGTAGGTGCCAAGTCCTGCTGGAAAATGAATTCAGCATCCCCATAGAGCTCGTCTGCGGAAAGAATGCATGAAGTGCTCCAAAATTTCCTGGTAGACGGCTGTGTTGACCCTGGACTTAAGGAAGCACAGTGGACCAACACCAGCAGATGACAAATCAACACGGACTGTGGAAACTTCACACTGGACTTCAAACATCTTGCAGTGTGTGCCTCTCCATTCTTCCTCCATACTCTGGGTCCTTGGTTTCCAAATGAGATGCAAAATTTGCTCTCATCAGAAAAGAGGACTTTGGACCACTGAGCAACAGACCAGGTCTGTTTTTCTTTAGCCCAGGTAAGACGCTTCTG
The DNA here is from genome assembly GCA_029206835.1 of Rana muscosa. NCBI lineage: Eukaryota > Metazoa > Chordata > Amphibia > Anura > Ranidae > Rana > Rana muscosa. The sequence goes on from CM055118.1 coordinate 159,849,499, forward strand.
ACGTTGTTTGTTGGTCAGGAGTGGCTTGACAAGAGGAATACGACATTTGCAGCCCATGTCCAGGATCCGTGTGTGGTGGCCCTTGATGCACTGACTCCAGCCTTAGTCCACTCCTTGTGAAAGTCCCCAACACTTTTGAATGGCCTTTTCCTGACAATCCTCTCCAGGCTGCGGTCATCCCTGCTGCTTGTGCACCTTTTTCTTCCAACACTTTTCCCTTCCACATAACTTTCTATTAATGTGTTTTGATACAGAACTTTGGGAACATCCGGCACAACTGTCAGGTCCGCAGTCTTTCCCATGATTGTGATTCCTTCTGAACCAGACTGAGAGACAATTTAAAGGCTCAGGAACCCTTTGCAGGTGTTGTGGCTTAATTAGCTCATTAGAGTGGGACACTTTGTGCCTAGAATATTGCACCTTTTCACAATATTCAAATTCTCTGAGATTGTGGATTCGGGGTTTTCATAAACTGTAAGCCATAATCATCACAATTATGACAAATCACAGCTTGAACTATCTTGCTTTGCATGTAATGAGTCTATCTCATATATTAGTTTCACCTTTTAAGTTGCATTAGTGAAATAAATGAACTTTTGCACGATATTCAAATTTTTCGAGTTCCACATACATTTTATATATATACCAGTATATTATATATATATATATATATATATATATATATATATATATATATTAGGGCTGGGCGATTTTCCCCCCCAAAAAAATCTGTGATTTTTTTTATAAAAAACTCGATTTACGATTCGATTTTTTTTTTTTTTATATTAATTGAAGTGCATCAACAAACAAAATTGCAAAGGCAAACCCTTTCTCTAACTGCAAAGTCAGTGTGTAGTGTGCAACAAAGATTGTTAAACATCCAAATTATTAATACTGTATTTGGATTTAGCTAACAATAAAAAATCTTGAGGTTACTCTTAGTTGAATTGAACTGTGCCCGTGCCTCACTGTGCCCGTGCCTCACTGTGCCCATGCTTCACTATGCCCATACCTGATGCAGATTTTCATGGGATACGGATTTTACTGCTACACTGGCGGCCATTCCAGTATTCAAAAGCCACGCCTCCTCCTCGTCTGTGATAGGCGGAACACTCAATTTCTCAGCATTCAGTGTTCTGCCTATCATGGACATCCGCTCATCCTCATAACACAGACGAGGATGAGAGGATGTCCGTGATAGGCTGAACACTGCCTGCTGTGAAATTGACTGTTCCGCCTATCACAGACGACAAGGACTCGGGAGGCGCGGCTTTTGAACACTGCAATGGCCGCCGTCTGTCTGCATGAGACGCTGATCAGGTAGGCAGACGGCGGCTTGCGGTTAGTGTTACATTACATCTGCTCGCGGCGGCTGCGGCGAGAAGATGTAATTGGGGTAACGCTGCCCAGTGCCATTCCGGATATGCCCCCTGCAGCCCTGCTACAGAAACTTTGAAGGAAAAAAAAAAATCTAAAAAAAAAAAAATCTAAAAAAAAAAATCGATTTTTTTCAAATCTGAATCGATTTGAACTCAAAACTCGATTCAAGATTAAAATCGATTTTTTTCCCAGCCCTAATATATATATTATATATATACACACACACACACACACACACAGTGGGGGCAGAAAGTATTCAGACCCCCTTACATTTTTCACTCTTTGTTATACTGCAGCCATTTGCTAAAAGTTCATTTTTTTCCTCATTAATGTACACACAGCACCCCATATTGACAGAAAAACACAGAATTGTTGACATTTTTGCAGATTTATTAAAAAAGAAAAACTGAAATGTCACATGGTCCTAAGTATTCAGACCCTTTGCTGTGACACTCATATATTTAACTCAGGTGCTGTCCATTTCTTCTGATCATCCTTGAGATGGTTCTACACCTTCATTTGAGTCCAGCTGTGTTTGATTATACTGATTGGACTTGATTAGGAAAGCCACACACCTGTCTATATAAGACCTTACTGCTCACAGTGCATGTCAGAGCAAAGGAGAATCATAAGGTCAAAGGAACTGCCTGAAGAGCTCAGAGACAGAATTGTGGCAAGGCACAGATCTGGCCAAGGTTACAAAAAAAATTCTACTGCACTTAAGGTTCCTAAGAGCACAGTGGCCTCCATAATCCTTAAATGGAAGACATTTGGGACGACCAGAACCCTTCCTATAGCTGGCCATCCAGCCAAATTGAGCTATCGGGGGAGAAGAGCCTTGCTGAGAGAGGTAAAGAAGAACCCAAAGATCACTGTGGCTGAGCTCCAGAGATGCAGTCGGGAGATGGGAGAAAGTTGTAGAAAGTCAACCATCACTGCAGACCTCCACCAGTCGGGGCTTTATGGCAGAGTGGCCCGACGGAAGCCTCTCCTCAGTGCAAGACACATGAAAGCCCGCATGGAGTTTGCTAAAAAAACACCTGAAGGACTCCAAGATGGTGAGAAATAATATTCTCTGGTCTGATGAGACCAAGATAGAACTTTTTGGCCTTAATTCTAAGCGGTATGTGTGGAGAAAACCAGGCACTGCTCATCACCTGTCCAATACAGTCCCAACAGTGCAGCATGGTGGTGGCAGCATCATGCTGTGGGGGTGTTTTTCAGCTGCAGGGACAGGACGACTGGTTGCAATCGAGGGAAAGATGAATGCGGCCAAGTACAGGGATATCCTGGACGAAAACCTTCTCCATAGTGCTTAGGACCTCAGACTGGGCCGAAGGTTTACCTTCCAACAAGACAATGACCCTAAGCGCACAGCTAAAATAACGAAGGAGTGGCTTCACAACAACTCTGTGACTGTTCTTGAATGGCCCAACCAGAGCCCTGACTTAAAGCCAATTGAGCATCTCTGGAGAGACCTAAAAATGGCCGTCCACCAACATTTACCATCCAACCTGACAGAACTGGAGAGGATTTGCAAGAAGGAATCGCAGAGGATCCCCAAATCCAGGTGTGAAAAACTTGTTGCATCTTTCCCAAAAAGACTCATGGCTGTATTAGATCAAAAGGGTGCTTCTACTAAATACTGAGCAAAGGGCCTGAATACTTGGGACCATGTGATATATCAATTTTTCTTTTTTAATAAATCTGCAAAAATGTCAACAATTCTGTGTTCTGCCATTTTGGGTGGACCATCTGCCGTTCTGCGCATGCCTCGGGAAAGGTCGGAAATGTCCGTAATTGGCCGCGCATGCGCAGAACGGCATTCGACGGAACATCGGAAATGTCCGTAATTGCCGGTCTGCGCATGCGCGGCCGACTAACGAACATTTCCGATATACAAACAGGAGGAAAGTCCCTAACGGGTTCGTAACCCGGGGACCCCCTGTATATATTTAAAGTTTAAGCAGAACTAGCTCTCTTAACCTTTACAGGCAATGAAGCTGGCATCTTGGCCTCTGTCTGGTTTGTAGTTGTCATGGTACTGATCACGTGATTAGTTATGACACCAGCCATTTGATGGCTTGACAGTTCGGTTGAGCACAAGCAACTGTAATAGTTTTCATTGATGGCATACCTTGAATGTAAACAGTTAAATCGATAGGTTCAGTTCCGCTTTAAAGCGTATGTTGAGGCAAAATTGGTTATTTTTGTTTTGGACAAAGTGGGGAAGGGTTAGAACCCCTGTTGTGTTTTTATTTTTACTGCTATACAGAGCTCAGTTGAAAGGATTTCTTTTCACTTCCTGTCCTCCTGACCATGTTTTACTAGACAGCAAGCGATCGAAACTCCGCAACAGCAGCAAAGACAGACATAAAAAAATATTTCACCATTATCGCAAGAGAAGACTAGGGTTTTGTTTCTATCTACCTCCCTGTTGAGAATGTATGCTCAGTTTCTATTTAGTAAAACAGTTGTCACTGGGACAAGTGAGCAAAAATGTTCTTTAAACTGCAACTAAAGGCAGTATGAGTCTGTTTAGCCATTTACCAATAAAACCTATAAAATGTCCCAAATCTAACATTTTAGCTTGCAATTGAATTTAAATACTGTATTTATTGGCGTATAACACTCACTTTTTTACCCTGAAAATAGAGGGTAAACTGTGCCTGCGTGTTATACGCAGGGGGCTGTGGAAAGTTTTTTTCCTGAAACTTCCCTCTTAAAGTTAGGGTGCGTGTTATACGCCTGTGCGTGTTATACGCCGATAAATACGGTATGTAGTGTAATGTTCGGGGAACCAGCTAGATCGCAGGACACAGGCTTTTCAAACAAAAGGACGTTTATTTAAACTTAAATGGCTTCACAGCAGCAAAACAAAAGAAATGACAGTCTCACCGACTTGTAGAGTTTATAACTGCTGTCGCAGTTAAACAGTCCTTCCTTGGTGTTGCAGGTAAGTTTCCCAGATAGCAGGCTTCCATGCAGGCCACTGCCATGTACATTCACAGCTTCCCAGAGCTTTTCACAGCCTCCACAGCTTTTGCAGTGTCCACCATTCACCATGCAGACTTCACTACACTCCTTCTCTCTAACCTACAACTTCCTGTCTCTCTTAAACCACTTCCTTGGACAGGTGTGTTAACCATTGCTGTTCCCTTAAAGGAACCACAGCCCAAACAGAGGGGAAATATAGCGTCCTTTCAGGACCCAGCCACGGCGTCCTGTACAGTAGTTTATCCTTAGCTTTGTGCGTCCTTGCTAAAGAATCCCGATACCGATAAAAGAAAGGGTTATCCAGAGTTCGCACATCTTTTCTGAATGTAGTGTCAAGCTGCTGCATCTCCCATAGTAAACTACATCTCACTAAATACAGCAGGTGGGCTGGAAATAGGCTTTACAATTACTGCCAAGCTAGGGCTGGTTACTCCACACTCACTTTCAATCATAGACATGCCCACTGTGATGTATTTGCACCCCAATTTGTAATTGCGCAACGCAAAGAGCTGAAAAAATAACCATTTGTATGGAGGTGCAGCTGTGCGTACACTCTATAAGAGAAGTAGATCCACAAGCAAGCAGTGTGAAGCGGAAGAGAGGGGAGAAGAGATCCAGAGCTGCGGGGACATCTGCATCTCTTCTCCCCTCTCTTCCTCTTCACACAGGGCCTTAAACAGCAGCAGGAGCCATTGGCTCCTGCTGCTGTCAATCAAACGCAGTCAAGAGGGAATGGGGGGGCTAAGCTCGGGATTGAGCGGATACCGCGTATCCCCATGGCAAAAGGCTTGCTATGGGGACACAAAAGAGGAGGAGCGAAGATAGCTGTCAGGGGACCCGAGGAGGATGAGTGAGTATAACATGTTGCTTGTTATTTTTAATTTTATTTTTTTATTATCTTTAGTAACACTTTAAACTCAATTGATTTTGTGAAAACTGGTCAATATAAAAACCAAATTGAAGGGTGGGGTTTGCCTTTAACATTCTATTTTAATGCAGATTCACTGTCTGGCCTTCTTTCTGGCCTTCCAAATCTCCACTTCTGTGATTTAATATTGAACGGGGAGTAACCCCAATGTAGCAGAACTACATACGGCACTTGTATAAATGGATGCCAGTTGCACACACTGCTATCAGCAATCAAGAGTTTTCTAATAATCATACCTTCATTTCGATAACGGTCTGCAGTGCTTTCGTCTTGGCGGAATCTGGGGCGTTTTCGAAGCGCCGATGGATTTCCTGCAAGGAGGAAGAAAACATCACAGGTAAGACATAAGGTGGCGGACGGAGAAGCTACTCGCTCCATCGCAAGCAGAAGGAGGTGCTGCTAGCTACCTGACCCCATTAATAGCAGCGCTAAGCACAGCCAGGCTCTCGCACATAAAGGTGACGTGATGCGATAAAAAAAAAATCCCCAGAGTGACAACAGGACAGTTGCCAAGCGAGGAAGCTTGGAGCTGGACGGGACTCTGCAATTTCCCCGGGGAGGTTGGCAGAGGTGACAAGCAGGGGATATCGCCTTTAACCCCTTCAGATCCAGAGTGAAGCATGTTAGCAGTACATTGCAGAATGTGTGTAAGCTTCTATAGGATGTGGCTGTTACTGGGAATGGAGAACTTCCAAGAAAAAACTAGAAACAGTGATATTTTAGCGGTCGGACCCTTATCTTTCTCAAATAAATAATGAGCCTCTCACCAGGAAGCCCAAAAAAATAAAATAATCACCTGATAATGAATGGACATGCTACTCACATATTTTTATTTTGGTATTTCAACCCAAGAACAAAAATGTAATGTATTGCAGTTTTCACTCTTTAGATGTTATCGCTGCATTATTTTTTTTTCATTCTTTTTGAAAGTGGAGCTCCAGTCGTTATTGTGTTTATTAAAATACAGCAGCTACAAAAAATGTTAATAAATAAAACTTTTAATTAACACTCACCTGTCCCACGATCCAGCGATGTGGCCGCCCGAACCCTCGATTGTCTCCCTACCCTTTCCCCGGTGCCGCCATTACAACTGTGGGCCTCTGGCTGTGACAGCTTGCGGCTTCTGCACGCTGCGCCTCCTGAATGGTTGGGCAATCTTCTGGGATGATTGCAGGGAGAGAGGGGGAGAGGAGAACTCAGAACAGAAGTGGGAGCGGGTACCTGGCAAAATTAGGCACAAGTACACGCCGAATGTGACATTGGGGGGGGGGGGTGCTTGAGGCGGAACTTCCCCTTTTGGGTGGAGCTCCTCTTTAATTTATTTGCACATCATGCCAGTAACAGTAACACACATCTTCTCCTAGGATGACAATGCTCACTGTACTGTGAGTAAGGACTATAGATTAGCCCCCCCCCCCTCCTTTTCTCCTCTCCATAATATACAGGGAGGTGTTCTACAGTCAGATTGCTAAGAACAATTGCTAAAACAGATCGCTAAGTACAATGTAACAGATAAAAGAGCAGGATAGGAAGAGAGTACAGGAAGTTACCAGTTCACAAGATTTATGGCAGGATCAACAGGTATTATTTGACTTAACAGATATAACAAAAGAATTTCAATAATGCACTTTAACAGAACAAAGTGGAGCAAAAAGGAGATGTTCATTGTTAGGGCTTACAAACCATTTAAATCCTTGGTTTGACAATTTTCTTGATATAGGGACCTCCAGTGTGCGTCCCCTGACATCACCAAAGGGCCGCACATAATATTTAGTGAATGTAATGCTACAGAAAGCCATCAGAGACTGCAGACTTACAACAGGAGTAAGTCAGTGACTAAGGCCCCTTTCACACTGAGGCGTTTTTACCACGTTTTCGCGGTAAAAATAGCGCTGTAATAACGCCTGAAATAATCCTGCCCCAGCATTCTCAATGTGAAATCTCTGAGGGCTTTCACATTGAGGCGTTTTGCTGGCTGGGCGTTGAAAAAAATCCTGCAAACAGCTTTTTTAGAGCAACTTTAGGGCGCATAAAATAGCGCTGTAAAAACGCCTATCCCCATTGAAATGAATGGGATTCGCGGTAAAAACGCATAGGCATAAGCGTTATGTTAAAAAATAGCGCTAACGCCTATGCGTTTTTACCGCGTTCGCGCTAATTTTAGCGCGAACGCGGTAAAATCGCGGTAAAAACGCATAGGCGTTAGCGCTATTTTTACCGCGATCGCGGTAAAATCACGGTAAAAAATGACATTATTTTTTAGCGTTTTTTCAACGCCTCAGTGTGAAAGGGGCCCAAGTTACCAGAGATGGCCACAGACTGGAGACATGCTATAGGGAATTGATACAGACTGAGGAAAGGCTTCAGGAGACATAGTCTGCTAACATATTTAGACCTCTTGCACATGGTACTGGTGCGTCTGGCTTGTTTGGATGTAATTTCAGGCGTTTGTTTTGCGCTAATTCGCACGTATTTGCACACCCAATACCTTTCTAGGGAAAATTAATTCATATTTATGCCCATATACACGTATTTGTGTGCATATTCGCAAAATGCTGACCAGGAACACAGATTTTCCATTTATTTTTTAATTGAGGAATATGCTGTGCTTGTTTACACACCTGTGTGGACAGGCACATTGTAAATAATGGGCTACATTTTATTTCAGTAAAAAAATATGCTGTACAGAGCTTTTTCAAGCTGCAGTGTGCAAGAGGCCTTAAAGCGGAGTTTCACCCACATTTTTCACTCCTCACCATGCAGTACTAATGTGCATCCTTAAAATGAATTGGCAATTTATTATTTTATTTTCTGTTCACTTACCCGATTTATGCCTATATCTAATTTTACGTCCGCAGCGGCACTGTAAGTCATTTCTGGTTTTGCATTGGCTCCTGGGAGATCTTGGTCAGCTTGGCATGGCACTGCTCCCATAACATTTAACATTGGCTTCTATAAAAAATCTTGGTCAACTTGGCATGGCACTGCTCCCATAACATTTAACATTGGCGTCTATGGAAAATCTTGGTCAGCTTGGCATGGCAAGCTGACCAAGATTGCACCGCACTGCACATGCGCGAGATCGGCAGGTGCATGCTGGGTAGCCAGCATGCACGGAATCCAGGAAGAAGGACACTGTGGCTTCAGATACCCACACTGGAGATGGCTGCTGTCATGGATATGCAGTAATGTTTGTCAGCTTACCTTCCTCCCCATGTGTTCACCTTAGAGGCCAGACACTCTCACCTGGCTGCTTTTATAATCTCTCATCCCAGCATGGCTCCACCCCAGGCCCTATCAGAGAACTCTATATTAACCTGTGCACTGCAAGTCTGCCTTGCTGATCAACGTTGTTTGTTAAGTATTGTGTGTTTGGGTTCCTGCTTGCCGTGTGCTACGTCTGTCTCTGTGTTACCGATCTTGGCTTATTCTCGACTATCCCTGTCTGCTTGTGACCTTGACCTTTGGCTTGTCCTTTGTTTATCCTTGTCTGCTTGTCGCCCTGACCTTGGCTTATCTCCTCACTATCTCTTGTATCCTGAGCTGCTGCTTTCCCTCTATCCTCTATAGCCCACGGAGCGTGAGCTAGGGGACTCTGGGGGCCGCGACCTGGATCCAGCTGCAGCTTAGGCCATCCTCACCACTAGAGGCTCTGGTGAAAACCTGTTGGATCTTAGACTCCGCGCCCAGGGGAATCTTGGGCTCTAGCTCCCTCTGGGATCCCTGTTGTGCTCCAGTGGATCTGCCATCCTTACCACCCAGTGTTCCATCCGCAGCAGTCAGCCATAGGGTTCACTACCTTGTGGTGCACTCCTGACCCCAAAAGTGTGCATCTGTCATCTGGCAACTCAGGTGACCTGACAGCTGCGCCGTGCAGGAACTTCACAAAGTAAGAAAACTGGGCATAGTTTACAGTATACCTTTGTTACATTGCACTAGCCATGAGTATTCTAGAGGGATTTTTATCTTAAGTCATATTTCAGCTGAAACTCCGCTTTAATGAGACTGCTAGAAATCACTGCTATTAAAGGGCAATGGGAAAACACAGAGTGCAAACCATGCAAAAAGTACCAAATGGCTGCATCCAGTCCCCTGGCCGCACCAGGGCATTAAATGGTGAAGAAACGAAATAAAAATTGATAATTCTGTAGAATATCAAAGAAAAAAAAATTATATAAAATGCCACCATGATCACAAATTAAAAGCGATTGTGCAAGCATATACAGTGTATATATAAAGTCTACACACTCCTGTTAAAATGTCAGGTTTCTGTCATGTAAAAAAATGAGACAAAGATGAATCATTTCAGAACTTTTTTCACCTTTAATGTGTCCTATAAAACTGTACAACTCAGTTGAACAACAAATTTAAATCTTTTAGGCGGAGGGAAGTAAAAATAAAAAATAATAATAATAATATGGTTGCATAAGTGTGCACACCCTTAAACTGATACTTTGTTGAAGCACCTTTTGATTTTATTACAGCACTCCGTCTTTTTGGGTATGAGTCTATCAGCATGGCACATCTTGGCCCACTCTTGTTTGCAAAGACACTCCAAATCTGTCAGATTGCAAGGACAACTCCTGTCCACAGCCCTCTTCAGATCACCCCACAGATTTTCAATCAGATTCAGGTCTGGGCTCTGGCTGGGCCATTCCAAAACTTTAAACCTCTTCTGGTGAAGCCATTCCTTTGTTGATATGGATGTATGCTTTGGGTCGTTATGATGAAAGATGAAGTTCCTTTTCATGTTCAGCTTTCTAGCAGAAGCCTGAAGGTTTTGTGACAATATTGACTGGTATTTGGAACTGTTCATAATTCCCTCTACCTTGACTAAGGCCCCTTTTCCAGCTGAAGAAAAACAAACAAACAGTCTCAAAGCAGGATGCTGCCACCACCATGCTTCACTGTGGGTATGGTGTTCTTTTGGTGATGTGTAGTGTTGTTTTTTCACCAAACATATCTTTTGGAATTATGGCCAAAAAGTTCAACCTTTGTTTCATCAGACCATAACACATTTTCCCACATGCTTTTGGGAGACTTCAGATGTGTTTTTGCAAAATTTAGTTGTGCTTTCATGTTTTTCTTCCTAAGAAACGGCTTCCGTCTTGCCACTCTACCCCATAGTCCAGACATTTGAAGAATATGGGAGATTGTTGCCACATGTACCACACAGCCAGTACTTGCCAGATATTCCTGCAGCTCCTTTACTGTTGTTGCAGGCCTCTTGGCAGCCTCCCTGACCAGTTTTCTTCTCATCAATTTTGGAAGGATGTCCAGTTCTTGGTAATATCACTGTGGTGCCGTATTTTCTCCACTTTATGACTGTCTTCACTGTGTTCCATGGTATATCTAGTGCTTTGGAAATTCTTTTGTACCCTTCTCCTGACTGATACCTTTTAACAATGAGCCTTCTGATGCTTTGGAAGCTCTCTGCGGACCATGGCTTTTGCTGTAGGATGTGACTAGGAAAATTTCAGGAATGACCTACTAGAACAGCTGAACTTTATTTGGGGTTAATCAGAGGCACTTTAAATGATGACAGGTGTGTACTGACTCCTATTTAACATGAGCTTGAGGCTGGGTTCACACTATACGACACGACTTTCATCCTACTTTGCTCTGCGACATCTGTCCGACATTGGTCCGACATTGGTCCGACATTGGTCCGACATTGGTCCGACATTGGTCCGACATTGGTCCGACATTGGTCCGACATTGGTCCGACATTCATGAACAGGATACTACTTTGATCCGACATTGTGCTAGTCTGACTTGTCCTTTGACCAATCAAAACAATCCCAGGGTGAGATAAATTCCTTTTACTGCTGCTGTAATCACAATGTCGGATGCCAAAGTCGTATGGTTAGGACAAGGATCCGACTTTGATCCGACTTCAATGATAGTCAATGGGCTGAAGTCGGATCAAAGTCGGACAGAAGTAGTACAGGGAGAATTTTTAATGTCGGACCGACATGTGTCGGACCAGTTAAGACGGCTCCCATAGGGAAACATTGATTTTCACACGTCATGCGACATGAGCTCCTAATGTCGGAGCGTTTGTCGCCCCAGTGTGAACCAGCACTGAATGTGATTGCTTAATTCTGAACACAGCTACATCCCCAGGTATAAGAGAGTGTGCACACTTATGCAACCACATTATTTTTATTTTTTATTTTTACTCCCCCTCTAAATGATTTCAGTTTGTTTTTCAGTTGAGTTGTACAGTTTATAAGTCACATTAAAGGTGGAAAAATTTCTGAAATGATTTCTTTCTCATTCTTTTACATCACAGAAACCTGACATTTTAATAGGGGTGTGTAGACTTTTTATATCCACAATATTCTGCACTGATGTCTCCCTCAATCACAGGGTGCCACATAGACTTATTGAAAAAATGTTGGCACATGTCCACAGACAACTTTAACAAAATATTGGCTACAACAGAAGTCTTGCTGTCAGATAGATTTTTGGCCCTGTGGCATGGTGAGCCCGTGCCACTGTTTAATATGGTGGACTAGGCAGGATTTTGTATCAAGTGGGCACACTAATGACGCAGGTGTGTGCTGCATTCATTTTAGAGCCAGAGTTAGAGCTCAGGGCCCCACCCTCACAAGGGGGTTAGTGTGTGAAGGGCGTAGTGAGAGGTGCAATTTTGCACCATACTGTCCAGGTCAGGACAGACAAAGGCCAGAGTCTCTGAATGAAGTAGCAGCTGGGAGCTGCAGGATAAGAAGCCCAGCTGACAGAGGTACAGCATTTTGTGCCCAAGCACTGGGGGTGTGTGTTTGAAGGTCCGGAGGATCAAGGCCTGAGCTGCAGGGCTGATAAAGAGCCTGGAGACTGAATTCTACATTTTGCTGCATTGATGGTGAGAACCCCCTGCATGGGAAAATCTTCAAGTGTGAACTTTTTGCTTTGTTTTAAATGAAAGTGGGCAAAACAAGCACTGAAATGTACTTCTGGCATGGAGTAAACTCACTGTTTGGTACTATCAATGAGCTACAAAACCCCCAACTTGTCACAGCCCTCTTAGAACCCTTTTACACCATCACATTTCTCCTAAAACCCCATAATGTTTTTTTTTTATGTGTTTTTATTGCATTGCATTAAAGCGAAGTTTGATATGTTTTACATTTTCTTCCTGCAGACACATGAGAAATATGGACATATGACACAAAAAACGTATATTGTGTTTTTAGTGCATTTTCCATGCATTACAATTGACTTGTTACCAACACAAAAAAAGAAGACAAGCCTTGCTTAGCTGGAGGGGTAGTACCTAGGGGGGGTTCCCTTTTTTTTGCCAGTGTCAAAACATCTGAAAGTGTCCAATCGTAATGCATATGAAAATACCATGTGTCCTGAGATGCATGATAAAGAAACTTTAGTTTTTGTTTTTACATTTTAGAGTAGGGAAGGTTTAAAACTGATGTCAGTTTTTTTTTTTTTACAATCTGTCTCATTAAGGAAATTGATCTATGTGTCCTGGCTGGTAGGCACAACAGGAAGTGTCACCACTGTGTCCAGTGGTGACACAGGCAGTAATAAAAACATGATAGATCGCTTTGATTTGCAATACCCATTTTTTGGATTACAGCATAGGGCGAAGGCAGAGTCTTAGACCACTGGGATATATGCTGCCAATATCAGTTGATTGGATACTAGCAAAGCAGAGCTGTTAGGAACCCCATTCAATCCCTCTCACTCCCAGCAATCCTTCCCCGCTCAGGCCAATGACGTAGGCACGGTCGGACATACCGAGGGGGCGGACCTGATGGGGAACTTCTCTCACTTTGTAATACATGTATAGACTCGCCCCTTCTCGCGTTCCGCATCTGGTCCGCTGAGCGGACCTGATGGGGAACTTTAGAAGGGGCGGGTCTATAAATTTAAAACACTGCGGAGGAAGTTCCCCATCAGGTCCGCTCAGGCTCAACCAATGACGGACAGCGCTGGACATCGGATCGCCGCGGGACACTGGATTTCATCGCTGGAATGTTTTTTTTGTTTGTTTTTGTTTTTTTAAATAAAGGACTTTTTCAAGGTGTTTGTGTGTTTTTTATTTACATTTTTTGACACTTTCTTCGTGAAATGGCAGGGGTACAATGTACCCCTTACCAATTCACATGGGGGGGCCGGGATCTGGGGGTCCCCTTTGTTAAAGGGGTCTTCCAGATTCCGATAAGCCCCCCGCCCGCAGACCCCCACAACCACCGGGCAAGGGTTGTGGGGATGAGGCCCTTGTCCCCATCAACATGGGGACATCCTCCCCATGTTGAGGGCATGTGGCCTGGTATGGTTCAGGAGGGAGGGGGGCTGCTCTCTCATCCCCCCCCTCTTCCCCTGCGGCCGGCCAGGTTGCGTGCTCGGATAAGGGTCTGGTATGGATTTTTGGGGGGACTCCACGCCATTTTTTTTTTAATTTGGGGTGGAGTTCCCCTTAAAATCGATGCCAGATCTGAAGGGCCTGGTATGGATATTTAGGGGAAACCGCACGCCATTTTTTTTTTTTTGCGGCGGGGTTCCCCTTAATATCCATTCCAGGCCTGAAGGGCCTGGTAATTGAATTTGGGGGAACCCCCACACTTTTTTTTATTTTATTTTTTTATCAATGACTTTTCTATGTATTGATTAAAGCCGACAATTTATTAATAGCCGCGAGTGAGTTTTAAATGACTTTTTTTCCTTCAAAAATGACACTTTGTGCAGGGACAGTTCTAAGCACGGGAAACATGCGCGACTTTACATGCATACTATAGACACCCCCCCCAGGTACGAAATTTAAAGGAATATTTCACTTTTATTGTTTCACTTTAAGCATTATTAAAATCACTGCTCCTAAAAAAACAGCCGTTTTTAAAACTTTTTTTTGCATTGATACATGTCCCCTGGGGCAGGACCCAGGTCCCCAAACACTTTTTAGGACAAAAACTTGCATATAAGCCTTTATAATTAGCACTTTAGATTTCTCCCATGGACTTTTCGAATTTGCCGCGAACACCCCAAATTGTTCGTTGTTCGGCGAACGGGCGAACAGGCAATGTTCGAGTCGAACATGAGTTTGACTCGAACTCGAAGCTCATCCCTACTGGCTGCTAGGCCCAAGCATTGCGTCATGGGAGTAAATCACATACTCCCCCATACTAGGTATTCTTTGGTGGCAGCCACGAAAGTAAAAGTGGTGGGGTATGGCCTCATAGCTGTCTGTGACAGGGTCTCTAAACCAGAAAGGACTTAATATTAATAATTACCCCTAAACCTTGTTACCCCTGTACCATGCAATAAACTACCATGCAATATTTTCTTCCTGTTAAAGACTGAAATCTGCTTTCTTGTAGTGCCCGGTCTCGTTCACTCTACCTAAATGGTCCTGGATGAACCTTCAAATTCACAGAGACAACGTGACCGATTGCTTTGTCAGATGTCAGGGGGAAAAGAAATGTATCCTATTACAGGGAATAAAAAGATAAGCAGCTATGGCTAAGTGTAATAGAAACAGTAGTAATTGAGCTACACTGTTTACAATTACCTCTCTCAGCATGTTGGTTTCCTTATCCTTCTGATCAAGCAGGCTCTCTAGGTGGTGGACGTGCATCTCAGCCTCAGCCAGCCTCCTGGTCCTTTCGTGGTCCTCATCCATCACCTTTGAGGAGATCCCTTTGCTCTGCAGCATCTCAAGCAGTTTCTTGATGGATTCATCTCTGGCGTTAAGCGTCTGTTTCTGAGTGTCAATCCTCAGCTCCATCTCCTCCAGCGTTTTTCGCAGCAGGAAAAGCTCCTTGGCCTGGCGGTCGTGTTCCATCTGGAGGATGCGGAAGTTCTCCTCAGTTAGATCGCCAGTAAACAGTTCCTTGGATCTCCCGCCACTGTCCTGCTGGAAGAGCTGGTTGAGGTCTCGCTGGATGCGTAGCTCATCTTGCATTGCCTGAATCGTCATTTGTAGGTGCTAAAACAGAAGAATATGGAAATAAAAATTGTGAGATTAAATAAACACAAATCAAAATGTAAATACCATAAATGAAAAAAAAAACAAAAAAAAAAAAAACAATGTTTTATGTACAATTGATGCTAAATTATTTTACTTTGGATTTCATGGAGGAAAAATGGCAATTCTGACAGATATTTATTGCTGTCTATGTATTCATAGAGAGACCAGAAGACACCCTATCTCATCCTGACACTTAGGCGGCTATTTATTAAAACTACATGGTGGCGGGTCTTCTTCCAGGGCCGGAGTGCACCCCCCTTCCCTCCCCTACTCTCTATTCTTCCTTTTGATATCTGTTTCACTCTCTTTCCTTTTTCTATTTGAATTTGCCCTTTTATGGATCTTTGAAGCACGTATGGTCCTTGAGATCACGTGGAAGTTCAGTAAGTGGGTCGCCAGTTTAGTTTAGACTAGCCACTTAAGGACCGTGCCTGTTTTTCAAATTTGGTATTTACAAGTTTAAAACATTTTTTTTTGCTAGAAAATTACTTAGAACCCCCAAACATTATATATTGTTTTCTTTCTAACATACTAGAGAATATATTAGTGGTCATTGCAATACTTTTTGTCACATCGTATTTGCGCAGCGGTCTTACAAGCGCACTTTGTTTGGAAAAAAATCACTTTTTTAAATAAAAAAATAAGACAACAGTAAAGTTAGCCCAATTTTTTTTTATATTGTGAAAGATAATGTTACGCCGAGTAAATTGATACCCAACATGTCACACTTCAAAACTGCGCCCGCTCGCGGAATGGCGTCAAACTTTTACCCTTAAAAATCTCCATAGGCGACGTTTAAAAAATTCTACAGGTTGCATCTTTTGAGTTACAGAGGAGGTCTAGGGCTAGAATTATTGCTCTCGCTCTAACGATTGCGGGGATACCTCACATGTGTGGTTTGAACACTGTTTTCATATGCGGGCGCTACTCACGTATGCGTTCGCTTCTGCGCGCGAGCTCGTCAGGATGCGGCGCTTTAAAAAAAAAAATGTTTTGTTTTCTTATTTATTTTACTGGATTCTATTTATTTTTACACTGTTTTAAAAAAAATAATAAAATGGATCACTTTTATTCCTATTACAAGGAATGTAAACATCCCTTGTAATAGAAAAAAGCATGACAGGTCCTCTTAAATATGAGATCTGGGGTCAAAAAGACCTCAGATCTCATATTTACACTAAAATGCAATAAAAAAATAAAAATAAAAAAATGTCATTTGAAAAAATGACAAAAAAAAAAGTCCCTTTAAGACGTATGGGCGGAGCTGACGTTTTGACGTCAGCTCCGCCCTGCTATGGTATGGAGACGGGTGGGGGCCATCTTGCCTTCACTATTATCCATACCACAGAGGGAGAAGGACCCGATCGCCTCCGCCGCTACCGACGGCTCCGGTAAGCGGCGGAGGGCGCGGGAGAGCGGCGGGAGGGGGGGGCCCTCTCCCGCCGCCGATAACGGTGATCTCGTGGTGAATCAGCCGCGGAGACCACCATTATCGTAAACACGACCGCTCACTGAAGAGATGGATATCTCGGTTGTGGCAGCAGCTGCTGCCGTTACCGAGATATCCCTCTTCAAAAAAATGACGTATATATACAGTGAGCGGTCGTCAAGTGGCTAGAATCTAATGGGTGAACGATGCTATATCAAGACTCAAGAGCATATGGGTTTAACAGTTATGTAACTGAACCTTCAACGACTTGTTAATGTACAATTGTTTTTCATTACAATGGCAAATGCGGATATTGTATTGGTAAAATTTGAATAAAAACATTGGAAACAAAACTACATGGTGCAAAATCTGGTGCAGCTCTGCATAGAAACCATTTATCTTCCAGGTTTTATTGTCCGAGCTTAATTTAACAAGCTAAAGTTAGAAGCCGATTGGCTACCATGTAGAGTGCACACGTTTTAGTAAATCTCCCCCTTAGGATTTATTGGGACAGGATATGAGGGGAAATCTCCCTGTCAAGGACAAAAAGGCAATAAATACAGAATTGGTCCCACCCACCTTGCACAGTGCGAACTATGGTTCTATACATATTTTTATTCTCAGTATTTTTAGGGAACATTGCCCCCCACCCTTATATCTACAAGGAAGGGAGCAGTGTGAAAGAGCTCTAAGCGGTCTGACAATGGAGTCTAATAAGAGAATCCCTAACTTGGGCTTTAAAGCGGAGCTCCACCCTAAAGTGGAACTTCCGCTTATCGGATTCCTCCCCCCCTCTGGTGCCACAATTGGAACCTTTCGGGGGGGAGGGGGGACTGGACACCTGTCTTTGACAGGTATCCTTTCCCACTTCCGGGAGTCCGGCCGCCGGCGTGACGCGGCCCGTGACATCACCATGGGGCTCCCTCCTCCCCCGGCCTAAGAGGAGAGAGGAGCGGGGCCTCGCGCATGCGCAGTAGGGTTCCCGGCGTGAAGCCGAAAGGCTACACCGCCGGGTTCCCATACCTGCAATGGAGGCGGCAGCACCCGACAGCTGATGGAAACATCAGCTGCGGTTGTCGACATCGCTGGACTCCAGGACAGGTAAGTGTCCATTTATTAAAAGCCAGCAGCTGCAGTATGTGTAGCTGCTAGTTTTAATATTTATTTTTTTTGGGCGGAACACCGCTTTAATAACCAGTGGATAGCTACACATACAATACCCCTCCCTTGTACCTCCATGGCGGTAACCCTCTGCTGGCTTTTAATTTTTTTTTTTACCCCGGAACACCACTTTAAGTAGTTCATACACTAAAAGATTTTCATACAAACATTTGTATCAAAAATTTTCAGTGCATTCAATGACTTCGATGAAAGCACTTCAAAATTTGTTTGCTTTCAACATTTTGTCTCTATGAATGTAATTTCCCAAACAAAAAGCACATTCATTGTTGGAAATTTTTTGAGAACAATTTTCCATCCTGTTCCTTCAAATTTTCTCATCAGTACAGTTGAAAATAAACAATGATTTGAGCCCACTGACAATTAGAGAACCGAATGTTCTTAAATGGGAAATGTTCTTTGTTGCAGATACAGATGTTCTTCTCATTACACATATTACTTAGAGCCCATTCACACAGGGGCAACACGACTTCCTGCGCGATTTTATGAGGCAACTCAGACACAACCTGAGAATGAATCACAGCGCGACCTGGAGCTATTTACAAGGCAACTCCAAGTTGCCTGCAGGACAAGAGACATTCCAGTGGCCAATCAAACAAGAATCAGCTCTGTGGGAAGGAGGGGGGAGAGAGAGTTTTGCAGGAGAAATGTATGTTTTCTTCCTGGAGAGTCGCTCCTATTAAGACAGTGAGAGGCGACTCCCATTGAAATGAATGGGTACAGGTCGCCTAGGAGTCGGATTGAAGTAGTACAGGGACCTTTTTTGAAGTCGGAGCGACTGCAGTAGTGTGCATAAGGACGGCTCCATTAACTTACATTGATTTCTTCAGCCAGCGCGACCTGAGGCGACTAGGGGCGACCTGGGGTGATTTGGAGTCGGATCCAAAGACGCCCCTGTGTGAATGGGCTCTTAAGACTCATAATGTAATTAAAGCTTATAGACTCTCTCGCTCAACACTTATTAACAGCCTGTTTCAGTACCTACAGAGCAAAAGAGATTTGAAAAAATGATAAAAAAAGAAATAATAATAAATAAATAAAAGTTTCCCCCTCAACCAAAACAGTCTAATCTAAATACAGGTCCTTCTCAAAAAATTTGCATATTGTGATAAAGTTCATTATTTTCTGTAATGTACTGATAAACATTAGACTTTCATATATTTTAGATTCATTACACACAACTGAAGTAGTTCAAGCCTTTTCTTGTTTTAATATTGATGATTTTGGCATACAGCTCATGACAACCCAAAATTCCTATCTCAAAAAATTAGCATATCATGAAAAGGTTCTCTAAACGAGCTAATAACCTAATCATCTGAATCAACTAATTAACTCTAAACACCTGCAAAAGATTCCTGAGGCTTTTAAAAACTCCCAGCCTGGTTCATTACTCAAAACCGCAATCATGGGTAAGACTGCCGACCTGACTGCTGTCCAGAAGGCCATCATTGACACCCTCAAGCAAGAGGGTAAGACACAGAAAGAAATTTCTGAACGAATAGGCTGTTCCCAGAGTTCTGTATCAAGGCACCTCAGTGGGAAGTCTGTGGGAAGGAAAAAGTGTGGCAGAAAACGCTGCACAACGAGAAGAGGTGACCGGACCCTGAAGAAGATTGTGGAGAAGGACCGATTCCAGACCTTGGAGGACCTGCGGAAGCAGTGGACTGAGTCTGGAGTAGAAACATCCAGAGCCACCGTGAACAGGCGTGTGCAGGAAATGGGCTACAGGTGCCGCATTCCCCAGGTCAAGCCACTTTTGAACCAGAAACAGCGGCAGAAGCGCCTGACCTGGGCTACAGAGAAGCAGCACTGGACTGTTGCTCAGTGGTCCAAAGTACTTTTTTCGGATGAAAGCAAATTTTGCATGTCATTCGGAAATCAAGGTGCCAGAGTCTGGAGGAAGACTGGGGAGAGGGAAATGCCAAAATGCCTGAAGTCCAGTGTCAAGTACCCACAGTCAGTGATGGTCTGGGGTGCCATGTCAGCTGCTGGTGTTGGTCCACTGTGTTTTATCAAGGGCAGGGTCAATGCAGCTAGCTATCAGGAGATTTTGGAGCACTTCATGCTTCCATCTGCTGAAAAGCTTTATGGAGATAAAGATTTCATTTTTCAGCACGACCTGGCACCTGCTCACAGTGCCAAAACCACTGGTAAATGGTTTACTGACCATGGTATTACTGTGCTCAATTGGCCTGCCAACTCTCCTGACCTGAACCCCATAGAGAATCTGTGGGATATTGGGAAGAGAAAGTTGAGAGACGCAAGACCCAACACTCTGGATGAGCTTAAGGCCGCTATCGAAGCATCCTGGGCCTCCATAACACCTCAGCAGTGCCACAGGCTGGTTGCCTCCATGCCACGCCGCATTGAAGCAGTCATTTCTGCAAAAGGATTCCCGACCAAGTATTGAGTGCATAACTGAACATAATTATTTGAAGGTTGACTTTTTTTGTATTAAAAACACTTTTCTTTTATTGGTCGGATGAAATATGCTAATTTTTTGAGATAGGATTTTGGGGTTTTCATGAGCTGTATGCCAAAATCATCAATATTAAAACAAGAAAAGGCTTGAACTACTTCAGTTGTGTGTAATGAATCTAAAATATATGAAAGTCTAATGTTTATCAGTACATTACAGAAAATAATGAACTTTATCACAAAATGCTAATTTTTTGAGAAGGACCTGTATTTTTTTCCCATTCAAATTGTCCACTTTTTAAATTGAAAGTGTTACTAAACCCACAACAGTAAAATCAGTCTTCATATGCAGCATAGCATGCTTGTTATACTCACTGTGGAACTTAAAGGGGTTGTAAATATTATTTTTTTTAAATAACAAACGTTACACTTACCTCCATTGTGCAGCTCGTTTTGCACAGAGTGGCCCCAAATCTGGTCTTCTGGGGTTACTCGGCGGCTGTCTCGGCTCCTCCCTGCAAGAACTCACCACCTATAAGTGAGCGAGCTCGCATGGTGGTGAGTGATTGCGGGCGCGCTCCAGTGACACAGCCAGCGCCTATTGCCGCTCACTGTAACACTCGGCCCCGCCCTCCCGGCGCCGCGTCATTGGATGTGATTGACAGCAGCGTGAGTCTATGGCTGCGCTGCCTTCAATCCATCCAGTGTAGCCAATCAACGGCCAGGCTCAGAAACGAGGAGGATGACGGGACGAGCGCGGGAATTTCAAGGGCTCAGGTAAGTAAAATGGGGGCTCGGGGGGGAGCCGGTATTGTCGGATGTTTTTTCACCTTAATGCATAGGATGCATTAAAGTGATTTTTTTTTACCTTTACAACCCCTTTAAAGTGGAGTTCCACGCAAAAATGGAACTTCCGCTTTTCGGAACCCTCCCCCCCTCCGGTGTCACATTTGGCACCTTTCAGGGGGGAGGGGGGTGCAGATACCTGTCTAAGACAGGTATTTGCACCACTTCTGGGTATCGACTCCCGCGGGAGTCACGCCCCTTCGCAACACCCCCCCGCTGTCTTCTGGGAAACACACTGTTCCCAGGAGAGAGCAGGGACCAGTGACGGTGCGCCGCGCTACTCGCGCATGCGCAGTAGGGAACTGGGCAGTGAAGCCGCAAGGCTTCACTTCCTGATTCCCTCACCGAGAATGGCGGCGTCGGCATCCGAGGACCGAGTGACTACTCGGCCTCGTCTGCTGACATAGCGGACGCGCTGGACAGGTAAGTGTCCATTTTTTTTTAAGTCAGCAGCTGCAGTATTTGTAGCTGCTGGCTTTTAAAAAAAAATTGTCGGAACCTCCGATTTAAGGGGTTAATCCTCTGCATTGTGTAAAAAGACTTATTCTGTATGCATAGATCCTCCCCCTCCTGTACTGTCTATCTGGGGAAGGCCAGCTAACACAGGCAGGGTGGCCAACCTGCACATGCTCAGTTGTGTCTTTTATGCTGGAGAGCTCATTTACTTGTTCTCAGAGCTAACCAGGTCACATGATATTGATATTACACATGTGGGTGTATATAAAGGCTATAGTGGAAATCTCCTCCTACCTGAACTCATAGCAATGGAGAAACTGTGCAGTTTATCATGTAACCGTGGTATACAGATCATCCAAAAAGGTATATAGTGGTAGTATTTTAATATAAAAGAAGATTTATAAGCTGTGGGCACTAGGGGGGGGGGGGGCGCAGATGAACTATTTTCATATTACTGGGTTTAGTAACACTTTAAAACAGAAGTTTTTATATATACGTGACCTTTTATATGCTGCTTCCCCACTGCTCCTCATTAGGCTGCATACAATTTAGCATAAACTAGAATTTACGTGTGATTTATTGTTTTATCAATCCTAAAATTTCAGTAGAAAATACACTAAAGTTATTATTGGCACAAAAACATTATATTACCTGATTTGTGGTAAAATTTTAAAGATGAGGTTGCACCTCGTAAGTAGATACCAAACATGTCAAGCCTTAAAATTGCATGGGTTGCCCCATCAAGTGTGTTTACATTCGTATGTGGGGGTGGGGGGGCTAATCAAAATTTTGTTTGAGGGGAAGGTGTTAAAGTAGTTCTAAGCCAGGGTGAATATAAATCAAATAAAAAAAAAAATTTGAATGATTTGATTATTTTGATTTTTATCAAATTTATTTCATTAAAATGCTTCTGGAGTAAAAAATATAGTTTTCTATTTAAAGCGGAAATGCCGCGGAATTTTTTTTTATTAAAAGCCAGCAGCTGCAAATACAGCAGCTGCTGACTTTTAATATATGGACACTTGCCTGTCCTGGAGTCCAGCGACGTCCGCAGCAGAGGACGAGCAATCACTTGTCACTCTGCTGCCCCCACCGCCATCCTCGGTGAGGGAACCAGGAAGTGAAGCCTTGCGGCTTCATGCCCGGTTCCCTACGGCGCATGCGCGAGTCGCGTTGCGCCGTTCTGAATGGTCCCCTGTGTTCTGGGAGCCGAGTGTCTCCCAGAACACAGCGGGGAATCTGCGGGAAATGACGTGCTTCCCGCAGATTTCCCACAAAGAGGACTCCCGGATGTGGGTGCAAATACCTGTCATAGACAGGTATCTGCACCCCCCTCCCCCCTGAAAGGTGTCAATTGTGACACCGGAGGGGGGGAGGGTTCCGATCAGCGGAAGTTCCACTTTAGGGTGGAGCTCCGCTTTAAGATACATTAATAATTTTGTTTATTCAGCATGAAATTGAGCTTAGTTATGTAGCATGAGGCTGTATATTCTGCAATATTTACATTTTTGGTAAACTCATTTAATAAATCCAAGCTCTGCAAGCTGGGGGGGGGGGGTGCTGCAGCACAAAAGGTTTTTCACCTTAATGCATAGAATGCATCAAGGTGAAAAACCGCAAGGGTATACAACCCCTTTAAAGTGGAACTTCATCCAAATGGAGAAGTTACGCTTTTTTCCAATCTCCCCCCATCCTCTTTAATTATTGGAAGTTTTTGTTTTTTTTTGGGGGGGGGGGGGGCACGTACCTAATCGCAGCGGCGATCTGAGCGAAAGTTGGGCTCCCCTTCCTTCCCCTGCAGACCTTTGGGACACATCTCGGCCAGTCACAGTGCGCAGTGCGTGCCCGGCTGTGAAGACACAGCCGGGCACCCACAATGACAATGCCCCCCCTGTCTGTCTTTGTCTCAGTGCCCGCCCCCTCCCCACCCCTCCTGCTGCTATTAAAACTACTAACACCCTCCAATCCCCTCTGTACACAAAGTTTTGTGCCCATGTGCCTGTGTTCTAAAAAAAAGCTGCCGATCTGTACCTATATCAGAGAGTCTCCCAGCGCTCACGTGACTCCTCGGCTCAGCAGGAGTGCTCAGCCCCGCCCACTATAGCTGTCACCTGGGCAGAGGAGAGAGCCGAGGAGTCACGTGTGCGCCAGGAAACGCTCTGATATAGGTGCAGATCTGCTGCTTTTTTATAGAACACAGGCACAGGGACACATAACATTATGTTACAGAGGGGATGGGAGGTTTTCATTGTTGGCTTAACAACCACTTTAAGATGCCAGGGCCTGGACAAGAAGCCGATTAAGGCTTGGCTTGGGTGAGGACAACGCTAGATCCCTGGACAAGCAAGTGTTCTTATATTAAAAGTCAACAGCTACAGTAATTGTAGCTGCTGAATTTAAATTTTTCTGGGGGAGACTGGTGCTCCTATTTAAGTGCATCATCCTGCTGGCTCCTCCCACCTGCCATGATCGACCTACACTGCATACAGAAGCAGAGACCCAGTGATAGTATCACAGAGACTAAAATAAAATATAGGTTTTATTTAAAAATGGGGGGGGGGGGGGGAGCAGGGAAGGCAAAAAAACAGTTTGGGCTTTGGATACACTTCTAAGTATAACTCTAGCCAAAGATGAGATAAAAGTCAACAACTCATTAACTAATAAAAGAGCACAAACCAGCATTTGCTGCAGTATTTAAAGCGGAGTTCCACCCAAAAGAACTTCCGCTCATCGGATTCCTCCCCCTCTCTGGTGCCACAATTGGCACCTGTCTGACAGGTATCCTTTCCCACTTCCAGGAGTCCGGGCCGCGGCCCGTGACGTCAGCGCGGGGCTCCCGCCTCCTCCCTCCCCCGGCCGCCGGGCTAGTAGGAGAGAGGAGTGGGCCTCGCGCATGCGCAGTAGTGTTCCCGGCGTGAAGCCGAAAGGCTACACTGCCGGGTACCCTTACCCGCAATGGCAGTGGTAGCACTTGACAGCTGATGGAAACATCAGCTGCAGGTGCCGACTTCGCTGGACTCCAGCACAGGTAAGTGTCCATTTATTAAAAGCCAGCAGCTGCAGAATGTGTAGCTGCTGGTTTTAAAAAATAAATACAAATTTTGGGCGGAACACCGCTTTAACTTCAATCTAGAGAATTCCCCCACAGCACATTTGTACTGCCACTAGATTTCCTTAGTCTGATGGCCAGCATCATTCAACCCACTTCCTCTGAGCCTAGGTCATCCTGGACCCACTGCCAACAGGTGACTGGGCCGCACAGTGATGAGCTCATCTCTTTGTCACTCTGTTCTCTCTTCCTATCAGCATGCTTTTTGTCAGTACATTCATTTACTGGCTCACGGTACTGGTTCGTCTTCTCACACTCCACAGCCCCGCTGTACAGGGACTGCAAGAGGCTGAAATACATAATATTACTTTTATTACATAGCCCCATTCATTTGTATCTTTTATATCTGCCTAGGGTTCAACTTCAATAAAAGGCTGCTTGAAATTGTGTTCCCGATCGTGCAGATTAAGGTTTTGTCCATGCTGCACCAACACATCAGACATGACCTGTTAGCATGAACAACCAATGACATTTACAGTGTTGCCGGCAGCTTAGCGACCATCTCCCTGTGATACAGGAGAGTGTTTTCTCACGTCAAGTCTAGATTGAAATAAAATATTGCCTTGTACTCCAGGGAAAGCAACTGCTTGCGACACTGTTTGTGTCGAGACATCAATTACGTGCCTCAGTGTCCTCTATTATTCGGTCACATCTGAAACTATAAATTTTGGGTTTCCAGAAGCAGTCCAGACTCCAGGACAATGCGAGCACCCCAGAACGTTGCTTGAAGGGTGGGGTGGGCGGAGGAAAAACGTGACGGCGGCATTGAACAGTTAGATACAGACAGAATACACAATGAGCTGTCGGAGGCAGACAGCATAAGGTTCATATGGGGTGAAAAACGAAAGATGCTGCAGGTTTGAATGATCAGAGGACTGTTTAGTTTTGGTCACTGGGGACAAAAATAAGTGGATCGTCAGCATCAATATTACAGCAGAATTAGCTGCTATTTCACAGAGCTCTCAGAAGCTCCAATGGTAAACCTATGAGATAAAGGCAAGCTTCGTCATTGTTTGGTCAGTTTGATGAACTGAAGTTTGCAACAGGTTTGCCTTACTTTCATTTAACTAGAGTTTAACCAAATCCACTGCAGCCACAATCCAGAGAGCGGTTCACATGTTGGGTGAAAAGCCTGTTTTGTCTTTTGTACTGATGAGAATTTTTGTACAAATGTTCGTGAGAATGGTTGTTTAAAAAATATACTAGTGTATGGCCAGCTTAAAGGGTTAGTTTACCATTACAGAAAAAAAGTAAAAAGGTTAACCACTGGACACATCCCCTTCCAGTCCCCTCTGCACTTATCTCTGGGGTTGCTGAGCTGTCAGCACCCCTGCAGCTGCTCCCTTAGCGCTTCTGAGACAGACCAGATCGACTCTGATTGGTCAGTGCCGTTACTGTGACCGATGCTGAACGATCAGAATCAATCTGGTCTGTGCAAAAAGCGCTGCAGGAGAGGGAAAAGAGCAGGGATCTCAAATCCACAGATCCCTGAAGCAGCTGTGGGGGTGCTGACAGCTCAGCAACCCTGGAGGAAAGTACAGCGGGGGAGGTATCTGGTGTTCGTTCATCTCTACATTTTTTCTGTAAAGGTGAAAATTTTAGTGTGGTTCTAAAGCCATAAGGTTTTTCACCTTCCTGCATTCTATGCATGAAGGTGAAAAACCTTCTGTGCTGCAGCTCCCCCCTAGACCCCCCCCCTTTTTCTTAACTGAGACCTTCAATCCAGCGATGTGCATGAGCGCAGCGGCTCCAACCACTGTCTCTCTCCTCATTGGACAGATTGATAGCAGCAGGAGCCATTGGAGCGACGGGTGGGGTGGGCAAGCACACATGGGTGCCCCAATGGAAAGCGGCTTTCCATGAGGGCACCTGGCGAAGAGGAGGGGCTTGGATGTTTGTAATTTGAATACAAAAAAACAACAACTTTAGAACCACATATGGCATGCAAATAATTAGAGGTACATTGTTGGCACAAAGCAAATGTGCAAATAAATAGGAATTTTGACTTTATGAACTCATTTATGTGGTCACTTCATTGATAACACACTGTCATTATTTTTGCACTTATGTATCATAAATTTGTACATTATGAATTGATTTATAGATGAACATTTCTATATCTTTTTATATCCACATCGCAATTTACATGAGCTATATTGTGGTTTGCCAGATTTAACTTCACGGTTCCTGGGAATATATAATCATTTATTCATTCCAGGTTTAGCGCAACTATTTATATTTTTTCAATAGGAATTTTGACTTGCCTGTAAGAGCCGGTTCACACCATGGCGGTGCGATGCGGCACGACTTGTGGGGGCGACCTCGGCGGCGCGATCTCAAGACGACTTGAGACGCCCGCCGAGGCGATTTGCATAAGACTTCTGTATAGAAGTCAATGCAGGTCGCCTTGGGTCGCCCCCAAAAGTAGTACAGGAACCTTTTTCTAAGTCGGAGCGACCTGAGTCGCTCTTACTTAGAACGGTTCCATTGAAAATCGTGGGACGCGACTTGTCAGGCGACAGAGTCGCCTGACGTGCCGCCCTGGTGTGAACCGGCTCTCAGTGTCATATCTTGGACAACAGTACAGGACATAGGCTAAATATTGATAGACCCCGTAAAAAGGGGAGAAATTGGGACTTTGAATGAAGTGTGTGGTCTTGATGAGCACATACTTCCATCCCTGTTGTACATTAGAAAAAGGGGGGAAGTTTGGGACTTTGAATGAGATGCGTGTAGGCAAAAACCAATGGATTAAACGAACAAAGGTGGTTTATTCATAAATACATAGGACATGATACATAGCAAGTATGACGAGCTGATAGGCATATAGTAGACATATACAAATTCTAGTATTGCACATACTAAATAAAATCAATGGAAAAGTATAATATACAGACATGATTGAAATAAACTGCATGGTAGGCTTGACGCGTTTCGTGGACTCAATTCCACTTCATCAGAAGCAATTTGCAGAATATATATCCAAAATTACTCCAATGAATTAAATAAGGATGCAGGGGAAGGAAAAAACCAAAACATCCCAAATTACTTACTTCACAGCTTTAAAAATAGTCATAAATTGCTAAAGCCTGATGGCTGAGGAAGGCCAAGAACCACTCCCGCCGGGAGCTGGGGGGGCGCGGAATCGCAGACAGCACAGCCGGAAACAACCACAGCCAAGGGGGGGCGATGAAAAGTGTCCAGGGTGAGCTGCAGGGGAATACCTGTGGACAGCTCCAATCTATGTGAGATGTAAAATGTTGTGGTCAGTGAGGATGTGACTGGAAGAGGGCAAAGAGCCCAAGGAAATGAGAGTGAGGAGGAAGGTGTGTAGAGTCCACCGAAAAAACCTGGCAGCAGGGCAAACAGAGAAGACATGGTAGGGCCTCCTGAAATCACAACAGACCAATACTGTCCAGGGACTCAGGACTGCCCGGGGTGTGAAGGATGAAAAACAAAAAATAAGAGTGTAGTGAGAAAAAACTAAATTCTAAATAGGGGGGAAGCCACAGACACATATGATGAAATGTCCTGGAATCACAACAGACCAATCCTGTCCAGAGATTCAAGGACTGTGTATGGTAGCGACAGAACCCCCAAGAAGGGGGGAAAAAAGAGGGGGAAAAAAGGGGAAAGAAAAATGAAAGTGAGTGTACCTGGTGATTCCAGTGTGGTGACATAACTTCTATGTGTGGTCCCGGAAGTATCCAGCTGTTCTGGCGGGAATGCCTCATTTGGACGCACTCAGCGTGACACCGGGGGCGTCAGTCTCGGCGGCCCTGGCGGGTACGTGGCACAGTCTTGGGGCAGGCACAGTTTCTCTTCTCCTTTCATGCTGGATACTTCCGGGACCACACATGGAAGTTATGTCACCACACTGGAATCACCAGGTACACTCACTTTCATTTTTCTTTCCCCTTTTTTCCCCCTCTTTTTTCCCCCCTTCTTGGGGGTTCTGTCGCTACCATACACAGTCCTTGAATCTCTGGACAGGATTGGTCTGTTGTGATTCCAGGACATTTCATCATATGTGTCTGTGGCTTCCCCCCTATTTAGAATTTAGTTTTTTCTCACTACACTCTTATTTTTTGTTTTTCATCCTTCACACCCCGGGCAGTCCTGAGTCCCTGGACAGTATTGGTCTGTTGTGATTTCAGGAGGCCCTACCATGTCTTCTCTGTTTGCCCTGCTGCCAGTTTTTTTCGGTGGACTCTACACACCTTCCTCCTCACTCTCATTTCCTTGGGCTCTTTGCCCTCTTCCAGTCACATCCTCACTGACCACAACATTTTACATCTCACATAGATTGGAGCTGTCCACAGGTATTCCCCTGCAGCTCACCCTGGACACTTTTCATCGCCCCCCCTTGGCTGTGGTTGTTTCCGGCTGTGCTGTCTGCGATTCCGCGCCCCCCCAGCTCCCGGCGGGAGTAGTTCTTGGCCTTCCTCAGCCATCAGGCTTTAGCAATTTATGACTATTTTTAAAGCTGTGAAGTAAGTAATTTGGGATGTTTTGGTTTTTTTCTTCCCCTGCATCCTTATTTAATTCATTGGAGTAATTTTGGATATATATTCTCACAGACATGAATTCTGCAAATTGCTTCTGATGAAGTGGAATTGAGTCCACGAAACGCGTCAAGCCTACCATGCAGTTTATTTCAATCATGTCTGTATATTATACTTTTCCATTGATTTTATTTAGTATGTGCAATAATAGAATTTTTATATGTCTACTATATGCCTATCAGCTCGTCATACTTGCTATGTATCATGTCCTATGTATTTATGAATAAACCACCTTTGTTCGTTTAATCCATTGGTTTTTGCCTACACGCATCTCATTCAAAGTCCCAAACTTCCCCCCTTTTTCTAATATTGATAGACCCTGGAATATAGGCTCATACCTTCAGGTGATTGGACAATTGTAAAGCCTGTAAGGGCACGCCTCTACGCGAGTCCTCAGTTTTGTAGTAAACAATGCAGAGCAACCTAAGAAGAGAAAGTTGGGTGGCCCGTTTTCTGTATGGTACTCCATGATATGCAATTTACAGGCAAGTTAAATATCCTCTTATCTTAATTACACTGTACAGGACACAGGCTGAGTATTCATGGACCCTGGTAAACACATCCCCAAGCAATGAATAAGAAGGGTTGGCAACAACTAGACATCCAAAACTGTGCCAACAGGCCCAACAGCATGGGCCATCAGACTCGATTTCAGAGTGCAGCAGAAAGAACTTTGGTGCTAAAAGTTGCATCCACACTAGCTTAGACACACACCTGGTAGAACTTTATTAAGATATGGACAAAGGACCAGATGACAGCCCTACAAAAGCTGGGTTAAGAGGCCTGGTATTGGAATGCCCAACCTGGAGGAGTAAGTTCATAAAAGTGCAGATGGAGATTTTCCTTGAAAGTGTACACTCTAGCGATCAGATATCTTACCCATCAAGCGATGGTGGACTTGGAAGCAGGATGCATCTTGCAAGGTCCCGAGGGAAGGACAAACAGGGAATCCATCTTCCTGATAAAAGCTGTTGCTTTGAAGTACACTCCTATGGATTTCACTAGGTCCAGGCAATGGGGAGAAATGTCTTTTGGGTGCATTGGGGCAGGCCATTAGGATGGTAGGACTATGTCTTCACTGAGGAGAAAGACTGATACCACCTTGTGAGCAAAACCACCATGTCATAAGAATAAAGAACTCTTTACAAGATAGAGCTTCCAACTCGAGACATGTCTAAGGCTGGCCATACATTAAGCCATTTTCTTTCCTTCAACCATGGGTTGAAGGAAAGAAAATCACTTGATTTCCCCACCAATACATTTGTTATAGCCAGTGGCAGTAATCATACAAAATAAAACTGACAGGCTGGCTGTACTGAAGTCGATCTCCAGTACAACCAATCTGCCCATAGACGGATTAAAATTTGTCATATTCCCGCTAAACCAGACAAATTTTGATTCATCAATGGCCGGCTTTAGAGACGTGATAGCAACCAAAACGGACAGTTTGCAGGAGGGGTTATCTAAGAGGATATCCCTGCTGGGTTCAAAGCGTGTTTTTTGCAGGGCAGATGGAACCAAATTGAGATCCTGAGGAAGAACAGGTTGTTGCATGGTGGCTGGATGCAAGTTACACCTCGAATAAAGATTTTTACTAAAGAAAGCTTAAATCAGAGGTTTTAAAACACAATGGACACGGACAAAACCTGTCCTTTATGAGCTCATAAGGCCAAGTCCTGGTCAAGACCTGATTGTAGGAAGAACAGGATGTGAATCACAGAGTAATCTTGGAGATAAAAGTGCCTGTGTTCACACCAGGCAGGACAGCACTCTACCTCCAAGTGGCTGAGTTAGATACGGTGAAATCGTCTGCCTGCCTCTCCACTTCAACCATTCAGAGGAAGCCTTGTATTCATTTATAAAAATACAAACCATGTTTTGATTGACTGAGCAGCACTCTGCCCAATTCGACCTTGTTCTAGGAACGGGACAGAAATCTATGTACCGCTGCTGAAACACAGCACTGTATATGGTATGTAGCTGGTGCTACATGCAATTTCTACAGCACTCTCAGTGGTTGCATGTGTTAGTAAAATAAATAAATAGTTTGTTTCTACCAGCTTGCTTCAAACCATTTAAAAATTAAATCAAACCTGGGTTCAGCTTTAATCACTACACATACATAAGGCTGGTTCACACTGTGTACCGCATGAGAATCGCACAGGAACAACAGCACTGCATTCCTGTGCAATTCACATGCACAGTTCAGTGTGGTACAATTTGAGCCCATTCATTTTGAATGGACTCAAATCGCACCAAGGTAGTGCATGCACCTTTTTTGGAGCCGCACCGAACCAGATTGCATGGTCGTTTTGTACTTTTCCGACCTGCGTTTGGAATGTCAACTTTGTATTGACACTCACACCGTCCTTGCGATTCCAATTTGGTGTGGGAAATACGCACAAATCTCAGCATTTCCTGCACTGCACAAGTGTGAACCTAGCTTAATGGACAAACGTTTATTGACAACAACACAAAAATGTTTCCTCTTTAAAGAGCGTGACTATTTGTGACACTGCTTTACTTCTAGTAACAATCTGTAAATATTTAACACCATCTTCTCCATGTCGACTGTCTGCTTCCTCCCTATATAAACACCAAATATAGTGACATCTGTCTAGCCAAGGCCTTTGGACATTGATCTGATCTGCAGGCAATTTCCTGCCAGGCCTTCAACAGGGAAAAAAATAAAAAAAAATTCAAGCATTTGTATTAAGCAGTGAAAGGAAAACTGCAACTTTTTCCCTTTATTTTCAAAATGTCATCCCTTTTATTAAAAGTCCACCAGTTATTGTAGCTGGTATATCACTAATTTATTTATGACTGATTACAGTGCCTTGAAAGAGTATTCATACATACCCCTTGAAGTTCCACATTTTGTCATGTTACAACCGAAACTGTAAATTTATTTTATTGCGATTTTGTGTGATAGACCAACACAAAATTTACAAATAAATATCTGAAAAGAGTGGCTTGCGTTTGTATTCAGCCCCCGAGTCAATACTTTGTAGAACCACCTTTCGCTGCAATTACAGCTGAAAGTCTTTTTGGGGATGTCTCTACCAGCTTTTCACATCTAGAGAGTGACCTTTTTGCCCACTCTTCTTTGCAAAATAGCTCAAGCTCTGTCAGATTGGATGGAGAGCGTCTGTGAACAGCAATTTTCAAGTCTTGCCACAGATTCTCAATTGGATTTAGGTCTGGATTTTGACTGGGCCATTCTAACACATGAATATGCTTTGATCCAAACCATTCCATTGTAGCTCTGGCTCTATGTTTAGGGTCGGTGTCCTGCTGGAAGGTGAACCTCCGCCCCAGTCTCAAGTCTTTTGCAGACTAACAGGTTTTCTTCTAAGATTGCCCTGTATTTGGCTCCATCCATCTTCCCATCAACTCTGACCAGCTTCCCTGTCCCTGCTGAAGAAAAGCATCCCCACAACATGATGCTGCCACTACCATGTTTCATGGTGGGGATGGTGTGTTCAGCGTGATGTCCAGTGTTCGTTTTCCGCCACATTGTCTGTGGCCAGGGGGGGAGGGGCCGGAATGGAGCTGGGAGCGATCCGCTGGCGGGCACTGATGAGGTGGCAGTGAAGGACATTGATAGGCTGAACTGGTGGGCACTGATGGGCTGCACTGGTGGACACTGATGGGCTGCAGTTGCACTGGTGGGCACTGATGAGGTGGCACTGATGGACACTGATAGGCTGCACTGGTGGGCACCGATGAGGTGGCACTGGTGGGCACCGATAGGCTGCCCTGGTGGGCACTGATGGACACTGATAGGCTGCACCCCACCTCTCCACCCTAAACAATAACCTCATTCCCACCTCTCCACACTAAGCAATAACCTCCTCCCCGCCTCTTCACCCTAGATTTTATGAGATGGGGGGGGATAAAAAAAAAATCGGCCTAAAATATTGGTTCGGAAAAAATTGACAACATATATAATCGGCCATCAGCTGCCCCAATTTCTAAATATCAGCATCTGCCAGAGGAAAACCCATATCGGTCGGCCTCTATTAGAAACTGCATACAAATCTCTCAGGTATGTAGTGCGGCTCCTGTGCAATTCACATGCAGTTCTGTGCAGTGTCAATTCATTTAGAATAGGCTGAAATCGCACCTCACCAAACTTGGAAACACACTGCAACTGGATCGCATGGTACTTTTGTACCATGTGATCCAGTGTGGGCAAACACACTGCTTTAGGGTATTGTTAACTTTGCACTGACACCCGCTGCAGATCGCAAGGGCAGTGTAATTGGAATGCAATACGGGAATCCGGCACACAACGTGGGTCTCCCAAATCGCGTTCTAGTGTTAACGGGCCCTAAATATAATGTCATGTCTGCAGCTCTTCTCTCCCCCCACTTCTGTGTCTACTGGCTTAGCTGGGGCACTGGGAGCCATTGGCTCCCCCTGGTGTCAATCAAAGCCAGTGACGAGGGAGCGGGGGGCGGAGCCGAGTCCCGTTGTCTGTGTCGATGTGCTCGCAGGAGCGAGCACACACAATTGCCCCATTTGGAAGCAGCCAGAGAGCCCTCCACAAACTAATCTGCTGGTGGTTTTACTTAAACCCCAACGCAACTCGGCCCCTTTCCCACCAAAATCAAAGAGAACATGCTAGTCGAATAGACTCAGTCAGATTCCACCCATAACTGAAATTACCGTTTACATGAACTGGCCTTATAAAAAGAAACCCCATCATAAAAAGGGACATGTAGGCTACCACTGCCACCCTGTGAAACTGATAGTTGTCTGGCTTATAATGCAGATTGTCTGGCTTCTGTACTTTGAGTCACTGACCAGCAGCAGGCATGCAGATTAGGTCACCTGCTTTTGCTGGCTGCATGCTTGCGACTCGGAATGCAGAGGCAGCTTTTTCAGAAGTCCGCAATGACAGTCCCCCCCCCCCCCCCCCCCACTAATACTTTTCTTAGCAATAAACTTCTGGGTTAAAATCAGCTAGGAGAACTGTTGGCTGGCAGCCACAGCAGATTGCACAAGGAAGGAGGTGCAACCTTCTGTGACAAGTAACTGTGATGAGGCCAGTCACAGCTGTGTCGGCTTTATGTGTCTGTGTGAAGGCATCATTAGCACAATTAGCAGGTCATTATAAAACAGTGGAATGTGACTCATCAGCAGAGAGAGAAGGAGGGGAACAACCCCCCCCCCCCCTCTCTGCTGCATGAATTCAGGAATGGCTGGAATGTGAGCAGTAACCACTGGCTGGAAAATTCCTCCAACTGTATATACAACCACACCAGACGAACCAGACCTGACCAACGATGAGAGATGTCAGCAGGGAATGGGTTAACCTTTCAGTCTGTATGAATAAATTCCTGACACATCACATTATACAGTAACAGCATCAGTAGAAGCCATCCTTGAGCACCAATCTAGTAACTAAATTAGGATGTTATCAATCTGCTGCACATAAGAGGAAGCATTTCCTCAGTCTTCTCTCCCAGTAATCAGACTGCAAGTCACAGGGTGAGAAATTTTTGAACACAGCCCATAACTGCGCAGGCACCAGTATTTACATGACTGTGTCATCTCTGAGCTGGCACCTCAGTCTAGGAAAAAGATGGTGCTGTCCTTCCGGGAAGAAAAACAGATGAAGGCATTTTCAATGGAAAGTACTGTGATTTCTGTGAGCTAATAATTACCTAGAAGTAATAAGCTGGGTATAACATGTAGACAGGTAGATTTTTTTTCATTCAACCGGCAGATTGAACAGGTCCCGGCATCAAAGTAACACCCTCACCCCCTGCTAGAATATACTGATCAGCTTTTGCAGCCATTGGTTGCTGGTTTTACAGCAAAGACTATTCAACAGAAGCTGGCCATTAGACTAGCTTCTGTTGAATATACAGCAGTACAGATGTAAGGAAAGTCAGACTGTTCCAGCAGACTTTGAGGGCCAGGACACCCTTGAGTAGATGCAATGATAATTGGCTGACTCCGAGACTTCTATAGGTAGACAGCTATACAGTGGAAGGCCTCCAGCCGGATAACACTTCTGTATAGGTAGGACCACTGTCTCCTATGGCAATTAATCTTGCAACAGTCACTAACAGTAGTTGTACATAACACTTGGTAACACAGAACAGTCCTTTACTTATCTCACAGTATCCCACTGTAGATCTTCACTTACTGAGCTCCCAGATCCCAGTCGTCACCGGATCCCCTGAGCTCTTTCACAGCTATCTTGCTGTATACTCCTCAAGCCTCACCTCCGCTATCCTGCTGGGTCCGTGGCTTGGCATTTGCTAATGCTTTCCCATTTCTTCACCGTCCCCAGGTGGTGAGAAGACTGCTCTGGTACTGGCTTCAGCTTACTCACAGTAGTCTCCAGTAACAAGGTGGATGGTCCCTTAGTGGTGACAGCTCCCTTTCTACCTCCGACCACAACTGGTTCCCCCTCCGGCTGAACCTTCTCAACTCGGTTTGACTCCAATCCTGCAGTCCCAACCCTACGCTGCTTCTCCTGCTCCTGGATAGGCCTCAGGTAGGCTAGCAGCCAGGTGTCCAGGGATAGGCCTCATGTTTCCGGCCTAGCAGCCCAGGGCGATATAACACAGGTCCACCCAGATGGCACAGAACCCCAATCACCTGACTCCACCCAAATAAATAGGCTCTCCCAGCAGGCCAAGGGACTAAAGAAACCCCCGCCAATTGGCTGAGACACCCCATCCATTCATGATCTGACCTTGCTAAGCCCTTGTCAATCTAATGTCACCAACCACAGTGCCACCTAATTACGGAAGAGAAAAGGTGCAGCAATTCCAGAATTTAGGGAGGAATCCATTGATCTCTAACAATTAACCAGGATAATTACCTCCTGGCTAACTAAATTTGTTAGCAACCCTGTCTAAACACCAGGGTGCTACACAACGATATGTCTACTTTCAGTCAAGGCTGCATGAATCACTGATGCCAGCCCATTCAATTCTGGATCACTGTAGTCATTGGAAACACTTGAAGAGAAATGCATAAATGACTGCTATTGACCTCTCGGATCTAACAATATATCATTTGCTTTGAGGTCATGAAAATCTTCTCACTAAAGCTGGCACAACATGGATCGTAATTTATTAGGTTCAGCAGGAATGGCTGAATTTCGATCCATGTATGGCCGTTCCTGTTCATGAGAAGTCAATTGACTTTTCAAGAATGGTCTAACTGGATAATTTTGTGTCAATCAGTGTTTGCAGCTAATCGGCTGCAGAGCTGATCAGAGTAGTCTGATGGCAAGGGGGTCCCGTGGTCAGAATACAATGACACAGTGGGGAGGACTACCCCATCCACTTCAAATGTGTGGGTGGGGAAAACGGCTCAGTTTTATTTGTTGTTCAGCCCCCTGGGTGAATGAAAAAAAATGAGCCGTGCTTTACTTTCTCAGGTAAGCACATTGCTGCCTTGGTGTTGTGCACACTTCCCATTGGTGGTTTACCTGTGGGGCCCTCTCGAGCTCCAGAAAACTGCAGCACTACAATGGTGTCTGACTGGGACAGAACATTGTCACCCTATGACAGATGTGTCTGAACAAGGATCTCCATGGCAGGATCACAAAAGATTCATTTTTAAATGAAAGCTGCAGATTTAAAAATACTGAAAATTCCTTTTTTTAATGACATTAACATGGTAAAGTTTATATGAGGTTATTGTGACATATATTTTATTTCTGGCTGGAGCTGGCTTTAAGTAGATCAGAACACAGCACGCTGATCGCAATTTAAATGAAATATCTGCAGCAGTCATTCATGGACAAGCCGTACATAAATGATCACAGTCTATGAGAGTGCCTTGCATGTGTTAGCATTAAAGCAGCAGTGTTCGTTAAGACGTCCCGCAGGTTGCATTAGGCGACAGAAGTCAATTAAACAGTAAAAAAAAAAAATTCCAGGTGCTCCATTGGATTGTCACTAAATCCTCGGCACGCTCTGGCTGCTGGCTAGGGAGTAGGAAGGGGCGCTTGGCATGTGCTGAACACGACTTATGATTAATGATTGTGCAGCGTCACAGCGCGCATCTCCTCGCTCCCCTGATATGCAGCATCCCGAGCAAGAAACACGTGGACGTGCCAAATAAGAGACGTGTCAAGACTAGACACCCCAGGCGTGGAGCGAGCTTGAGCAGGACCGTATACTCCCAGATCACACACACAGCTGAAAAGTGACATAACGCTCCTTCTCAACCGCTACTT
Organism: Rana muscosa; assembly: GCA_029206835.1. Lineage (NCBI taxonomy): Eukaryota > Metazoa > Chordata > Amphibia > Anura > Ranidae > Rana > Rana muscosa. The sequence goes on from CM055118.1 coordinate 159,887,009, forward strand.
CCGTACTGAGAACTGCATAGCCAACATTAAACTATGCAGATGCTAAAGAACTACATATCTCAGCATGCACTACCATCTAGAAGTAAAAAGGAACTGCATGAGAAATACCCCCAATGTAACACATTAAATTCTCTTCTCTCCCCCCATTGCGCTGTTCAGCCACTAAGCCAGAAAAGAAAAGTCCCACACAAGCAACAGATGGCTGGATTCCTAGCTTACACAAGGATATGGACATCCCGTCTGAGAGTGCTGATTGGCACAGTGTTGTCACATGGAGATGCTTCTCTATACTTCAAAGTATGAGGTATTTCCTTCAGCTTAAAAGTATGATTTCCTTCAGCTTCCGGTGATCTGCCGACAAGCGTCCCCCCGGCGGATTCTGCCCCCAACTGTACTGCGCAGGCGCGGCGCTTGCGCAGTACGAACGTCTATGAGCTTCCGAAAATAGCCGAACGTGTAGAGCTGAGAGTCAGCTCTACACGGCGCCTGCGTGGACCTAGATGTAAGAGGCCAGTCGGCCTTACGTCCTCGCTTCGCTCGGACGGCTCGCTACGCTCGCTCGGCCTCCTGGCTCTTTTTTTAACATCCTCCATGTCCTTGGGGATGGTAAAGAAAGAGCCTGGATGTCAGCAGTGTAGCACAATTTGGTGTGCGCAGGCGCCATGTAGAGCTGACTCTCAGCTCCACATGTTCGGCCATTTTTGGAAAAAGCGACGCGCCTGCACAGTACAGAGCGGGCAGAATCCGCTGGGGGGCAATGCTCGGCAGTACACCGGCACTAAACAGAGCTGGGCATGAAGAAAAAGATAGTACAGTTGGGAAAATAATTATTTGATTCCCTGCATATTTTTTAAGTTTGCCCACTTAGAAAGAAGGGGGGGGGAGCGGGTACCTGGTTTTGACAGGTATCCAGCTCCCACTTACTCTCCTGGCGCAGTGGTGCCAAGCGGAAGTTCACCTTTCCCCCCTCCCTCCCTGCAATCTTCTGGGACACGTCACAGGTCCCAGAAGATTGCACGGCCACTCAAGACAGTGCAGTGCGCGCCCTGCTGTGAAGCCGCAAGCTGTCACAGCCGGACGCCCACACTTACAATGCCGGCACCGCAGAGAGAAGGGGGAGAGGTGCGAAGCTTCGGCGGACCTCATCGCTGGACCGTGGGACAGGTGAGTGTTTGTTTATTAAAATTATGTCAGGAAAAGGCCATTCAAAAGTGTTGGGGACTTTCACAAGGAGTGGACTGAGGCTGGAGTCAGTGCATCAAGAGCCACCACACACAGATCCTGGACATGGGCTTCAAATGTCGTATTCCTCTTGTCAAGCCACTCCTGAACAACAAACGTCAGAAGCGTCTTACCTGGGCTAAAGAAAAACAGACCTGGTCTGTTGCTCAGTGGTCCAAAGTCCTCTTTTCTGAGGAGAGCAAATTTTGCATCTCATTTGGAAACCAAGGACCCAGAGTATGGAGGAAGAATGGAGAGGCACACACTGCAAGATATTTGAAGTCCAGTGTAAAGTTTTCACAGTCTGTGTTGATTTGGGGAGCCATGCTGGTGTTGGTCCACTGTGCTTCATTAAGTCCGGGGTCACGGCAGCCGTCTACCAGGAGATTTTGGAGCATTTCATGCTTCCTTCCGCAGACGAGCTCTATGGGGATGCTGAATTCATTTTCCAGCAGGACTTGGCACCTGCCCACACTGCCAAAAGCACCAAAACCTGGTTCAATGACCGTTGGATTACTGTGCTTGATTGGCCAGAAAACTCGCCTGACCCGAACCCCATAGAGAATCTTTGGGGCATTGCCAAGAGAAAGACGGGAGACATGAGACCGAACAATGCAGAAGAGCTGAAGGCCGCTATTGAAGCATCCTGGTCTTCCATAACACCTCAGCAGTGCCACAGGCTGATAGCTTCCATGCCACACCGCATTGAGGCAGTAATTGCTGCAAAAGGGGCCCAAACCAAGTACTGAGTACATATGCATGCTTATACTTTTCAGAGGTCCGATATTGTTCTATTTACAATCCTTGTTTTATTGATTGCATGTAATATTCAGATTTTCTGAGATTGTGGATTTGGGGTTTTCATGAGCTGTAAGCCATAATCATCACAATTATGACAAATCACAGCTTGAACTATCTTGCTTTGCATGTAATGAGTCTATCTCATATATTAGTTTCACCTTTTAAGTTGCATTAGTGAAATAAATGAACTTTTGCACGATATTCTAATTTTTCGAGTTTCACCTGTAGTTATTTTACACATTATAGCAGCAGCAGGGGAGGGGCGGGGAGGAGACGGCACACACACACACGAGCTGACAGGCAAGAAAGGAGGGGGGAGAGAACGACAGAGGAGAGCTGCGAATGATGGAGGCACATAAACTGACCAAGGTGTCAGGGCTCAGCAGCCATGATAAACCGTGGTCAGTTTACATAGGGGAGGGCAGAACCAGGTTGAATCAACCAGGTATTTTAGGCAATAGAGGGCCAAATTACACAGCACAAGCACTGTGCTGTATAACATGCTATAAAAGGAACAGCATCATATATTTTTAAATTTTCTTAGGGTTACAAACACTTTAAAATGTTTTTTTGGCGGTTGCTTGGCAACTTGAAGTTTCGGCTCCCTCCATAGGTTTTCTATAGGATTAAGGTCTGGAGACTGGTTAGACCATGACCTTTATGTGCTTCTTCTTGAGTCACTCCTTTGTTGCCTTGGTGGTAAGTTTGGGTCATTGTCATGCTGGAAGACTCATTCACAACCCATCTTCAGTGTTCTTGCTGAGGAAATAAGGTTCTCATCCAAGATTTTACGAAACATGGCCACGTCCAATGGCCCCTCAATGCGTCAAAGACGGCCTGTACCTTTAGCAGAGAAACAGCCCCAAAGCATCATGTTTCCCCCTCTATGTTTTCTATGCTTGACTGTAGGGATGGTGTTCTTAGGGTCATAGTCAGCATTTTTCTTCCTCCAAACACGGCAAGTCGAGAAAATGCCAAAGAGCTCAATTTTGGTCTTATCTGACCACAGCACTTTCTCCCAATCCTTCTCTGTATCATTTAGATGTTCATTGGCAAACTTCAGACGGGCCTGTACATGTGCCTTCTTGAGGAGGGAGGAGGGGAACCTTGCGGGCGCTGTAGGATTTTGATTTATGGCGGCGTATTGTGTTACTAATAGTTTGTTTGGTCACTGTGGTCCCAACTGCCTTGAGATCATTCACGAGCTCCTCCTGTGTAGTTCTGGGCTGATCCCTCACTTTTCTCATGAGCATCCTTACCCCATGAGGCAAATTCTTGCATGGCGCTCCAGACCGAGGGCGATTGACGGCTATTTTGTATTTCTTCCATTTCTGAATAATCACTCCAACAGTCTCCTTCTCACCAAGCTTCTTACCGATGTAGCCCATTCCAGCCTTGTGCAGATATACGATCTTGTCCCTGAAGTCCTTTGACAGCTCTTTGGTCTTATCCATGATCGTGAGGTTTGAATGGTAGAAAGATTCTGTGGACAGGTGTCTTTTATACACATAACGAGTTGTCGTTAGGAGCACCTTCTTAAATTGACAGGACTAATCTATGTACCATATGTAGCCAGTCTGTGGAAGCCAGAATTATTGTTGGTTGGTAGGGGGTCAAATACTTATTTTACTCACTGAACTGCAACTCAATTTATAACATTTGTATCATGTGTTCTTTCTGAATTTTTGGGTGATATTTGAGCTCTATCATTTAAAATACATCTATGAAAAAAATTATAGACCCTTCATTTCTTTGCAAGTGGGCAAACTTACAAAATCTGCAGGGGATCAAATAATTATTTTCCCCACTGTATGTCCTGGTAAGTATAGCTTCTTTAAATATCCATTTCACATGGTTAAAGGTCCATTCGCAGCATTTCAATTTTTGTGCGCTACAACGCTGGATCACAGCATGCCAACATTGAGCAAAAACTAGTTAATGTTCTAATCTATGTAGCTCTTCATCTTCATTGCTGCATCTTTTGATGAAAATTACCATCAATGGAAATGCATTTAAAACGCACTAAGAATGGAAAATGTGTTTTAGTTGTGTTTCTCAAGTCACATGTCCATATTTCCCATGTGCCTGCAGGAACAAAATGCATGTTAAACACGGCTTGTGTTGCATCACATTTAAAAACACAACACATTAAAAACATGCTAAAAACACATTATGTGCTTTGTGGAAAAGCATTTGCGTTTTCTAATGCAATGATGTGAACAGGCCCTAAAAAGACGCTTGTTTTCCGTTGAATTAAACATGTCCATGGGTAAATATTAGTTAAAAGCACAGTGACAACGTGATAATTTTTCAGTTTAAACTTCATTTTCTGTTGTTAGCAGGGAGATCCTTGCAGGTTTTCAGGTACAGCTTCCTCTTCAGCAAGGCAAACCCCAAGTACCACAGTACTGACATCACCAAATTCCACTTTAAATCTCCCAACTAGCAATCAGAGGCAGCAGTGCCTTAGATGATCTCACACTGTAGATATACAGCTAGAAGGCTACAGCACATGAAAGCCTAGTCACAGGAAGTATATAGTTCATTTTCAGAAGGTAAATCCTTAAGAATCTGCTTAGGCACAGATGAAGCTAAACTTTTTGCTAAGCAAGTAAAAGAAGCGTGTGTTTTCTTACTATCTGTGCAGTATTCTAGAGTGAAACTTTGCCTCAAAGTCCAGTCACTGCTGCTCTCTACTACAACTCAACTACAGCTCTGATACCTTCATGATACTTCTTTAGGAAAAAGTGTTATTGTTTTATTCTTTTAAATTTTCTTATACACAAGTGCACCAAAATCATATTACACAACACTTCTTACAATTTGATTTGATAAAAAGAAGTATGCAGTCTCATTTGATGAATATTCCATTTATTGTGAGCATGACCCCTGTCCAATTAGAATGAAAACACCAGCAAAATATGTACATTTGGATCTTCAAATGAAGGAGAAAAAAAAAAACAACCTACCTGATGATATACAGCCAGGATCAAAAGCCCAGCTGTAGTTTGGGCGAATAAAATACAAAACAATAAATGCACAGAAGGGAGGTAACATTCCACTAAATGAAAGTCATCTCAGTGTAAGCAATCCTTCTCAGCAGTTTGCCCTCGTAATAATAACACGCAGCATCCCACATATGGCGTTCCCTGTCCTGACAGCCAGGAAGTGAGTGCCGAGCGAGCCTGCGTATTCACTCCCCCACTGCTTCAATCTGCACTTTGTAGCATCTTGTATGTTAGCTTAAAGTGAACCCAACATCAGATATAATTTTTCATGCTCCATAATGCATCAGCATAATTCCAGGTAATATCGCCCATCACAGAGATCGCAATACTCCCTCCGTGGTGCGGGAAGCTGTCCCTGCAAGGAGAACATAATGATTATTTCTAGCGGCTATAGCCACTGGTAATAAATCGGACATGCTGGTTGTAACAAAGTTGATCGATGGATCAACTTGAGTACAATCACCCTGCCTCTAGATCAGAGGTCTCAAACTGGCGGCCCTCCAGCAGTTGTAAAACTACAAGTCGCATCATGACTCTGCCTGTGGAAGTCATGCTTGTAACCGTCAGCCTTGTAATGCCTCATGGGAGTTGTAGTTTCACAACAGCTGGAGGGCCGCCAGTTTGAGACCTCTGCTCTAGATGAATCAAATCTCAGCCTGCTGAATAGGCTAAGATTCAAACCATCTATGGCCAGCTTAAAGTAACCAAGATGGATGTATGACCCAGAATTTGGGGTTTTCCATTGCTGGTTTTAAGTCAGCATCTTTGATGTTTGGATGAGATGCCCTCACGCAAGTCCAGAGCTTACAAAGTCAGTAATGAGGCTTAAAGCACACATGGTCCATCACTGCCTACTTATGAAGCACACAAAGAGGTTGATTTACTAAAGGCAAATATACTGTGCCCTGCAAGAAGCTCTGATGATTTCTATCATCCAATAATGTGCAAGCAAAAATGCAGTTTTTTTAATTCTCCTTGCATGTGATTGGGTATTCTTTGCAAAGTGAAGCTTTACCTCATTTACTAAGCTCTGGAGCAACTTCACTTGCAGTGTACAGTATACTTGCCATTTAACCCCAATGTGTTAAACCATTTCAAATGCAAGTATAAGTGAGCGTGAATCACCGACAGTCGGCCTGGTCTTCTACTGCTGTACAAAGCCACAGCCCAAATTTAGAGGTTGTACTGACCTCCATAGGATTCCATCACAATGAGTGGCTAAGGAAGAATAAGAACAAACAAGCTAAAAAGAAAGAAAAAAAAAAAACAGGGATGCAAGAGAAAATAAAAACAGCAGGACAAGTGCACAAGACTAGGGGTCAAAACAGCAGTTTTGCCTTTTTTTTCCCACACAAACTATCATTTACAAAACATTTACCAGTTCATTAAGCTGCTCTGGGCAATTTCTCAGCTAATTTTCCAGATAACTGATTAACAGAGAAAGCATCTGTCAGAGAGGTTTACTGGAAATTTTACAGATTAATTTTTTTACAGATAACCTTAAAGTGGTTGTAAACCCACTCACTATTTTAAAAAAAAATTTGTCAACCTGCAAGAGAAAGGCATAATGAGCTAGTATGACTAGCATACTAGCTCATTATGTACCACTTACCTTAGATCGGGGCCCCCGAAGCAGTCCGCGTCCCTCTGTCCAGCCGCAGACATCACTGCGGCGATAGCCGGAATGTTATTTCCGGGTATCGCAGCACCAGCCAATCACAGCGCTGTGATTGGCCGGAGCGGCGAAGACGCGACTCCACGCATGCGCGCATGATCCGTCGAATTCGTCTACGTCGTCGAATGCTGCGACCTAGCCGAATTTGTGAATGGGATTAACCCCATGAATGCGCCGTTGTCTACGGCGCGCATGCGCTGTAGACAGCGGCGCCTGTCTTTTTAGTAAATATCTCCTAAACCGTGTAGGTTTAGGAGTAGAGTTGAGCGGACACCTGGATGTTCGGGTTCGACGGGTTCGGCCGAACTTCGGAAAAAAGTTCGGGTTCGGGACCGAACTTTAACCCGAACCCGAACCCCATTGAAGTCTGTGACATGGGGGTCACTTTGGACACAGGGTGAGCCAGGAAACAATGGACATTGAGAATATGGCTTGGATTGCTTAAAATGGGTCTGTAATATTTATCCACCATATTCCCCAGGATATCTGCAAAGAACTATCTACTGTTTTATGAACTCAACAGGTTAAATTAAGAGAGGCTGATATGTCTCCTGTCTTCTTGTGTAATGCTAATGAGCCTCAGCTATGCTACAGGCCCTTTCATTGTGATGATGTGGATTGGAGCTTGGTAAATCGTCTGGCTCCATATTATGGGATGTGGAAGTGTCTTCTGTGAGGAGGGGGGGGGGAATCAACCCTCCTGCCTAAGACTGTTTATCAAAGGAGAAGTTTGAACACACCTGACCTGTATCACCATTGTCATTGGACAGTTTAACCCGCCCTGTTCCCCAAAGGATGGGAGGGGAGGGTTTTGAAGAGAAATGTGTTACCATGTGTTTTGAAAATAAAGTTTTCCCTGTTTTGGAACTTGAATACAGAGCGTTGTCTCGTATCTGGGGGGAGAATCATTCGTATGGGGTCTTATTCGGCTGGTTGGAGTGTCTGGTGGCTGTCGTGTGGTTGGAAAGGGAATATCCTAATGGTCCTAACCCCTTTCATACTTGGAGTGCCGTTACAAAGTCAATGGGGACCCGGACTTCTAAGGACTAAAAAGGCTCTAAAAAAGTAATGGAAAGGGCTAGAGGGCTGCAAATGGCAGCAAAATGTTGTCAAGAGCATGGCAAGTGCTCTGCAAACAAATGTGGATAGGGAAATAACTTAAAATAACATAAAAAAATAAAAAAATATGCTGGAGGCCCCCTTTTCAGCAGAAGAGGTACGGGAAGTCAATAAGAACCTCAGAAACTCAACGGCACGATGCCACACATATGGTGGAAATGCCCCAGAATACGCCCTTTCTGGAATAAATTATTCAATTTAATGGATAAGCTAGTGGGAAAATAAAATACTTTGAAATAAAAATGTAGCGAGGTGCTAAATTTAAGGGAAGTGTTTGAGTGGTAAATAGGCTCAAACACCCTAATTCTGTAGGATTCATGGACCATTTTGTCCTCGGGGGACAGTATTGGTGTGCAGTTCCCTGCGGCCTACAGGTGGCGCTGCCATGGTAGGCTAGGGTTGAACAGCCGATACAGTGCTGTGCCTTTTGTGTCCCCTCTTGGCAGTAGTACAGCGGGGCGGGGAACCTGCTGTGCATGCCGGGAGAGCATATAAAAGGGGCAGACCTTTGGCCTGGGGGCTGATGTCCAGTGCGGTCCACGCCCAGGTGCCTTCGGCCTGGGTGCATGTGTTCCTGTTCCATCTCGGGTACCTTTAGCCCGGGGTGAGGTACTATCCTGGAGTTCCTGCTGCCCTGGGTATGGAGGCCTAGGTGCGGGAGTAAAGCCTGGAGTCCAGAGTCTTCGTCTGGAGTCCGCTAAGGGTCGAGGAGTCTTAGGGTGCCGCCTCGTGTAGGGGACCATGTTCCAGGGAAGGGAGGATCATTCTGATGGACCGATGCGGGAGTCACGGTGAAGTAAGGGTCTGTTGACTCCCTGGAGAGATGTCTTCCCCTTGATATGGGCTAGGTTCGTAGAAGGAGAAGCTCAAGGTCATCTTGACTGTATCAGAGGCCTTATTCACCCGGCCCGTGGCAGGGGCCTTATACACCCTGGTCTGTGGCAGAGACCAAAGTTCTCCAGGTCCGTGGCAGGGGCCTTGTACACCCGGTCTGTGGCAGAGACCAACCTCAAGGTCTGTGGCAGAGACCGTGCACCTAAAACTGTTTGAGAAACCTAAGCAGTGAAGTGAATGTGCTACGTTTGTGCCTGGACCTCCTCCACACCTTAAGCTGTCCTGTTTCTTTGCTCTAACCTTTTCTATCCGAGTAGAGTTTATTTTGCCATGAGAGAATAAGAGTTGTAATTTCAGCTGGTGTGGACATTGACTTTACTGGGAATTAAAGGACTTGCCTCTACCTACAGTAGAGGTGAGAATCATCCTCTGGAGGAGTTTTGACTCCGGCTGTGGACGCGGCCCGTCAAGTACACCGCTCAACCTCTTTATATAGGAGGGTACGGGCTGGTAGTGCGGTGTGCCTTTCTCCCTCCTGCGAGGAACCAACAACATAAAGGCAGGTAAGGGGGAAAGGATCTGTGCGCTACAAAAAAATAAAATAAAAATTATAATCTTGACCTAGGAGGACGAGGTCCATATGGAGTAGGAGGTTGAGGTGGCGGTGGATGTGGCTGTGTAGGTGGAAGCGGCGGTGGAGGAGGACGAGGTAGCCAACACTGGTTCAAAAATACAACAATGGCTGGGTAAGGCCGGTGATGTTTCTAATTCTGTCCCCCGTCAAATAGTGTCCACCCTGTACTGCGCTTGCTCAGTATGTAGGACAAGAGGATTTCGAAAATCTCCCAAGACGAACGGCGCAGGCGCCGTTCATCTTCGGAGATTTTGTGAATCTCCTTGTCCTCTGTACTGCGCAAGCGCTGCGCCTTCGCAGTATGGGCCTGGCACAATCCGATGGCCGGACAGTTTTTGTCACAACACCGGTATACATGTCTATTCTGCAGAAGGTACGGACAAGTCCTGTGGGATCCATGCCTGGTTCATTTTAATGAACGTGAGCTTGTCCACACTGGCTCTGGACAGGCGGCTGCGCTTGTCTGTGAGAACGCCCCCTGCCGTGCTAAATACACGTTCAGATAATACACTGGCTGCAGGGCAGGCCAGCACCTCCAAGGCATAAAGGGCAAGCTCAGGCCATGTGCCCAATTTGGAGACCCAGAAGTTAAAGGGGGCAGACCCATCATCCAGTACGTGTAGGCCTGTGGACACATACTGCTCAACCATGTTGGTGAAATGCTGCCTCCTGCTAAGACGTTCCATCTCAGCTGGTGATGCTGGTTGTTGTGGCGTGCTGACAAAGCTTTTCCACATTTCAGCCATGCTAACCCTGCCTTCTGAGGTGCTGCCGGTGCCCCGGCTGCGTTGGCGACCTCTTCCTCCTCCTCTGCCTTCGCCTTGTGCTTCCACCGTACGCCCGATGTCAGGTGGGAATGCCACCAGCAGCGCGTCTACCAGCGTGCGCTTGTACTCGCGCATCTTACGATCCCGCTCCAGTGAGGGAATTAAGGACATCGTAAGATGCGCGAGTACAAGCGACCGCTGAATCGCACAGCTACAGAACTGCAGAAAATGCTATTCAAAAAAAATGTTTTTTTTAGTATAGCACAGTAGGAGAAAACTATATAGAAATTGTTTATTTCACACACCTCCACATATGTATAACACACTGCAAACTATTTTTTGTGCCCCTAAATGGCGTTTTTTGGAAGAGCAGAACACACCCACAGTACGTAACCGCTGAATCGCACAGCTACAGAACTGCAGAAAATGCTATTCAAAAAAAAAGTTGTTTTTTTAGTATAGCACAGTAGCCTATACACAGGACTCTATGGGTCTTTTGGAAAAGAGCACAATAAAGTGCCTTTTTTTTCCCCCCTAAATGGATCTTTTTCAAAGAGCAGAATACACCCACAGTATGGAAACGGTGTATCTCTCAACGTAATATATGCAGTGCTGGTGCACTGAGCTTGCAGATAAAAGTTAGATTTTCTCTGACACTGGGCTCATGGCAGTGTAAAAAGACTGTGCACTGCAACACAAACAGGTAAACCTATGCAGATCGCTGATTTTAATCTCTGAATCTGGACTCCTATATAATAAATCTCTCTCCCTGAAAGCACCAACAGGAACCTGGCCCTACACTACACTATCTCTCTATCTTTTCCCTCAGATTGCAGAATCAGGACTACCTCATGTATTTTACAATCTCTCCCTATTAGCAACAGCAGCAGCCAAGATCCTCTCCCTATCTATTCTGAAGCAGAGTGACGTGTGTGCTGTGTGCCTCTAGCTTATATAGAAGCTGGGTCACATGTTGCACTGACCAATCACAGCCATGCCATTAGTAGGCATGGCTATGATGGCTTCTAAGGGCACACCAGCTAATCAAAAGGTGATTGGCTGGCCCCTGAAGCATTTCTAACTGCGTAATTAGATTGCCGAACCCGGACTTTTGTGCAAAGTCCGGGTTCGGGAAAAAGCTAAAGTTCGGTACGGACCCGAACTTTACAGTTCGGGTTCGCTCAACACTATTTAGGAGATATTTCTTGCACCTACAGGTAAGCCTTAATCTAGGCTTACCTGTAGGTGCAAGTTGAAAAAGTGGGTTTACAACCACTTTAAAGTGGTATTAAACCCAAAAGAAAACATTTATTATATTGCAGGTTACCAATTAATTTTTTTAAGACCCCTTTCACACTGAGGAGTTTTTCAGGCGCTAAAGGGCTAAAAAATAGCGCCTGAAAAACGCCTCCCCTGCAACCCCAGCGTGAGAGCCAGAGTGCTTTTACACTGGGGCGCTGTGCTGGCAGGACGTTAAAAAAAGTGCTGCAAGCAGCATCTTTGGAGCGGTGTATACACCGCTCCTCCACCACCCCTGCCCATTAAAGCAGGCCGAAGGTTAAGAGTGGCCCGCTAGCGGCCGAATAGCGCCGCTAAAACGGTAAAGCGCCATGAAAACTAGCAGCGCTTTACCGATAACGCAGCCCGCTGGTCAGTGTTAAGGGGCTCCAACAGTTGCAGTTTACCAATTCTTAGATGTGATGGCTGAATTTATTTTCTTCGGCTTTCTTTCTTCTATTTTCATCTGGTGAGCCAGCCAGTCCGTTGTTTGTGGAGAACAAGCTCTCCAGCAAGATGTATCAGTTTACATGGATGAGACAAACCATTAACAATGGCAGAGGTGCTTCAAATGATCAGCTTTTTATTCATGTAAAACCTTTATCTCGTGCAACATTGCTGGATCAAGATAGGGCTCTGGTAAGTATTAGGGGGGCTGAGGGGAGCGGCTGCTGCACACAGAAGCTTTTTTAGCTTAATGCAAAGAATGCATTAAAGGAGAAGTACAGCCAAAGCTCATTTGGCTGGACTTCTCCTATGGATCACAGCAGTGCAGTTAGTTTTGCACTCCTGTGACACGTTTTCAGCAGGGAGCGGACTGCTAACGTCACGGATGTCAGTCCAAGCACTGCGTCATTGCAATAAAGTCTGGATCCGCCAGGTGCCTGGACTGACACCCCGCTCAGCGAGCCACTGAGAGCCTGAGCTGGCTGCCTCCAGCCCCTCCACAGCACAGCGCTCCAATGAGTAAGGAGGGAGCAGAGCAGAGAGCTGTGACTGACAGTCTACAGCTCTCTGCTCATGGAGCTCTGAAAACCGAGTGATCGGCAGTGTTCGATTGCTCAGTTCCCAGTGTAGAGGCACCAGGGGACAGATGCAGCATTGGACCCATGCTGCATCCACCTAGGCAAGTATAAAAATGCAGAAAAAACAATTCTTTACTTCTCTTAAGCTAAAAATACTTCTGACTTTAGTATCACTTTAATACAACCCGTCTCCACCACTCACCTATGTCTTCTGTGCCTCCTGTGCGCATTCCTCCTGCGTTGTGTCTTACTAATACAGAAGGTGTGTTATTCAGATTCAGAATACTTTATTAATCCGAAAGGGAAATTTTTACTGGCCAGATCACCAGGTGAAAACAGAGGGTAGAAGGCCCCCCCCCCCCCAAAAAAAAAAAACTGCTGCAGCCGTCACATCTAATGACTGGTAAGCTGTAATATAATACATTTTTGGTTTTGGGTTTAACTGGCCATTATCTCTCACTTCAGCCATGGGAATCTTCAGAGGGAATTTCTTCACAAGTTGTCCTGTTTGTGATCTATGACGGAGGTAGGGCGCTTAACAATACATCTCCTATGGTTTATTGGCAAGGTTTTTATTGTACAAGTGTCTACACAACAGTTACAACACGCTTATAAAACACCCTAGTAAAAAAAAGACAAACACACATCTAAGAGGTTTTTAGCAATGAAGCTTTCAAAAGAAGCCACAGCAATCGTGTGATTTTTGCCTGGCCTTTCTGTTCACTTTCTGCAGAGTCAGGACTAAAGCTGGAGCAACAAAGTGATATTTAAAATGCTTTCAAGCAATCCCCCAAATCCTTTGCACTCATCGATGCATGGGCGGCCTTCATGACCTTTAGAATTATGATCTACCAAGGTGGGTTTAACCTTTCACTGACTGATCGCAGTTATTGAACAGACAAATGAAAATGACTTTGGATCCAATTCAGCACTGATCACATTGAATAATTGTTTTTCTCCCTTAGTTGGAAATTTGAGCCTGCTTTAGTCTTAAACTGCCCACAAATGTTTTTAAGGCGAGCACACTTTTCGAGATTGCTCGTATGCAAAAGCTTTCTTAAAGTCCAAATTCATATTTTTTAAACCCCCTCTTGCCCCATAAATAAAGTCCTGCAATGACGTAGGTCACAGGTATCAAAACAATCCGGCCCTCCAGGCCATTTCATGTGGCCCTCGCACCTCTCTTGCAGCTGCAGGAGAGCTCCAGCCCTCCTCTGGTCCTCCTCCAGACCCTTACTTTCGGCTCTTAAGCAATGCATTCAGCTTCTTCCCAGCAGCAGCAGCATAAGGAAAGGGGGTGCACTGTGATGTAAGGGAGAGTGGGGGACTCCACTTCTGATGGTGGGGTGGCTCTTGACATCTAATGTAAAGGGGAGGGGATACGCTGAACATCTAATCTTACAGATACAACCGGCCCTTTTGAGGGCAATCATAATGCTGATGCGGCCCACGATGAAATTGAGTTTGACACCCCTGACGTCGGTGATCTGAGGAAGGAATCAGTGTGAAAACGGGCACACAGGCACCGATCATCAGGGAATCTTTGAAAACCCCTAGTGCTGAAACAGATGAAGAATGGTAGAAATGGGCCACCAAATAGGGGAGTAGAGATCAGTCTTTTTCAACCAAGGTTCTGTGGAACCCTAGGGTTCCCCCAGAAGTTGCTAGGGGTTCCTTGAGCAATGATCAATTTTTGCTTCTTAGATGAGTAACCACTGCCGGCATTAATCTTTTAAGCTCTCCAGGAATTCTTATCAATGACCACAGATGTAGGAAACATCCTTCCCAATGACCACTGCACTAATGTACCATGAGTTATTGATAGATTCATTATTAGCAGGGGTTCCCCAAGAGTGAAATGTTGTTTCAAGGGTTTCCCCATTTTCAAAAGGTCGAGAAAGGCTGCATGAGAGAATTAGCTCTGTTAAAGCATATGGAAACCCAAAAACAAAAAATGTAATCTACTGCAGCCTACCAGTCCTTAGATGTGGTGGTTGCATTAATGTTCTTTCCTTATGCCCTCTTGTCCTTTATGTGTCCATGAGAAACAAACTTTCTGTCCAAGGGCGACAACCCTCACTCAACTTTCTGTATTAGCACAACAGAAACAAGATAGGACAAGACTTTGGAATCCCTACCCTCTCCTATTTTCAATAACAGAGGGACATGTTTCTGTGATCCCCAGGGATAATTGAGAACAATGTAATTGATAACAGTCAGCAAAGGACGTTATCAGCTCACAAGATGTCTGCCCAACCAACAAGATAATTTTTTTTTCAAGAGTTATAATAGTATATTTAACATACCAAAAAGGACCAAACAAGAGAAGTCCATGTGTACAGGCAGCCTTTAGAACCTCTGGCAAGATTCCACTGAGTCTTGGCAGTTGATTGCTTGTTTGAATGTAGCCATGATCTTTGAAGAACCCTTAATGAATGCTAAACTCTAATTTTACATCCCACCCCCTCTTAGACTTTAATTTAAAAATCACATTAAGCTCTGGTTCGCCCTGGTTCACACTGGTGCGATTTGACATGTCAAGTCGCATGTCAAACTGGCGGCATTTGCCAGCCATGGCACTGTCCTAATCAGTGCAACGCCGCATCTGCGGCGCTGCACCGATTTCAAAAAGTAGTTTCTGTACTACTTTTTGCGATTTCGGCCCGCGATTTACATTGACATCTGTGCAGAAAACTGCACAGATATCTCTGTAATCGCGCCTGAGATCGGGACTGACAGGCAGGAGTGAAATCGTGCGAGTTCAGCTGAAATCGCACGGCTTCACTCCCGCAGCCCAGTGTGAACCTGGGCTAAACATTCATTTTTTTACTGCACTTCACAGACCATTGACATTACAGGTTCTTTTTCTTCTTCTTTGGTGGTGGTATTTTCTCCTCCTGAGTTCTGTGAGCCCAGTTTACATAATGATGCCACCCCAGGAGGCAGTTCCACAACAGTCAGAGCTCAAAGGAATTGGCTTGAATGATGCTGGCCATAATCCAACCCTGGAACTGGTTTGAATGATGCTGGTCAGGTTAAATGATGCTGGTCCTGCTGTCTACAGGGCATGACATCACAGGTCCATCTTCCTTTGAAAAGATGGTCCTTCCTCCTCCTGAGTCCAGGAGTACTGCGAGTCCAGGATACATTATGATGCCACCCCAAAGGAGGAATTGGGTTAAATTAGCCATCATTCAACCCTGAAGACTGGCAAGATCTAGTGGTAATGGTGGTGGTTCGGGTGCAGCTTTAGATTGTAGGTGAATATTGCAACACCTCTGACATTAGAAGTAGGCAGTCCACAACACTGTCACAATGTCATTCTCTGAAACACTGTACTATGAGCAAACTTTAACATGACGACCTATCCCACCATGGCCCTAGGCTAAAAAAAAAAAAAAAAAAAAATGGAATAAAGCTCGGTGCCATTTAACCTGGCAGAGCAGAACAGAGGAGGATGTGGAGGGCATTGCTGGGGCATGGAGAAGGCAACTAGTGCTTTGAAAATCTTGCTTTTTTAAACCTGATCTCCAAGATATAATTTACAAACTTCCCAAATGTTCTTCTAGCCATGGTACTATTCCCTATGATCTGTTTAGTATCATCAAACATAAAATCGCAAAAAAAAAAAAAAAATTGTATATAAACATAACTGTGTTGTTATCAATCAAACTTAAATTTGGCCTGGCTAAGTAGAAAGGTACTTGATGCAAGGGGGTAGCAAAGTCTGATAAAGAGAGGGTTTGGCTGAGCTCAGAGAGGATTACATAATGCAAGGGGGTGTGCAGTGCTGCTAGAGATGAACCCACTGTTCATTTCACACTGATGTGATGAAGTCAGCCCACAGGAGACCAGTCACCCTGCACATGAAGCAGCCGCAAGTGTCAGGTACCCTGTACAGGAAAGAGCAATTAGAAGGCCTTTGAAGCATGAATTTTACAAAAGATCAGATGAGAACACTGCTGTATTAAAAGGTAAATGGAGCTAACATAATTACAGTACATTAATCGGTTTTCCATAATTACATATATACTGTACACAAACTACAGAATATACATTTTGCCGGGAGTGGGGCTTTAACAGAAAGAGCATGAAAAGATTCTTTCGTTAAGGTCCAGAATTACATTGAGTTAAATTTAAAGGGTATAGTACAATCAGATTGTAACATACTTTGTATGGCCAAATTTAGATTATGTTTGTCATCGACACTGATCTGTGGAGCGGAAATTATTTTCAGTCTTCTATCCATTTTAAGATAATTATACGCAATGCTGTACCCGGAACAGGGTGGATATAAATCAATGATTTTTTTTTTTAATAAAAAATAATCAGATATTTTGATTTAAATCCGATTTTTTTGATTTTTATCAAATTTTATTTAATAAAATGCCTTTGGAGTAAAAAATCAATCTAAAGATAGTTTTCTATTTAACCACTTCAACCCCGGGCTTTTTTTACCACATCAATACCGGGCCTATTCTGGCACTTCTCTCCTACCTGTACAAATCATCATTCTTTTGCTAGAAAATTACTCAGAACCCCCAAGAATTATATATATGTTTTTTTTAGCAGACACCCTAGGGATTAAAATGACGGTCATTGCAACTTTTTTTCTTGCACAGTATTTGCGCAATCATTTTTCAAACGCTTTTTTTTTTGGAAAAAAAATGGTTTCATAAATTAAAAAATAACAAAACAGTAAAGTTAGCCCAATTTTCGGGGGAAAATATGAAAGATGATGTTACGCCGAGTAAATAGATACCCAACATGTCACGCTTTAAAATTGCGCACACTCATGGAATGGCGCCAAACTTCGGTACTTAAAAATCTCCATAGGCAACACCTTAATTTTTTTACAGGTTACCAGGTTAGAGTTACAGAGGAGGTCTAGTGCTAGAATTGTTGCATGCGCTCTAACGCACGCGGCGATACCTCACATATGTGGTTTGAACGGCGTTTACATATGTGGGCGGGACTTATGTGTGCGTTCGCTAGCTACCGGGGACAGAGGCGTTTTAATTTATTATTATTTTTTTATTTTTATTTTACATATTTATTTATTTTTTTACACTTATTTTACTTCTTTTTTTTTTTTTATCACTTTTATTCCTATTACAAGGAATGTAAACATCCCTTGTAATAGGAATGTGTGTGACAGGTCCTCTTTATTGAGATGCGGGGTCAATAAGACCCCACATCTCTCCTCCAGGCTGGAAAGCATGGAATCGTGAATTTTTTTTCACTGATCTCATACTTACTAGCCGCAATAGCGGCTTTGTTTACATCTGAGGACCCCGGCGTGACGTCATCACATCGCGCCCGGGCCTCCGACGATCATAGAGATGACTGGTGACCATCTGGTCACCAGTCATCTCTATGCTCGTCACGTGACCCACCACCAGCGCCGGACGATTCTCTCCGGGTCCCCGATGGCACGGGAGAGCCCGGAGAAGCACCGGATGGCGGCGGGAGGGGGGGATGTCCCCTCCCGCCGCCTATAAGAACGATCAAGCGGCGGAACCGCCGCTATGATCATTCTTATGGTACGCAGAATCGCCGGCACTACAAAAGGATATCTGAATGATGCCTCTAGCTGCAGGCATCATTCAGATATCCCCCCACAAAGCCGAGGACGTCATATGACGTCCACCCAGGATGGGAGATCCCATCTGTGGACGTCATATGGACTATGGGCGGTAGGGAAGTGGCTAAGATACATTAATAATTTAGTTTATTCAGCATGAAATGGAGCTTAGTTATGTAGCATGAGGCTGTATATTCTGCAATATTTTCATTTTTGGTAAACTCATTCAATGAATCCAAGCTCTGCAAGCTGAGATAACATGCACTGCATTGATGCATTCCCACAATTTCACAGTAACCATGAGATTAAACAAAGTTCAGGAATATTCCTTTATCCCATTGTTTTTCAAATCTATGTACCCTGAATCAGTCCTGATATCGCTGTTTTACTAACCTGACAACTTATTATTCTAAATAGGAAACCTCCATTTGGTTCGCAAATATTAAAGATTCTAACTACCAGCAAGAATAAGTCCTTACATTTAAAGAGAATCTGTCATTTCAGATCCATCATGGCAGTGCCTGTTAGCGGGCATTCACTCACCTGCTGCCGCTACATCCCTCACATTGTTGTGTCATTGCGGCATCACCAGCAATCCCAACCACTTTTGGTGATTTTAACCCCTTCCTGACCAGAGTACTTTTTGCGATTCGGCACTGCGTCGCTTTAACTGACAATTGCGTGGTTGTGCGACGCTGTACCCAAACAAAATTGACGTCCTTTTTTTCCCCACAAATAGAGATCTGCGGTTTTTATTTTTTGCGCTATAAAACAAAAAAAATTGCGACAATTGTGAAAAAAAATATACATTTTTTACTTTTTGCTATAATAAATATCCCCCAAAAATATATATAAAAAAAATTTCTTTCTCAGTTTAGGCCGATATGTAATCTTCTACATATTTTTGGTAAAAAATAAATAAAAAAAAACGCAATAAGTGTATATTGATTGGTTTGCGCAAAAGTTACAGCGTCTACAAAATAAGGGATGGTTTAATGGCATTTTTATTATTATTATTTTTTATTAGTAATGGCGGTGATCAGTGATTTTTATCATGACTGCGACATTATGGCGGAAACATCGGACACTTTTGACACTATTTTGGGACCATTGTCATTTATACAGCGATCAGTGCTATAAAAATGCACTGTTTACTGTGTAAATGACACTGGCAGGGAGGGAGTTAAACACTAGGGGGCGTGAAGGGGTTAAGTGTGTCCTAGGGAGTGATTCTAACTGTGGGGGGGTGGGCTACAAATGGCACGACAGTGACCAATGCTCCCAATGACAGGGAGCAGTAGATCACTGTCCTGTCACTAGGCAGAACAGGGAAATGCCTTGTTTACATAGGCATCTCCCCGTTCTGCCGCTCCATGACACGATCGCGGGACACTGGCGGACATCGAGTCTGCGAGTCCCGTGGGCACGGTCACGGAGCTTGCGGCGGGTGCGCGCGCACCCCCGACGGGATTTTCAAAGCAACGTACAGGTACGTTGCTTTGCCCAGCCAAGCAATTCTGTCGACGTATATGTTCGTTAGGCGGTCGGCAAGTGCTTAAAGTGAATGAGACTGTGGTGAGTCAACGGCTGGTCAGAGGAGAAGCCTCTGCAGGACAGAGAAGACAGTTGCTCCTTAAAAATCATGATTTAAATCGACTTGATTTAACCACTTAACGACCGCCCACTGTAAAAATACGTTGGCAGAATGGCACCGACAGGCAAAGTCACGTATATCTACGTGATTGTCTTTGTATAGTTGGGGGGTCCAATCGGACCCCCCTCCTATACAGTGAGCGGTCGTTTTCCATTGGGGAGCGATCCGGGATGAGGGGACGGCCGTTCGATTCCGGCCACCCCCTCGCGATCGCTCCCAGCGAATGATATGCTTCCTCTGCTGTGTAAATGTAAACACAGGCAGAGGAAGTGATGTCATCTCTCCTCGTGTCGGTCTTTTCGATCCGGCGCGAGGAGTGAAGACATCTCACAGTAAGTGCACCAACAGCCCACTGACACCAGTACATGTAGGCACACTTTTCACCACCCAGTCACCCCCAGATCACCCCCAGTACCCCCAGTCACAGTGCACCGTTTGCAGTGGTCATTTTTTTACTGATCACTGCAATCAGTGTCATTTGTGACAGTAAAAAGTTGCAGGGCAGTTAGGTTTAGGACCCTTTAGGTCCAGGGTAGCCCCCTAACCCCCCTAATAAAGGTTTAACCCCTTGATCGCCCCCCAGGTAACCCTTTCACCCCCTAACGCCAGCGTCACTAAGCGATCGTATTTCCGATCGCTGTATTTAGTGCCGGTGGTGCCCTAGATAGCCAGTTATTTATTTTTAGTTTCGCCGCAGGTTTATATAGCGTCAGGTACCCCCATATATTATTTTAACCCCCTGATTGCCCCTAGAGTTAACCCTTTCACCAGTGATCACCGTATAAGTTTTACTGGTGACACTGGTTAGCCGGTTAGTTATTTAGGTTACCCGTCAGGTTTTTATATAGCGTCGGGTACCCCCATATATAACCTAATAAAGGTTTTAACCCCCTGATTGCCCCTAGTTAACCCTTTCACCAGTGATCACCATATAAGTTTTACGGGTGACGCGGGTTGGATAGTTTGCTTTTTATAGCATCAGGGCACCCGCCGTATATAACCCAATAAAGGTTTAACCCCCTGATCGCCCGGCGGCTGATATCAATTAGGTTTTAGCGCCAGAGAGGGTCTGCGTCGCCCCAGGCAGCGTCAGGTTAGTGCCAGTAACGCTAACACCCACGCGCAAAGCATACACCTCCCTTAGTGGTATAGTATTTGAACAGATCTATACTAGCGTCCCCAGCGGTTTAGGGTTCCCAAAAACGCAGTGGTAGCGGGATCAGCCCAGATACCTGCTAGCACCTGCGTTTAGCCCCTCCGCCCAGCCCAGCCCACCCAAGTGCAGTATCGATTGATCACTGTCACTTACCAAACACAACACACATAACTGCAGCGTTCGCAGAGACAGTCCTAATCCCTGCGATCGCTAACAGTTTTTTTGGTAGCGTTTGAAACATTTGCTGACAGTCAGGTGCTTTTTTTACCTGTGAATCTTACTAGTGTACCCCTAAATTTAGAGCCCAAAATGGCAAGACGAATGTACACTAGTAAAGAGGCCTACGAGATTCTGAGCATGACAGATAGTGAAGAGGAGGTCACGCATCTGTCAGATTCAGGCTCAGAATATCTTCCCGTAGAAGACAGTGAAGTCAGCGGCTCCTCGTCAGATAGCTCTGACGACGAAGTTGAGGTCCCTGCTAAGGTCAGGCGTACCCGATCCCGATCGTCTGAGGTTGTTGAGGAGCAAGAACCGCAGGTCTCTCGTATCATGGAGCAGAGTAGTACTAGCGCCGCTATTCCTTCTGGTGAATTGGCAAGCACCAGCGGCCTAGTACAGCCTGGGCGTACATCCAGCAAGCACAAGGAGGTGGCAAGCACAAGTAGTGTCCCGCTGCCACCAATAAGACAAAGGCAGGCCCGTCGTGCCCATAGTGCCCTTCCTGCAGAATTCGCCTATCCTGATTGGGTCCCCACCACTTCTGCAGAACCCGTACTTTCCGCATTCACTGCCCAACCCGGTATTCAGGTGGAAACAGCTGATTTTATGCCAATTGATTTTTATTCGCTGTTTTTCACGGAAGATCTCTATAGATCTATTGTGGACCAGATTAATTTATATGCTGGTCAATTCATCGCCGCTAACCCTCAGTTGCCTTCCATTGCCAAAGATTGGAAACCAATTACGGTTTCTGAATTTAAGACCTTTCTGGGCCTTTCCCTCAACATGGGCACACATAAATTCCCGTCATTGCGTGCTTATTGGTTCACGCACCCAATTGACCACATGCCCGTGTTCTCTGCCTCCATGCCCAGGACACGATACGAGCAGATTTTGCGGTTCATGCACTTCAACAACAATGAACTTTGTCGTCCACGTGGAGACCCTGAATACGACCGGCTCTATAAAATTCGGCCCCTCATAAACCACTTCAACGAACGTTTTGCAGCCTTGTTTATTCCCGAATAAGTTGTCTGCGTTGATGAGTCCCTGATTAAATTTTCTGGCCGCTTGTCTTTCAAGCAGTACCTTCCCAGCAAGCGTGCCAGATACGGGGTCAAGCTCTGTAAGTTCTGTGACAGGGCAACAGGCTATGTATGGAGCTTTACGGTTTATGAGGGAAAAGACAGACAGGTTGAGCCGGTCAACTGCCCGGATTACATAGGGAGCGCTGGCAAGATAGTGTGGAACTTGGTGTCACCCTTATTCGGAAAGGGGTACCACTTGTATGTGGACAATTATTACACGAGCGTGCCACTGTTTAGTCACTTGTTTGATCATCAGATTGGAGCATGTGGCACCGTGCGACCTAATCGCCAGGGCTTTCCCCAGCGGCTTGTAGATGCCCGTCTTAGGCTGGGGTAGAGAGCCTGCTTGAAGTGTAATAACTTGCTCGCTATGAAGTGGAGGGACAATAAGAATGTTTTCCTTCTTACCTCCCTTCATGCAGACACGACAGTCCAAATTCGTACGGCGACTGGTGTTGTGGAGAAACCCCCTCTGTGTCCACGAATATAACAAAAATATGGGAGGGGTGGACCTCAACGACCAGTTGTTGGCCCCGTATCTAATTGACCGTAAGGCGAGACGCTGGTACAAAAAAGTGTCTCTATCCTTATTTCAATTGGCTTTGCTGAACGCTCATGTGCTATACAGAGCTTCAGGCGGGACGTTATCTCTTCTAAAATTCCAGAATGAGATAGTCACAGAACTCCTGTATCCAGGCGGTTCTGCACCTCACCATCCCCAACCAAATGCAGTAAGCCGGCTGCATGAGAGGCATTATCCGTATGCCCTCCCGAGTACCCCTACCCAACGAACCCCCCAAAAAAGATGTCGTGTCTGTAGCAAGCGCGGATTTAGGCGTGACACCCGTTATTATTGTCCACTCTGTCCTGACAAACCTGGTCTTTGCCTTGGTAAATGTTTTGAACGCTACCACTCAAAAGTGAAGTTTTAGCGTAGGGTACAGCATTTCACAGACTAGGACACACTTACACAGGGTCTCCCAAGATGCCATTACAGTTGTTAAAGTTACAAAAAAAGTGTAAAAAAGAAAAAAAAAACGTAAAAAACAAAAACACAAAAAAAATATAAAATAAAAAAAACAAAAATAGTTGTCGTTTTATTGTTCTCTCTCTCTCTCTCTATTTTCTCTCTATTGTTCTGCTCTTTTTTACTGTATTCTATTCTGCAATGTTTTATCATGCTTGCTTTTCAGGTATGTAATTTTTTGTTTTCAGGTGCGCCATTCAACTACAGCGCGAAATTATTTATCTTGACAGCAACAGCGTTTGCTCCCACGATACATAAAGCCGTAACTCCAGTGCTGTAGGAGGTGATTTCACCACCACAGTTAAAAAAAAAAGAGCATATATGCCGAAGCATGGGGGCAGCAGGGGCGGAGGAGCGATTTTGCTCCTAATGCCGCGTACATACGGTCGAAATTCCGACGGAGGCTTGCCCGTGGAAAAGTCCGACCGTGTGTACGCGACATAACTTTTTTGCGGGAGGATGCCCCCATGCTTCGGCATATATATATTTTAGGCACAGGTTGCGTTAAAAAAATGTTTTATTTTTTACTAGGTTTTGTTTTGGTATTTGCTTTGCAGGTATGGTATGGTAAGGTCTTACTGTTGTACTGTAATGTTACTTTGTTTTAATGTTAACCATCATTTGCTTAGCAGGTACGCCATTCAGTTGCAGAGCGGATCTATTTATCTTGACAGCAACAGCGTTTGCTCCCACGATACATAAAGCCGTGACTCCAACGCTGTAGGAGGTGATTTCACCACCACAGTAAAAAAAAAAAGAGCATATATGCCAAAGCATAGGGGCAGCAGGGGCGGAGGAGCGATTTTGCTCCTAATGCCGCGTATATACGTTTGAAATTCCGACAGAGGCTTGCCCGTGGAAAAGTCCGACCGTGTGTACGCGGCATAACTTTTTTGCGGGAGGATGCCCCCATGCTTCGGCATATATAAATGGTGCATGTATGCCCATCATTAGAAGTGGGTGGATGAAGGGAGGTATTCTAATGGTGGGCATACCCACCGATCAATCTCTTTTTTTCGTTCAGCCAACAGGCTGCATGAAAAAAAAGATTACAATACATGTCCAACAAGGACCAGCAACGTACTGGTATGTTGCTGGAATTTGAATGTTTATACCAGAATGATGCCTGTGGGTTTAGGTATCATCTTGGTATCATTCTTTTCAGCCAGTGGCCGGCTTTCATGTAAAAGCAATTCTAGCAGATAATTAGCCTCTAGACTGCTTTTACAAGCAGTGGGAGGGAATGTCCCCCCCCCCCCCCGGATATAAACAGCGATATTGGGAAATTGGGAAAGCATTTTATCACACCGATCTTGGTGTGGTCAGATGCTTTGAGGGCAGAGGAAACATCTAGGGTCTAACCCCCCAATTTTTTTCAAAAAAAAAAAAAAAAGAGTACCTGTCACTACTTATTGCTATCATAGGGGATATTTACATTCCCTGAGATAACAATAAAAATGGTAAAAAAAAAAAAATATGGAAGGAACAGTTTAAAAATAAAATAAAAACGCAAAATAAATAATAAAAAAAAAAAAAAAAAAAAGAAGAAGCACCGCTGTCCCCCCCTGCTCTTGCGCAAAGGCGAACGCAAGCGTCGGTCTAGCGTCATATGTAAACAGCAATTGCATCATGCATGTGAGGTATCACCACAAAGGTCAGATCGAGGGCAGTAATTTTAGCAGTAGACCTCCTCTGTAAATCTAATGCGGTAACCTGTAAAGGCTTTTAAATGCTTTTAAAAATGAATGTAGTTTGTCGCCGCTGCGCGTTTGTGCGCAATTTTAAAGCATGTAGTGTTTGGTATCCATGTACTCGGCCTAAGATCATCTTTTTTATTTCATCAAACATTTGGGCAATATAGTGTTTTTTAGTGCATTAAAAATAAAAAAAGTGTGTTTTTCCCCCAAAAAATGCGTTTGAAAAATCGCTGCGCAAATACTGTGTGGAAAAAAAATGCAACACCCACTATTTTAATCTGTAGGGCCTTTGCTTTAAAAAAATATATAATGTTTGGGGGTTCAACATAATTTTCTTGCAAAAAAAAAATGTTTTCGTGTAAACAAAAAGTGTCAGAAAGGGCTTTGTCTTCAAGTGGTTAGAAGAGTGGATGTAAGCTTCCTAATGTTGTGTATAAAATGCCAGGACAGTTCAAAACCCCCCCAAATGACCCCATTTTGGAAAGTAGACACCTCAAGCTATTAGCTGAGAGGCATGTTGAGCCCATTGAATATTTTTTTTTTGTCCCAAGTGATTGAATAATGACAAAAAAAAAAAGAAAAAAAAAAATGTACAAAAAGTTGTCACTAAATTATATATTGCTCAAACATGCCATGGGCATATGTGGAATTGCACCCCAAAATCATTCTGTTTCTTCTCCTGAGTACGGGGATACCACATGTGTGAGACATTTTGGGAGCCTAGCCGCGTACAGGACCCCGAAAACCAAGCACCGCCTTCAGGATTTCTATGGGTGTAAATTTTTGATTTCACTCCTCACTGCCTATCACAGTTTCGGAGGCCATGGAATGCCCAGATGGCACAAAACCCCCCCAAATGACCCCATTTTGGAAAGTAGACACCCCAAGCTATTTGCTGAGAGGTATGTTGAGTATTTTGCAGATCTCGCTTTTTGTCACAAAGTTTTGAAAATTGAAAAAAAAAAAAAAAAAAAAAAATGTCTTTCTTCATTTTCAAAAACAAATGAGAGCTGTAAAATACTCACCATGCCTCTCAGCAAATAGCTTGGGGTGTCTACTTTCCAAAATGGGGTCATTTGTGTGGTTTTTGGGCTATCTTGGCATTTTATGGCCTTCGAAACTGTGATAGGTAGTGAGGAGTGAAATCAAAAATTTATGCCCTTAGAAACCTTATAGGCGGTGCTTGGTTTTTGGGGTCCCGTACGCGGCTAGGCTCCCAAAAAGTCCCACACATGTGGTATCCCCGTACTCAGGAGAAGCAGCAGAATGTATTTTGGGGTGTAATTTTACATATGCCCATGGCATGTGTGAGCAATATATCATTTAGTGACAACTTTGTGCAAAAAAAATAAAGTTTGTCATATTCCCGCAACTTGTGGCAAAATATAAAATATTCCATGAACCCAACATGCCTCTCAGTAAATAGCTTGGTGAGTCTACTTTCCAAAATGGGGTCATTTGTGGGGGTTTTGTGCTATTTTGGCATTTTATGGCCTTCAAAACTGTGATAGGTAGTGAGGAGTGAAATCAAAAATTTACGCCCTTAGAAATCCTGAAGGCGGTGCTTGGTTTTTGGGGCCCCGTACGCGGCTAGCCTCCCAAAAAGTCCCACACATGTGGTATCCCCGTACTCAGGAGAAGCAGCAGAATGTATTTTGGGGTGCAATTCCACATATAACCATGGCATGTGTGAGCAATATATCATTTAGTGACAACTTTTTGTACATTTTTTTTTTCTTTTTGTCATTATTCAATCATTTGGGACAAAAAAAAAATATTCAATGGGCTCAACATGCCTCTCAGCAATTTCCTTGGGGTGTCTACTTTCCAAAATGGGGTCATTTGGGGGGGGGTTTTGTACTGCCCTGCCATTTTAGCACCTCAAGAAATGAGATAGGCAGTCATAAATTTAAAGCTGTGTAAATTCCAGAAAATGTACCCTAGTTTGTAA
This sequence comes from Rana muscosa, assembly GCA_029206835.1. Taxonomy (NCBI): domain Eukaryota; kingdom Metazoa; phylum Chordata; class Amphibia; order Anura; family Ranidae; genus Rana; species Rana muscosa. The sequence continues at coordinate 159,913,750 of CM055118.1, forward strand.
ACGCTATAACTTTTGCGCAAACCAATAAATATACGCTTATTGACATTTTTTTTACTAAAGACATGTGGCTGAATACATTTTGGCCTAAATGTATGACTAAAATTGAGTTTATTTGATTTTTCTTATAACAAAAAGTAGAAAATATCATTTTTTTTCAAAATGTTCGGTCTTTTTCCGTTTATATCGCAAAAAATAAAAATCTCAGAGGCAATCAAATACCATTAAAAGAAAGCTCTATTTGTGGGAAGAAAAGAACGCAAATTTCGTTTAGGTACAACATTGCATGTCCGCACAATTTACAGTTAAAGCAGCGCAGTGCAAAATTCTGAAATCACCTCTGGTCCTTTAGCTACCAAATGGTCCGGGGCTTAAGTGGTTAAATCAAATCCACCCTGACCTGGAAGAACAATTTTACTGATATTTGTAACATTCACACTTGTATATATTTATTACTCGTCGCAGCAGAGTAAATTGTAATTTTTTATTTTTATCAAAAATCTGCGGTACAAAAGATGATTAGTAAAAAGAGTCAGGCAGACCTGTGGCAAGCCTAAAACTGCACATAGACTAAAGCACGTTGCAGTAATGCAATGAGCCCCAACACAAGAGAAATCGCACACTCCTGCTTAGCCATAGTAAAACAAGACCCATATATGTGTTTGATTTGTGTTTTTAGCATTTTGCCTGAAGTTTAGCTTTATTAATGTAAAACGACATTTAATATAATTGAACTAATGTCAAGTGTACGTTTTATATACCCAACTAAATAAATTGCTTGAGTGATAAATAAAAAATTTGCAGAATAGGTAGTATGGTTTGCCTTGTGCTTGCCATGTCATGTATTTTATTGCGTTAACAAAATGTCCGTTCTCATATTTTCCCCATATATTGCCAACTCTTCAGGCAGGGAACGTTCAGGCACTCGGGCAACGACTGTCCAGCAAAACACATCTCATATCTTGTTATCATCAAAGCATTCCTCTCCAGTCCCTAGGAGCCAGAGTGCCTAGGTAAGCCCACAGAGTTCCTTCTTCCACCCCAGTACATGATCGCCTGCCTATTTGGGCACACACATATTTATGATTTTAAAACAATCATACAGGAGGCAGATGGTGTTTACTCCTTCACATTTTTGTTTTGTCAAAGCAGGAACCCCCCCCCCCCCCAAATTAAAAAATATATCTTATATATTAGCAAAAGAAAAATAGTAGGGCTGTTACTGATTAAAATGTTTGTGTTCGATTAATCAACTAATTTCAATTATAACGCACATACAGATCCAGATCTGTAATATCCACATCTCCCCCACCGTAAGATCCACATCTCCCCCCACCGTAAGAGCCACATCTCCCCCCACCGTAAGATCCACATCTCCCCCCACCGTAAGATCCACATCTCCCCCCACATCTCCCCCCACCGTAAGATCCACATCTCCCCCCACTGTAAGATCCACATCTCCCCCCACTATAAGATCCACATCTCCCCCCACTATAAGATCCACATCTCCCCCACTGTAATGTCCACATCTCCCTCCACTATAAGATCCACATCTCCCCCCACTGTAAGATCCACATCTCCCCCCACTATAAGATCCACATCTCCCCCCACTATAAGATCCACATCTCCCCCCACTATAAGATCCACATCTCCCCCCACTATAAGATCCACATCTCCCCCACTGTAATGTCCACATCTCCCCCACTGTAATGTCCACATCTCCCCCACTGTAATGTCCACATCTCCCCCACTGTAATGTCCACATCTCCCCCACTGTAATGTCCACATCTCCCCCACTGTAATGTCCACATCTCCCCCCACTGTTATATCCACATCTCCCCCACTGTAAGATCCACATCTCCCCCACCGTAAGATCCACATCTCCCCCCACCGTAAGATCCACATCTCCCCCCACCGTAAGATCCACATCTCCCCCCACCGCAAGATCCACATCTCCCCCCACCGTAAGATCCACATCTCCCCCCCACCGTAAGATCCACATCTCCCCCCCACCGTAAGATCCACATCTCCCCCCACTGTAAGATCCACATCTCCCCCCACTGTAAGATCCACATCTCCCCCCACTGTAAGATCCACATCTCCCCCCACTATAAGATCCACATCTCCCCCCACTATAAGATCCACATCTCCCCCACTGTAATGTCCACATCTCCCTCCACTATAAGATCCACATCTCCCCCCACTGTAAGATCCACATCTCCCCCCACTATAAGATCCACATCTCCCCCCACTATAAGATCCACATCTCCCCCCACTATAAGATCCACATCTCCCCCCACTATAAGATCCACATCTCCCCCACTGTAATGTCCACATCTCCCCCACTGTAATGTCCACATCTCCCCCACTGTAATGTCCACATCTCCCCCACTGTAATGTCCACATCTCCCCCACTGTAATGTCCACATCTCCCCCACTGTAATGTCCACATCTCCCCCCACTGTTATATCCACATCTCCCCCACTGTTATATCCACATCCCCCCCACTGTAATGTCCACATCTCCCCCACTGTAAGATCCACATCTCCCCCCACTGTAAGATCCACATCTCCCCCCACTGTAAGATCCACATCTCCCCCCACTGTAATAGCCACATCCCCCCCCCACTGTAATATCCACATCCCCCCACTGTTATATCCACATCCCCCCACTGTTATATCCACATCCCCCCCACTGTTATATCCACATCCCCCCCACTGTTATATCCACATCCCCCCCACTGTTATATCCACATCCCCCCCACTGTTATATCCACATCCCCCCCACTGTTATATCCACATCCCCCCCACTGTTATATCCACATCCCCCCACTGTTATATCCACATCCCCCCCACTGTTATATCCACATCTCCCCCACTGTAATATCCACAGCTCCCCACATCTCCCCCACTGTATATACACGATTGTCTGCTTGCTTACACAAGCAGGCAGATCCACGAGCAGTTGAGGCGGATGATGATGACGTCAGCGCGCCGCTCACCTAGGCCGCGGCTGGGTGTACCAAGATGGCCGCCGCTCCGGAGCTAGGCCGAAGCCGCGGCCTTTCCTATGGCCGAGACAGCGGAGCGCTCCGCGGATCTCCGACGGAACTCCCGGAAGCCGGAGAGGTGAGTACCGATCAAAAAAAAATAACGATTAATCGAGGAATTAATTGTTAATTTCCGCAGCCCTAAAAAATTGCTTTTACAGCAATGCTCATCTTCAGTCCGAAGCTGTCCCCTGCAAAACTGATCCCAAGATGTCTGGGACATGCCCCTCACCCGAGACTGACAGTGAAGGAGAAGCAGCACAGTGATGAGCCACATCTCTCTGTCACTTTTCTCTCGCTCTCCTCTTATTAGCATGCTTTTGTCAGCACATTAACTGACTGGCTTCTAGTGCTGCTTCTCCCTCCACCAGTCTGAGCTCTTCTGTACAGCGACTGCAAGAAGCTGATGAGTTACATACAGGTACTTGCACTGCTTGTAATACATAAAATACAGTGTAATAAAAAATTTGTCATATTTTAAAGCTGAGCTCCACCAAAAAAATGGAAATTCCGCTTTGAGTACAGGTGACCCCCTGACATGCAACATTTGGCATGCAGAGCGTGCCCGGCTGTGAAGCCACAGCCGGGCGCCCACAGTGACAATGCCGGCGCTGCAGAGAGGAGGGGGAGACGAGCGGGGCTTCGCACGCCCGTATCAATTTTTGTAGCTGCTGACTTTTATATGTGTGGAACTCCGCTTTAATACACCCCCCCCCCCCCCCCATGATATGCGGAGACATCGGCTTCTTTTTGTTTTGTTGTTACTGAATAGTGAAAAATGAGAGGGGGCTGGAAAAAAAAGCTGGCCATAGATGGAGTAACAAAAAAAAAAAAATGGATTCCCCCACCCACAAAAGCAAGGTGGATGAAGAAATCCTCTCCGTGGTTGTATTCTGACAGCGGGGACCCTTTACTTTCAGAATACACTGATTAGCACAGCAGCCGATTGGCTAAATGTGCTGATCAAATGAACATTTTCCAACATTCCCTTTAAAGAGAAGCTGATCATTAGAACGTTTCTTAATGTTAACTTAAAGTGGAACTTCAGTAATTTTTTTTATCTTTCTATCTAATAAATCTTCTGCCCTTGTTGTTTTAACTTTAGATAGTAAAACATTTTTTTTGTAATAATTTTTCCAGTAAATACCTTATACAGCCCACTTCCTGTTTCATGTCAGGTAAAAAGCCTAGGCTTATGACATCATGCACAGCTCTCTCTCGCACTCTCCTGAGAGTTTGCCAGGAAGGGAGGGGGAGGAGTCATAAGAGGGCCAATGAGAGCTGCAGAGCTGGAGGTGTGTCTGTGTAAATCCAGGAAGTGAACAGTCATCAGCTTCAGCTGCCCACAGTTAAAATGGCTGCAGCCAGATTCAGTGGAGCCAGATTTCTGCAGCATATTTGGCAAGTACAGAATCACAGTATATATAAAATAAATATGCAAAGTGGTTGGAGGGAAGCTTCAGAATGGAAAAGATGTTTTATTACAAATTATGTGAGCAGACTGCAGTTCCTATTTAACAACGCTGTAAATCTTTATTTTTTATTGCTTCATTAACATGCCAGAGCAAAATATTTCTGTAATTGCAGTGTTTTTAAAAAGACAAAACATGGTGTGAGGGGGGGGTTAGCTCGGCAGCGGGTGTGTGTGACCCCCGGGATGGGCTCCCCACACAAAAACAGGCCCAGCAAACGGAGGTTGTGGTTTTCAAAATCAAAAAAGGTGCGGTTTATTTTCTATTTACAGTGACAAAACACAGCAAAGCCAAAAGAAACATAAACAAAATAAATCCTGGTCAACTTGACCTCTGACTAAACATACAGGTTTCCTAACTAACAACTGGGATCAGCCTAGTGCTGTCCTAGTCCCTAAGTCCCTGGTTTTAAATGTCCAAGCAAATAGCCACACAGGCTTTGTCTCACCGCACAGGGGTTCACTCTCCCTAGACAGTCCACACAGGTCTGGTTCCAGGCATAAGCTAACATCTAATGAAGCTGGGAGTTCTTATAGAGGCCTAAATGAGCTGACAAGCTTCAGCTGGTCTCATCAACTCCCTGTCTGCACGACGCCCAGCCCTCTCCCTAGAGGTATGAGTCATCCATGAGCCCACTAGCCTTAGCTGGGCTTATACAACTCTCCACCTAGTTGTATAAGTCGGCGTAAAGCCTGAATCTGGGCGAAATATATCTACCCCCCTGGATGCAACCAGGTGACTTTACCTTCCTGCTGTCACAATGGGGAAAGATACACTTTAAAGTGTAAAGTTAGCGCTACACCTTTGTATTTATTTTCATTGTACCCAGCAATATAGTGTTAGCTGCTATCTCATTATTACTTAAATTTAAGCGCAACAGATTTGTATGTTTTACTACTCTTTAAAGTGGCCCTGCCACAAGAGGTCACTTCTACAAAAGAGGTCATCTGTAAAAGAACCATTTATATACTTTAAAATCTGTGTAATTCAGTCATATGCCCCAAAACACCTTAAAGTGGCTCTAAAGGCTTATTTTTTTTTTTCTTTAAAAATAACAAACGTGTTATATTTTCCTGCTCTGTGAAATGATTTTGCACGTCACAGCCCTGATCCTCCTCCCAGGGCCCCCTGCTGACACTCCTGCCTCCATCCCCCCACCGAGTGCTTATGGGGCTTGCTATGGGGCCCACTCGTGCGTGCTCGCTCCCTGACACACAGAGCGGGGCTCGACCACGTCCCCTGTTCCCTCCTCACTGGCTGTGATTGACAGCAGCCAATGGCTCCCACTGCTGTGTCGGACCCAATGAGGAGAGAGAAAGCCAAGAAAGCCTCCGCTCTTGTGGACTTTGCTGAATCGAGATTGAGCTCAGGTAATTATAAGCAGGGTAATCTGCATGCAGAATGCATTAAGGTAAAAAACCTTCTGCCTTTAGAATGACTTTAAAGCGGAGCTTCACCCAAAAGGCAAAGCTCTGCTTGTTTGATTCCTCCCTCCTTCCGCTGCCACATTTGGAACCTTTCGGAGGGAAGCGGGTACCTGTTTTTGACAGGTTCCTATCCCCACTATCGAGTGACCTCGCCGCAGCTGGCTTCACTGCCTGTTTCCCTTACAAAAAAATGGCAGCGGCAGCCCCCGAGAGTCCATTAAAAAATCGTCTGGGGTGCCGACATCGCGGGATCCCTGGACAGGGAAGTGTACTAATATTAAAAGTCAGCAGCTACAGTATTTGCAGCTGGAGCTCCACTTTAAGGTCCCTTTCAAACAGCTTTCTGATCAGGTCTGCCTGTCAGGATTCCAGGCGGACTCAGCTGGAAGCTTCTGCAGGTCTACGGCCAGGTAGATGTAAATGGATTTGGGTCCTTTTACATCCACCTACTTCTACGTCTGTCTGCATCTTTTTCCATTTTTCTGACCCTAAGCAGGGCACTAGTATGTTTCCATCCAGCAGCCCATAGATCCAAAACAGGTCCATAACAGTTCGCTATCAAAGTGCGGACAAAAAACGAATGTCACGGATGTCTGTTCTGCTCTGACTCAGCAGGGGATCTGCTCATGTATTACCTGCTGAATGGAATAGAGCACACCCGTGTGAAAGGAACTTTATACATTAGCAATCTGTCCGCTGGATCCTGCCTGATCTTATGTCTGAACAACCTTTTTATAGAAGACCATGCAACACTTTTAATTGGGAGCAGCATTTGCTTTTATTTGACATTTTTGGGGTCAGCAGTTGCTGAACAATGAGAGATAACATCAGAGGCGCTCTGATATGTAGCTGCAGGCTGTACCCTCTCTTACAACAATAGATACTGACAGCGATCGTGTTACCATGACATCGGGTATGAGTGTCGATCACCCATGCCTTCAGGCACTGCTTTAACTTTCTCCTTTAGGGGCTTTTTAAAGCTTATTTAAAATATCTTCCTTGGCTTTTTTTTTTATGTTATCTCCAAAAAGCACCTCTTATTTGTGCAGATATATTTTTTAAAACAGGCATTGAAAACCCCCAGCAATCTTGCCACTTTCACTGGAACTCGCTGCCATTGGCTCGAACGGACAGCCCACTAAACTGTCAATTACAAAGTCTGGTCCAACCACATCCTCCTAGACACCACTCAAAGACCAATGGCAGCTGAGGAGTTGCTGTGCGGAAGAAACCTAATTGATCTAAGGTCCGAAGCGCATGCATTGGGCTGATCTGAGGTCTGAAATGTAAGCGCTGGGGCTGGATCTGAAGTGCATGCATTGTGGCTGATCTAAGGTGTGCAAAGCATCCACTAGAGGTGGATCCGAGGCCTGAAGTTCATGAATTGGGTCTGATCCGAGGCCTGAAGTGTGTGCACTGGAGTTTATCCGAGGCCTGAAGTACATGCATTGGGGCTGATCCGAGGCCTGAAGTACATGCACTGGGGTTGATCCGAGGCCTAAAGTGCATGCATTGGGGCTGATCTAAGGCCTGAAGTACATGCACTGGGGTTGATCCAAGGCCTGAAGTGCATGCATTGGGGCTGATCCAAGGCCTGAAGTACATGCACTGGGGCTGATCCGAGGCCTGAAGTGCATGCATTGGGGCTGATCCAAGGCCTGAAGTACAAGCACTGGGGCTGATCCGAGGCCTGAAGTGCATGCATTGGGGCTGATCCGAGGCCTGAAGTGCATGCACTGGGGCTGATCCGAGGCCTGAAGTGCATGCATTGGGGCTGATCCAAGGCCTGAAGTACATGCACTGGGGCTGATCCAAGGCCTAAAGTGTATGCAATGGGGCTGATCTAAGGTGTGCAAAGCATCCACAAGAGGTTGATCCGAGGCCTGAACTGCATGAATTGGGTCTGAGCCGAGGCCTGAAGTGCATGCATTGGGGCTGATCCGAGGCCTGAAGTACATGCACTGGGGCTGATCCGAGGCCTGAAGTGCATGCATTGGGGCTGATCCAAGGCCTGAAGTACATGCACTGGGGCTGATCCGAGGCCTAAAGTGTATGCAATGGGGCTGATCTAAGGTGTGCAAAGCATCCACAAGAGGTTGATCCGAGGCCTGAAGTGCATGAATTGGGTCTGAGCCGAGGCCTGAAGTGTATGCACTGGGGCTGATCCGAGGCCTGAAGTACATGCACTGGGGTTGATCCGAGGCACATGGACACTGCAGTACAAATGTATGACTTCTAATGCCCCCTTTTATGTCCCAGTCTAAGCTCTGCTGTAGAGAGACCATAAGAGGCCTAACTTACTCCCTCATAACCCCTCCCATCATGCTATCCTCAGTTTTGTAACAAGCACTGAAGGACTACAGAGGGGAGGGTCCTGTATCCTGAACTGTACTTGAAAAAAAGGATTTTACAGGTACTCAAAGTTCTATTTCCTTTATCATACTGTACATGACAGGTTTTCTTCATAACGGATAGGATGTCCCAAAGCAGTAATAGAGTGGATGGTAACTAACGGGCAACAACTTTATAGCCAACAAGACCCTCAAAAAGAACTCCAGGCCTGAAAGGGCTCACTGATATACAGCAGCCCACAAAATTTTGCAGCCGAAGGTGGCATTGGCCAAAGCCTAAATATCCACTTGGTAAAAAACACGCAAAGACCACGTAGCAGCCTTGCACACTATACAATTTTCTGTCGATTTTTTCCTTCAGATTTACCAAAACCATAAGAGGTCAAACCTTAATGTGATTGTAAACCTTCGTTTTTTTTTTTTTTAAATAACAAACATATCATACTTGCCTCCACTGTGCAGTTCGTTTTGCACAGTGTGGCCCCGAACCTCGTCTTCTGGGGTCCCCCGGCGGCGCTCGCGGCTCCTCCTCACATCGGTTAACCCCATGGGAGAAGCGCTCTCCCTGGGGGTTACCTTGCAGGCTCGCTCCCGAGTCCAGCATCTGTGGGTTACCTTGCGTGCGCCCCGCGTCATTGGATTTAATTGACAGCAGCGGGAGCCAATGGCTGCGCTGCTATCAATTTTTCCAATTAAGAGCCGAGAACCCCGGGCAGAGAGGTACAGCGCGTCTCTGCCGAGGGAACGAACGGGCTCCGGGGAGTAAAACGGGGGGGCTGGGGGGCCGGTCAGTGTCAGAAGTTTTTTCACCTTAATGCATAGGATACATTAAGGTGAAAAAACCCAAGGGTTTACAACCCCTTTAAAAGTTTAAATTTGTATGCAATCAGGCAGGCCCTTGCACTACACTGTTTGGGTAAATCTAAAGGAAATCTGACAACAAAAGTTATATAGTGTGTATGGGGTCTTATGTAACAGAAGCTGGATGTTGAATGACCAAGACAGGCCGACTAATCTTGTAGAATGAGCCTAAAGGCCCGTACACACTATACGAAAATTGGCAGTAAAATTTTGTCCGAACAAACGATCTGACGATTTTCGGTTCGTTAGTATTGTGCTTTCAACAGCCAATTCCATGTTTTCATCCAACAAAAGCTGGATGTGCAGACGATTAAATTTTTATCGTACGTGAACTTTTCATATAATAAGTATGGTTTTCGTACGAATAAAATCATAAGAACAAGACTACGCATGCTCAGAAACTAAAGAAAATATACAAAACTATTCAACACATGCTGCATTTTTGGTTTTATACGTTTTTGAGTTTGCTTTATTCACAGACTGTGCACGCAGTGGCGTATCCAGGGTATGGCACTCCATGGCAAGTGCCATGGGCGCCCTGGGGGGGGGGGGGGGGGGCGGCAAAATAAACTAAAAAAAAAAAAAAATCCCACCCGCACCTGTCCTCCTGCGGGCCGCCTCCCGCACTATAGCCCCCGGCGGCGGCATGGCAGTTCACTTGTAAGTACACTTACTTGGCTGGATAACAGTGTGTAGGTGAGTGAGAGGCGCAGGCGCCCCCATGCTTGTGGATGAGTGGGACCGTCCACTGCTGCGTCTCCAGTCATTCGGCTAACTGGCGGAGGCGGAGCTTTCCTCCTCTGCGCTGATTCCATCTTCTCCTCGGTGACGTCACGTGAGGAGAGGTCGCCGTCGCTGAGGAGGAGAACTTCAACTGAACTGACAAGTTGTTTTTGGACAACTGGACTCAGGAACCCGAACCCCCAAGCCAGGCAGCAACTTTAAGCAGGTACTAGTCACAACAAGTCAGTGTACATTATGAATAAAGCATTTTTTTTATTAGAGAAAGTTTTCACTGTGTATATAATGACCCCATGTATGAATCCATGTCTCTGACATAAATAAGATGAGTAATGTCTCCTTCATATGGGTAGCTTAACCCTTTACTAAAAGTAAACTGCAAGTCAGTGTTAATGATGTGTGCCAGGCCAGCCCAACTGCCAAGCAGCCAATCAAGTATACTGTAGTGCCTGCTTGCTCAATATGGATTAAATAAATTGTAATTATGCATAGCCATAGTTATCATAAATAAAGTGATTTGTGCAAGTAGTACCTGCTGTTGCACAAATCACTATATTTATGATAACTATGGCTATGCATAATTACAATTTATTTAATCCATATTGAGCAAGCACTATGTTTGATTGGCTGCTTGCTTCTGTTTGGGCCTGTGCCTGGCACATGATGACTTAGGCTATTTTCACACTGGGGCGTTGCGCCGTCGGCGGTAAAGCACTGTCGCTAGCGGGACGCCTTAAAGATGCGGCTGCCAGGACTTTTTTGAGCGTCCTGCCAGCGCACCGCTCCAGTGTAAAAACCCTCGGGCTTTCACATTGGAGTGAGAAAAGAGGCTCTTTCAGGGCGCTTTGCAGGCGCAATTTTGTAGCGCTGTAGCACCTGCAAAGCACCTCAGTGTGAAAGCAGCCTAAGACCCCTTTCTCACTGAGGGGCTTTGCAGTCGCTATAACGCTAAAAATAGCGCCTGCAAAGCGCCTTGAAAGAGCGGCTCCATTCACTCCAGTGTGAAAGCCCCGAGGGCTTTCACACTGGAGCGGTGCTCTAGCAGGGCATTAAAAAATGTCCTGCAAGCAGCATCTTTGAGGCGCTGTAGGAGTGGCTCCTAAAGCGCCCCTGCCCATTGAAATCAAAGCGGCGCTTTGCAGGCGTTTTTTTTAACCTTTTCTCGGCCGCTAGCAGGGGTTAAAAGAGCCCTGCTAGCGGCTGAATAGCGCAGCGAAAACAACTGTAAACGACGCCCCCCCACTGCCCCAGTGAAAAAGAGGCCTTAAAGTCAACATCATGTGCGATTGTGCGTGTGTGCTAAGCAGACAGAGCCGCTGGCGATCCTACGCCCTCTCTCCCTCTGTACAATGTCAGAAGCGCTGGCGCAGCAGTGGCGGAGGACTGTATCCATTATGAGGAAACATCCCCTGCACCGCTGCATGTCCCTGATCATCACAATGCCACTGCCAGTGAGTGTGACCTGTCTGTGTACCACTGCGCGCAGTACCTGTCTCTGATGTTCCGTTCCACTCTGCCTTTCTGCCCAGTGCTGTGCCCGTACATCTCATGATCCGCCCCCATGGAGGCTGCTCTCTGTCTCTCTCCCTCCTGCTAAGTTCCCATACATCGCACGATTCCTCCGCATTTATGGGTGCTGATGTTACTGCATTTATGGGTGCTGGTAAGGCTGCATTTAGGGGTGCTGGTAAGGCTGCATTTATGGGTGCTGGTAAGGCTGCATTTATGGGTGCTGGTAAGGCTGCATTTATGGGTGCTGGTAAGGCTGCATTTATGGGTGCTGGTAAGGCTGCATTTATGGGTGCTGGTAAGGCTGCATTTATGGGTGCTGGTAAGGCTGCATTTATGGGTGTTGGTAAGGCTGCATTTATGGGTGCTGGCAAGGCTGCATTTATGGGTGCTGGTAAGGCTGCATTTATGGGTGCTGGTAAGGCTGCATTTATGGGTGCTGGTAAGGCTGCATTTATGGGTGCTGGTAAGGCTGCATTTATGGGTGCTGGTAAGGCTGCATTTATGGGTGCTGGTAAGGCTGCATTTATGGGTGCTGGTAAGGCCGCATTTATGGGTGCTGGTAAGGCTGCTGCATTTATGGGTGCTGGTAAGGCTGCATTTATGGGTGCTGGTGTTACTGCATTTATGGGTGCTGATGTTATTGCATTTATGGGTGCTTATATTACTGCAATTATGGGTGCTGCTAAGGCCGCATTTATGGGTGCTGATGTTACTACATTTATGGGTGCTGATGTTACTGCATTTATGGGTGCTGGTAAGGCTGCATTTATGGGTGCTGGTAAGGCCGCATTTATGGGTGCTGGTGTTACTGCATTTATGGGTGCTGGTGTTACTGCATTTATGGGTGCTGCTAAGGCCGCATTTATGGGTGCTGATGTTACTACATTTATGGGTGCTGATGTTACTACATTTATGGGTGCTGATATTACTGCATTTATGGGTGCTGGTAAGGCCGCTTTTATGGGTGCTGATATTACTGCATTTATGGGTGCTGTTACCGCATTTATGGGTGCTGATATTATTGCATTTATGTGTGCTATTACCGCTTCTATGGGTGCTGATATTACTGCAATTATGGGTGCTGATGTTACTGCATTTATGGGTGCTGGTAAGGACGCATTTATGTTTTGACAAGGGCGCAGTTTCAGTGCTTGCCATAGGCGCCATTTTCACTAGATACGCCTCTGTGTGCACGCTGCTTTATATATTTATATTTTTGCTGTTAGCGCAAGTATTTGTTCACCCTGTATACTATTCAACACATTACATCACTTGTAAAGTTGTATTCTGTCGTATGAGAATTTTCGCATAGTGAGTAACCTCTTCACTTTCGACATGAGACTAGCATGCAACAAAAAACGGACAAACGGTCATCCGAAAATCTGATCGTGTGTACGAGGCTTTAATTGGTCAGGGAGTCTTCTTACCCTTTATTGAATAAGCTTGAGAATGAATAGCAATTGTGGATCCTGAAGCAGAAGAACACTACTTGGTCCCGCTAGGATCTGATTTTCTGATTGAGACAGTAACCACAATGTAAACCTTTCTTAACACATACGGCTTCCAAACAGTGGAGAGCTGCCCCCTTTTGGGTTTTAGGAGAAGGTAATAGAGAAGACAACACAAAATCTTCATACAAGTGGAAAACAGAAAACGTCTTTGGTATTTAGATGCAACAGCACCTTTCCTTGTGTACTATCAAAATGGGTTCTCTACAGGACAGAGCAGCCATCTATAAAACCCATCTGGTGGAGCCACCAAAAAAAAGCTTTACAGATAAGATCCACAAAAAATAAATACAAATATCCTGGTTCGGTTCAAAAAGCAGCTTTTGTGGTGCCGAAAGTACCAAGGAAAGGTTCCACGGCATCACTTGAGTCCGACAAGAAAGCACGATTACTGCAAACCCATAACTACTTCCAGCCCTAAGGCCATATTAAATTTATATTCATATATATATATATATATATATATATATATATATATATATATATATATATATATATATATATATATATATATATATATATCCTCAGGTGGAAAAGGTTATACCAGGATCATGGCTGCAGCTACGATCCTTGTATCAAAACTCTCTGCCAGTGACCAGCTTTCATGTAAAAGTGATCCGAGCGGCTGTATAACCTCTCAATAACTTTTACAGGGCTCGGAAGGTCACTTTCGAGCTTACGTCATTTTCAGCCTTTTATTTACTGGCCAGTGAAGCAGCCAATCAAACCGCTCTTCATTTGATCAGCTGCCTTGAAGGGCAGAGGAAAGATCAGGGGTCTAATCAGGGACCACACTATCACAAGGAATGTTGTTCATCCCTTGTGATAGCAAAAAAGTTGATTAAAAAAAAAAAAAGGAGAAAAAAAAAAAAAGTGTTAAGAAATTAAATGTGAATAAACTTTAGCACCCCTGTCCCCCTGCGCAAATGCAAACAGGGGGAGAGGGGCGCTAAATAAATGGTAATTGCGCAACACATGTAAGGTATGGACATGAACATCAGAGTGAGAGCAATAATTTTAGTGCCTGGGCTCACATTCAACTTAGCATTTGTAAACACTTTTAAAAGCGTTGCCTATGGAGATTTTTAGGCATCATAGTTTGTTGCCATTCCACGGGCATGTGATATTTTAAAAACTTGACATGTTGGGTATCTATATAATCAGCACAACATTTTTATGTTTAAAAAATAAATAAAAGGTATTACTGTATTTATTGGCGTATAACACTCACTTTTTTACCCTGAAAATAGAGGGTAAACTGTGCCTGCGTGTTATACACAGGGGGCTGTGGAAAGTTTTTTTCCTGAAACTTCCCTCTTAAAGTTAGGGTGCCGATAAATATTGTGTTTGTGTGCACCAAATTGCATATCCTAAAACTCTGCATTGTATAAACGATTGCGCGAAAAAAAAAAAAAAAAGATTGCAACAACCACCATGTCATTCTCCAGAGCCTCTGCTTTCAGAAAATATATAACATTTGGGAGTTTTGAGTAATTTTCTATATGAGAAATGTCAAAATTGGTCTGGGCAGCGTATAGTTCCAGGTAAAAAGTGCAGGTACACTATGTTAAGTCCAATGAAGTGCGTAACATCTCCTGAACTTCTTTATTTTTTATATCTGACAGGTTATATCTGTGAGAGGAGAGAGAGACACACGGAGCAGCTATGCCTGTGCTGCCCATTCAGAGAAACCTTTAGGCTTGGGGAAGCGTGGGGCTCCCAGAAATACGATAGCCATATTCTGGGAGTGCAAAAAAATTGTCAGATGTAAATAATAAAGAGAAGCCCAGGAGATGTCATGCACCTCCTTGGACATAACTCAGTGTGCCTTCCTGGAATTCAGCTTTAAACAAATGCCTTCATCAACGAGTGAAAAGCTAGGTGTCTATGAAAAAACATTGCCAAGGCCAAGATTTGACCTTTTAGCAAGCAACCCATAGAACAATGGTAAGGGTAGAAGTTCTTCTGCTTATACCAATAACAATACGATATCCTTCCAGACACGATGTAATACCTTACAAGAAATAGTCTTTTTTTTTTGCTTTAAGAAGCGTAGGAATTGCCATTTCTGAAATGCCCCTTTCTTTTGGGCTTTAACAGCCATGCTGTCAAAGCAAGCGACTGTATAGAGCACAGGTGTCAAACACAAGGCCTGGGGGCCGAATCCGGCCCTCCAGGCCATTTAATGTGGCCCTCGCACCTCTCCTGCAGCTGCAGGAGAGCTCCAGCCCTCCTCTGGTCCTCCTCCAGACCCTTACTTTCTGCTTTCAAGCAATGCATCAAGCTTCTTCCCAGCAGCAGCATAAGGAAAGGGGGTACACTGTGATGTAAGGGAGAGGGGGGGACTCAACTTCTGATGGTGGGGTGGCTCTTGACATCTAATGTAAGGGGAGGGGATGCGCTGGGCATCTAATCTTACAGATACAACTGGCCCTTTTGAGGGCAATCATAATGCTGATGTGGCCCCCGATGAAATCGAGTTTGACACCCCTGGTGTAGAGGGTAGAGCTGCACGATTCTGGCTAAAATGAGAATCACAATTTTTTTGCGTAGAATAAAGATCACGATTCTCGCGGCGTAACATTATACAAAAAAATTGGGCTAACTTTACTGTTTCTTTTTTTTTTTCATTAAAGTGTATTTTTTCCCCAAAACGTTGCATATGAAAAACCGCTGCACAAATACAGTGTGACATAAAATATTGCAACAATAGCCATTTTATTCCTTAGGGTCTCTGCTAAAAATATATATATAATGTTTGGGGGTTCCAAGTAATTTTCTAGCATAAAATACTGATCTTAGCTTTGGAAGAAACTAGTGCCAGAAAAAGGTTTAGTCCTTAAGTGGTTAAACTGATCTCATTTACAGACCGAAGTTCATTCCTTTGATCGAAGAACGAAAAGTTACAATGTTTATAATTATCTACCAGCGCCGACAATGTTGTGAAAAACAGGCTGCCATTGGGAAATTCTGCATAGAGATTATGGGGGGTTTGAACCGAGAAAACGATTTTTTAACGATTAATCGTGCAGCTCTAATAGAGGGGTGGTAAATGGGACCTTGCGACAGAAGGTCTGGATTATCCAGAAGAGGCTGGGGTGGTAGTGGGATATAAGTAATGTCACTTTAGACAAAATATAAAATTAAGAAAAAATATAGCTTTATTTATACAAGAAACATGAAACAGTTAAAAACAATCCATATCCTAATTAGGTAATCAAAGTGATGCAGACAGTGTCTGGTGGATCAACGCGTTTCACATGTATACAGTGCTTCTTCAGGATCCACATGCCCTTGGTTCAAATGGATATGGAACATAGTACAATTGTCTACAATAAAAAATGTAACATATCCACTGATCTGTGATCTAATATGATTCATTATTGTATTGTAATAAACCTTAATATCATTTTACATTTTTTAATGTAGACATTGTACTATGTTCCATATCCGTTTGAACCAAGGGCATGTGGATCCTGGTGTAGCACTGTATCCATGCAAAACGCATTGATCCACCAGGCTCTATATTTGAAGCACTCTGATTACATTTTTAGTATATAGATTGTTTTTAACCATTTAATGATTTTTATTGTAAAGCTATTATATATATATATATATATATATATAAAAAAAATAATATTTTGTGCAGTGACACTTATATCCCCATTCTCCAACCTCCTATGCTGGATAATTGGAGGTTTCTTTCTTGCTGGGTTTACATACTCTTATTAGTGAACCTTCTTTGGTTTCTTAGTAACCACTGATGTCAATATTCATGTCAGCAGTCTTTAAGGGGAACATTCCTTCCACTGCCGATCAATGTAAAAAGCATTCTTCTCACTGACCACCAATGTTTGGCTACACTACATTGATCAACATTGTAATGAGTATTTGCCCCACTAACCAGCAGGGTAAGGGTGTCTTTCTTTAATTGGCCATCAATGTGTTGTGGTTTTCATACCCCGAGGTTTAGATATATACATTTTTAGCAGGGGTCCACTGAGAAGTAAAAATAATTTCAGGGTTCCTCCAATGTAAAAAGGTTGAGAAAGTCTGCATTAATAATGCTTTTATTCCTATATTTTTTATTTGTCTGGAGTTTAGCTTTAAAACGTACAAAAACAAAGATAGAGAAAATAAAAATCTAGCAGTAAATGTTGACAGATGGCTCACAGAACACGAGAAAGGAAAAAAAAAAAAAAAGTCCATGCGTTGGTGTTGTGTACAGTAGGACGCACAATATCTTCACACATGTTCCAGGATCTGGCCAGTGGTCCAGAACACGAAGCAAACTTGGAGAACACAGATATTATTAAACAGAAATCTCAGGAGCATTTTTATTATCTTGAACTTCCCTTAACATGCAATAATCGATTTACTGCTGGGCATACACCTATCTATATATTTAATATTCTCAACTTATCCAGCAAACATATATAGCTTTTTTAGTATTTTGATCCATTTTAAATAGGTTTCATGTTTCAAATCGAAGATGGAGACAATCTGATGGTTTAGAAACAATCTTTGATGTGTGATCATTTTTCTTAGCTTTATCTATTATCGACTTCAAGTTGAAGGATCCAGTCAACTGAAGCACAAAATAATTGTTATAGCAACAGTTTGACAGATTCCAATCAATGTTTCTAAATAAAAATGATCAGATGAAAGCCAGGTAAATTTTGTATTGGTGTTGTATCGAATAGGGGTGCATCGGATCAAAAAACTCACGGATCGGATCGATCCTCGGATCAGAGCCACGGATCGGATCATTTTCAGGTCGGCAAAAAAAAAAAATAATAATAATGTTACACCCACCGTAATTTTTGATTTCACAGTTATTTTCAACACAAAACGGAGCTTATAAGCTTAAATACAGTATTTGTAAATCCAACGGACTCTTTACATGTTAAATTTTAAAAGCAGCAGCAAACCTGCTGACCTTACATGGTTGCTAATGTGACAGAACACCTGATTTTCACATTTAAAGTGGTTGTAAACCCACATTTAGTTTTTTTTTTTTTCCCCCACCTGTAAGAGAAAGGCATAATGAGCTAGTATGACTAGCATATTAGCTCATTATGTACCACTTACCTTAAATCGGGGCCCCCGAAGCCGTCCGCGTCCCTCCATCTAGCCGCATCCATCGCTGCGGCGATAGCCGGAAGGTTACTTCCGGGTATCGCCGCTGCAGCCAATCACAGCGCCGCTCCGGCGCTGTGATTGGCCGGAGCGGCGGTGACGTCACTCTGCGCATGCGCGCAAGAGCCGTCACAATCGGCTATGCCCAGCTATTGCTGGGAAGTAGCCGATTTTGTGAATGGGATTAACCCCATGAATGCGCCGTTCTCTACGGCGCGCATGCGCCGTAGACACGGAGCAATGTCATTTTTACTAAATATCTCCTAAACCGTGTAGGTTTAGGAGATATTTCTTGCACCTACAGGTAAGCCTTAATCTAGGCTTACCTGTAGGTGCAAGTTGAAAAAGTGGGTTTACAACCACTTTAACATTTAGTTAAATGTAAAAATCAGAGGTGTTCCGTCACATTAGCAATCATGTAAGGTTTGCTGCTGCTTTTAAAATTTAAAATGTAAACAGTCCGATGGATTTCCAAATAATGTATAAAAGCTTATAAACTCTGTTTTGTGTTGAAATCTCAAACTCTGTTGGGTGTAACAAGATGTCCGCTTGGCCCCTTCTCTATCATTACTGTGCAGGAGTGTGGGGTGGAGCAAGATGGCGGCGAAACGTCACTACAGCGGCCGCGGCTGGGTGTACCAAGACGGCCGTCGCTCCGGAGCTAGGCTGAAGCCGCGGCCTTTCCTACGACCGAGGCTCCGGAGCGCTCCGTGGATCGCGTGGTGGCCCGTTCGGATCACGGATCACCACCGATCCGTTGCACCACTAGTATCGAATGATTGTTTTAAACAGCCAGATAGATAGTTAACAGTCACACTAAATAATTGACTAGCTAACACTTATTAAAATGATTATATATAATATATATAGATATATATATAAATATATATATATTCAACTAGATAAAAAATGATTGCACACAAAACTGTGCCATATTTCATGTAACAGAAGATCAATTTTGTGAACATACATTGTTCTTGGGAAAGAGCCATTTTGTATACCAAAGAATAATTTGTATGGACTTATACAGGACAAAAAAAATTAGTCCCATGTCTGACAAGGACAAGTCTTATGTGTACGAGTAGGTGAAGGCCTAAGACTTTAACCTGTAATTCGGAAGTCCAAATGTGGTTCTGCGCAGTTTTTATTGTGTTACTAAGCACAGGCAAATTGACATTTGCAGAAAGCTATCAGTAAACATCGGAAACGCTAAAGTGGTTCTAAAAGTAGGTTTATTTTTTCCTTAAAATGGTTTTAAAGGCTCAAGGTTTTTTTACCTTCATTCTATGCATGAAGGTAAAAAAAACTTCTGTGTGCAGCTCCCCTTAGCCCCTCCTAATACTTACCGAGCCTGAACTTCCTCCAGCGCTGTGCACGTGAGCCTCGGCTCTGCTGGCTCTCTCCCTCCTAACTGGCTGTCAATCACAGCCAGTGAGCCAATGAGGAGAGAGGGGGCAGGCCCGAGCCAGGGCTGTGTGTGTGAATGGACACACAGAACAGTGGCTTTAAAGCATGCCTGCTTGGGTGCCCCCTTTGCAAGCTGCTTGTTCTGGGGGCACTCGGCAGGGAGGAAGGGCCAGGAGCACCGGTGGGGGACCCGAGAAGGGGACGACCAGAGCTGCTCTGTGCAAAACCACTGCACAGAGCAGATAAGTATGACATGTTTTTTTTTTTTCTTTAATTGCCTTTAATATCACTTTAATGCATTCTATGTTACTAAACCCAGGACCCTGCATTCACTATATCTGGTCTCCCACAGTATACAGAATATTGAAATTTAATCATTTTAGTAAATATAAACTGCTAAATACCTTTTCTCATCAGCAGTATATAGCAGTCTTGTGACTTCTATCAGTGTCCGGCTGAGCACTGGTTAAAGCTTGTAGGAAGATTTAATTCTACTCCGACTGTCCTATAAGTCTGCAGGACCCCTGACCCTCTGTATGGACAATGCTGATTGGCCCTGTGCCGATCACATGCACCCCCCCCCCCAAAAGAAAAACTCTCTAGAAATACACACCAAACTGAGCATGTGCAGAATGCCTGCAAGGCTCTGTTCTATCAGGAGATGGATTGGGGACTGTGGAAGAAGAGGAGGATCAGAGAAGACAACATTAAACAGACTTTTTACACAATGCGGAGGATTAGGTTCCACAGAAAGTATAACAAGCATGCTTTAATGCATATACAGACTGATTTTACTTTTGTGAATTTATTAACACTTTATGGTAAAAAACAAACAAAACAAAAAACCTGTGCACGAGAGCAGCATAGAGTCCCATTGGCTCCTGCTACTGTCAATCACAGCCAGTGAGGAAGGAGCAGGGGGTGGGGCCGAGCCGCACTGTGTGTTAATGGACACACAGACCCTGGCTTGGGAGTGAGCCTGCATGAGTGCCCCCATATCAAGGGGCCTGCTATGGGGGCACTAAGCAGGGGAGTTCACACTGGTGCACTGCATTTTGGTCACAGCACAGGTATATGAACGGTTTCAATGTTTTTTACACATTCTGTTGCATTTTCTGAAAGTGCACCAAAGATGTGGTATGTGGGAATTTTGGTGCACTTTCAGAAGTCACGGCAAAAACGCGTAATCGAATATAAGTCATTGGGACCGCAGCTAAAAACTTGGGGTGCCGAAATTAATCGCTGCATCGCGATTCGGGTGTCCCCGATGCAGCATCGATGCATGTGACCGGGAGAATCGATTACCGGGATGATGCCCGCAGCTACAGGCATCATCCTGGTACCGTTTTTAGAGCGGGCGGTCGGCTTTCCAGGGATAACAACCGATGCGGCTAAAAGCCACACGGTTATCCTGGAGTAGCGGGAGGGGACATCCCCCCCTCCCGCCGCATTCCGCGGCTCTTAACGGGCCTCCCGTCCCACCGGGAGACCCGATGCGCTACTTCCGGCGGCTAGAGACAGACTGAAACGAAGCGTCGGCTTCGTTCCAGTCTGTATGGAGACACAGAAGCAACGTCACTTCCGGTTTACTTAGCTGTCAATGGCGGCAGTTTAAAAAATAAAAATTACAGTATTCAGAATCACAGTTTTTGGTGATCTAAATACTTTGAAGTGCAAGGAGGGATTCCTTAAAAAATATACAATTGAAAGGTGTTGTATATTTTTTAAGGAATTTTCTGACAGCCTTCATGGATGCCTTGGACTGTATGGCCTCTGGACTCTGGTATGTGGAATTAGGCTATACATGTTGATATCATTTCCGTCACCCCTTTCGGCCTCTGCGCCTCCTGTTCTGGGAACCCTCTTGTCTCTTTACCTGCGATGTGACAATTTTCTTTGTATATTATGATTTATTTGTAATGTATGTTCTCTTATAGACCATTTTTAAGCTACACTGTTCTAACCCACTACCCCTGAAGAAGCCAATGACTTGGTGTAACATGTTGGGTTACCCCATTGGTTATATGTAATCAGTGTATGTTTTGTACTGTTCTTTTTGTGTGCATATGACAAATGCCATTATTGTAACAATAAAATATTTACATTTTATTATCTATTTTTGATTACTTTATTGGCACCGTTATAATCCCATAGTCCCTTCTCTGTTTTTCATCATTAGGCAAAGGTGCCAAACACAATGAGCTTTACAAAAACTAGGACAGACTCCAAAAGTCAGCTTTGTCGTTTTACATAAAATGCAGATTTCTGGAAATAAGCAATGAAAAGCCACGAATAATATGAAACGTGGGAAAGATGCTGTGACTTCTAAACCCAGAGGAGCTCACAAAGCATCGTCAGATCTAGAGACACAGCATTTACTGTAATGTACTAATTAGCTCCCCCTAATCTTAAAATCAACCTGGGACATTTTAATACCAACCATTCTCATCCTAGAATGGCATATCTAGCACTTGTCGGAAACTAAAGCAGAGGGAGACTAATGCTGGCCATACACTACGAAATATCGGACGAACAAATTTCCGAAAAACGAACATTCGACCGCGAGCGCAAACGATGGTGCCATCATGTAATGACCGATAAATCATTCAGAGGACATAAATAAATAATTTTTTTTATTTTTTACATATACCTAGTGCAGACAGTTCGGACAGGAGACACATTAATCTTTCAATTTATTGTTCGATCGGCAGAAGTTTTCCAAACTTGCCGAAAAACGAACGAAGTGTCTACATGATCGATTTTCGGCTGATTTTTCGTATAGTGTATGGCCAGCATAAAGCCCCATTCATGCTACTGCGACTTCAAAGTCGCGCGATTTTACCGCGACTTCTCGGCACGATTTTAGGGAATGTCTGTGTAAGTGGCATCAAAATCGGACCAAAGTAGTGCAGGGACTACTTTGAAGTCGGAACGATTTGAAGTCGTACTAATATGAATGGTTGTCATTGGAAATCATGGGAAACGACTTGTCATGCTACTTTGCCATCACAAAACGTGGGACAAGTCGTATAAGTGTGAAAGGGACCTTAGTGGGAATGTCAGCTGCCAAACATTTGTACCTACATCAAAAGTCTCAGGACTATGAGGAGGCAGAAGCTGAGACACAGTACTAATTATTACCAGAGGATGGTGCCATTATACCAGCACCACCTACAAAACTGCAGCTCCAACTCAAACCACCATGAAGCCTTATTGACCAACAAGCTCCGGGCCAAACGATGTGCCCTGCAAAAATTTATCAGCAACCTGTCTATGCAAAATTTCCAACAATGAGGCTTGAGAAAATCCCAAATAAAACGGCATAATGAACAATTTCAAATAAAACTGAAACAAGCTCTCAGAAACAACTTACTTATCACTACAGAGAGACTACAAGATGGCCCCATCACTGGAGATGCTACAAGGTCCCAACTAGGGTTGCCACCTCATCCCTGTAAACCCGAACACATATGAATTACACAGGTTCCGGGGCTGATTAAGGTGGCAATTAAACTCACTTGGGACCTTATCTGCCCCAAAACCTGTGTAATTACTATGTGTTCGGGCTTAAAGGGATGAGGTGGCAACTCTAGTCCCAACAGACCTCGGGCCTGTACTGACTGAGCACCCAAAGCCAGCAAGAAAATTGAATCAGGGTGGCACAGACAGACGTACCAGCCCAAGCACAGTAGACTTTGCCAGAGGTGTGACCAGGAGGGCCTGGAAGACAAGGCCTCAGGACCCCAAGTACTCAGCAGTTCGACACACTCAACTTTCAGACACTCCCTGCTCTCATCCTGGACTTCACTTCTATAGATGATAAGAAGAAATTCCACATTCTACATTCCACATTCTACTGGGAGAAGAGCAGCCAATGATGAAAATAGCTCAGTATACCCTTCCGTGCTATAAAGAAAAATAAACAAACAAACCCCCTCAAAAATGTGAAAGTGACACAGCTTTTGTATGTATACAACTAGCCCACAAAGTGAATCTCAAATACGCAAAATACAGTGCTAAAAACTGATTAATAAATAAATCAGCGCTGATAATAAACTCCTCGAATATGCATGTCAAAATGACAAAAAGAATCAACAGTAAAAAATTACTTAAAAAAAAAAAAAAAGGAAAGTCCAATGGAGTCCTGTCTAAAAGTTTACTCCACAAAATATTTCTTCCAAGGTGCTAAAGTTGGTTATATCAAAAATTGCTCTCCAAGCCACAATCAAGGGTTCCACTTTCCAGACCCAAATGCCTATCTGGGAATAGATTACGCAAAAAAGGCTCATGTCAGGTAATTAATGCAGAACTCCACCCAAAAGGGGAAGATCCACTTTAAGTCCTTTTCCCCTGCCACATTTGGCATCTAAACATTTTTTTTGGGGGGGGGGGCGGGTATATAGTTTTGACAGGTACCCGCTCCCACTAAGTTTAAAGTTCTCCTCTCCCCCTCCCTCCATCTTCTGGGACATGTCACAGGTACCAGAAGACTGCTGTGGGACCATTCACAAAGCACAGCATGGCTCACGCATGAGTAGTGAGCAGCCGGCAGCGAAGCCAAAAGCCGCATAACTGGCTGCCCACAGTTAGGATGCCAGTGCCAGGAAGCCAAAGGCTAGTGAAGGACTAGCCCGGGTGAGGACAGCATTAAATCCCTGGACAGGTAAAGTGTCCTTTTATTTAAAGTCAGCAGCTACAGGATTTGTTTTTTTACAGAGTGGACCTCCTCTTAAAAGTGGAAGTAAACCACAGTCCTGTAATTGTACCTATAGATAAACCTATAATAAGGCTTACCTATTAGGTACTGTTAATATCTCCTAAACGTGCACCCTTTAGGAAGTATTTATTATATATGCAGCCGATGACATCATGGACGCATACGCTCTGAAGGAACGGCCACCTGGGCCGTTCCTTCAGAATCCTTTGCCATAAATGACGGCTCCGCCCCACATGCACGGGAGTAACGTCATCGCAGCTCCGGCCAGTCACACAGCCGGAGTCGGCGGACCCGGAAGGAAGACGGGTGAAGAAAGTAGTGGCCTCCAAAACTAAAAGGCTTAGTTTTCAGGTAAGTTTCACATAATGTGCTAGTATGCGATGCATTGTGCATTATGCCTTTACCTTGCATGTCTGAAGAAAAGAAAAAAAAGCACCCAGCAGATAACAAACCGCTTTAAGAGTGCTACACATTATTATGCATGGAAATTAAATATAGTTGAGCGCAGCTATATTTAATTTCCATTTGTATTTGTGTGTACCGGTATTTCACCTTGTGTTGCAGCTTAGCATTAGGTTTCTTTCTAGTGCAGTTTTCCTTTTTACATTATTATGCATATTTATTAACTATTTGTTTTAAGCGTTGTATTTTGTGTATTTGATATTCACTTTGTGAATGATGAAAATAGACTGGTTGTACCATTGATCAACTTGGGTACAATCAGCTTGCCCATACATGGCTCGAATCTCAGCTGGTCCCTGTTGAACCGTCCGAGATTTGAACGATCTATGGCCGGCTTAACTAAAAGCGGAGTTCCACTCGTTGTTCTGTTTATTAAAAGGTAAGCAGCTACGAAAAGTGTAGCTGCTGACTTTTAATAAACACACACTCACCTGTCCCACGGTCCAGCGATGCGGCCACCCGAAGCCTCGGTTCTCTCCCCGGCATCACTAGTGTGGGCACCCAGCTGTAACAGCTTGCGGCTTTACAGCCGGGTGCGCACTGCGCATGCACAGGTCGTGAATGGCCGAGTAATCTTTTAGGACCTGTGACGTTTCCCAGAAGATTGCAGGGAGGGAGCTGGGTACCTGTCAAAACTAGGGGTCAGGAGTCTTAAAGAGGAAGTTCCACTTTTGAGTGGAACTTCGCTTTAAAGTTTTGAAGCAAGACAGTCAGAAAAACACCCATGAAATTAGAACTTTGCAAAGGTAAAGAGTTACGGAATCCAATTCCCTCACTGCTAGTTTTCTTTAAAGCTGAACTTCAAGCAAGCAGCTGAAAACACAGATATATATATACAGTGAGGGAAAAAGGTATTTGATCCCCTTCTAATTTTGTACGTTTGCCCACTGACAAAGAAATGATCAGTCTATAATTTGAATGGTAGGTTTATTTTAACAGTGAGTGACAGAATATAGTAACAAAAATATCCTGAAAAAACACATTTAAAAAAGTTATAAATTGATTTGCATTTTAATGAGTGAAAAGAGTATTTAAACCCCTATCAATCAGAAAGTTTTCTGGCTCCCAGGTGTCTTCTATACAGGCAACCAGCTTAGATTAGGAGCACTCTCCTAAAGGGAGTGCACCTAATCTCAGCTTGTTACCTGTATAAAAGACGCCTGTCCACAGAAGCAATCAATCAGATTCCAATCTCTCCACCATGGCCAAGACCAAAGAGCTGTCCAAGGATGTCGGGGACAAGATTGTAGACCTACACAAGGCTGCAATGAATGGGTGAGAGGGTGACAACAGTTGGTGCGATTATTCGCAAATAGAAGAAACACAAAATAACTGTCAATCTCCCTCGGTCTGGGGCTCCATGGAAGATCTCGCCTCGTGGCATTTCAATGATCATGAGAACGGTGAAGAATCAGCCTAGAACTACACGGGAGAATCTTGTCAATGATCTCAAGGCAGCTGGGACCATAGTCACCACAAAAACAATTGGTAACACACTACATCGTGAAGGACTGAAATCCTGCAGCGCCTGCAAGGTCCCCCTGCTCAAGAAAGCACATGTACAGGCACGTCTGAAGTTTGCTAATGAACATCTGAATGATGAGAACTGGGTGAAAGTGTTGTGGTCAGATGAGACCAAAATCAACCTCTTTGGCATCAACTAAACGTGGCGTGTTTGGAGGAGGAGATATGCTGCCTATGACCCCAAAAACACCATCCCCACCTTCAAACACGGAGGTGGAAACGTTATGCTTTGGGGGGGGGGTTTCTGCTAAGGGGACAGGACAACTTCACTGCATCAAAGGGACGATGGACGGGGCCATGTATCGCCAAATCTCATAGTTGCCAACATTGTGAAAATATTTATAGGGACACTTTTGTCTGTAGGCAGAGTCTTATTATAATTAGGGGGCGTGGCATTTGTTTGTAAGTGTGGCGTAGTGGAGGAAGGGAAAATGGGCGTGGTTTAAACTAAATATGGATTTAGAGAGGATCTGCAAAGAGGAGTGGGACAAAATCCCTCCTGAGATGTGTACAAACGTCTCTGTGATTGCCAACAAGGGTTTTTGCCACCAAGTCATGTTTTGCAAAGGGGTCAAGTACTTATTTCACTCGTTAAAATGCGAATCAATTCATAAGCTTTTTTTAAATGCATTTTTCTGGATTTTTTTGTAGTTATCCTGTCTCTCACTGTTAAAATAAACCTACTATTAAAATTATAGACTGATCATTTGTCAGTGGGCAAATGTACAAAATCAGCAGGGGATCAAATACCTTTTCCCCCTCACTGTATGGGAGCTTTTTTACTATCCAAAGGATTTGTATTTCTGTCCATTCAGGCGGCAACACATCACAGACCTGTCTGGCAGGAGACCTTGTCCCTCTTCCATCCTGTGATCTGACACTGAGCCTAGGTTCACACTATAAACCACAGGTGAATCGCACCGCATTCCTGTGCAAATCACATACACTTCTGATTGGTGCGATTTGAGCCATTTATTTTGAATGGCTCAAATCGCACTACATTTGCGTCAAAAAGGTCCAGGCAGCTTTTTTTTATTTGCACTGGAACAAATCGCATTGGTATTTATACTCATGTGATCCTGTTCAGGCAAACGCACTGCATTTGCGACTTGCTTTTGGGGTGTCGTTAACTTTCCAGTGAAACCCCGCAGCAGACTGCAGAGCACAGTGCAATTGCTATGCGGTGCGGAAAACACACAGGAATCGCTGTGTTTCCTGCACAGAAGACTAACGAGCTCATCTCGCTGTCACTCAGTTCTCTTCTCCTATTAGCATGCTCTTTGTTATCACATGAGCACTGCTTACTCACACCTTTTGCTTCTTCCTCTTCTAGTCTGAGCCCTGCTGTACAGGGACCGCAAGAGGCTGATACCAAGTCAAATTCAAGTACTTACACTGTTAGCATTATAAAAAATACATTTTATTATTGAATACAGAGCTGTGATAATTTGTGCCTTTTACATCTGTCTGGAGTTGAGCTTTAAAATGGTAGCATATGATGTTAAATTGTGCCCTTCCAGATTAACAATGCACTATCCAAGTCCCTAAACATAAACTACCTACAAAGCCTCTATTATCCAATTTCTCAATTTCATTTTCAAACCTGCATTGGAAAATGATGGGTCAAATTCAGTGGTTTCCTTTATTATTTTACTAACCGAGATACGGATGACAAACCGGCCCTTCCATCCAATTCTAAGGCATATTTTGCAAGCTGCAAACTTACCAAGACGTTTCTCCAATCTAGTGACAGCCCAAGTATCCTGAAGTGACCTCCTCGTTAATAAATAATATGTTCCTCAGCATCCTGTAAATTATGTACTTACTTACTACTCAAACTGAGGTCACCTCCTGGCCTACATGCGCACCGATCCATCTACTGCCTACCACTAAGCAGTCCGCACCCAAATATGCTGTAAAATTTGCTCTTCGTTTAAAGTGGATGTAAACCTCAGATATGAAACATGAACAAAGCATATCCCACTAGAGTGTGTACTTGTCTCAATTAAGAGCACTAAAGCCTTGTACACACGAACAAGTTTCTCTGCAAAAACCAGCAAGAAACTTGCTAGCAGAGATTTTTTGCCGAGAAATTCGTTCGTGTGTATGGTTTCTCGTCAAGAAAAGCGTCAAGAATCTCGACGAGAAAATAGAGAACCTGCTCTCTATTTTCTCGTCGAGATTCTCGTCAGCCTGTTTCTCGACGAGAAAATTGTGTGTGTGTACACTTACCTTTTCGCCGGGAAGCCCGGGCATGCTCAAAATGACTTTGACGCATGCGCGGTAGCTTCCTAGGCATAGATAGGGTATACCAAGATGGCGGCGACGGCATCGAATGTGACGAGCGCATGCTCGTCGTAGTCGATGACGTCACCGCGTACGCTCCATTCAAAGAACCGCCGGTTCTTTGAATCGAGCGTGTGTACACTCGGCCGGGACAATTTTCTTGTCCAAGAATCTCGTCGAAAAAAACGACATGTTTTTTTCAACGAGAATCTCGGCCGTGTGTACGAGGTCTAAGTGTCACTTTTGTCTGCTGCTTTGTTACTCTGCTATCACCATGAATCACTTCTGATAAGTTTTCCTGACACCAAGAGAAAAAAAGTGACAGGGGAGGGATCTCCAGCTGACTGACAGCCTCAGCTCTGTTCCTGAATGTGTGTCCCTTTCCTCCAATCAACTGTCAGAGCTCTCCTTACTGAGCTCTGCATTGTGTAACTTCAGCTCTCCGTCCCCCTTTTTTCTGAACTCTCAAACAAGCTTGAAAATGCAGCACTTTCAACAGATGTAGAGAAGAACGAGCTGCAGATAGACAGGTACAACTTATGTAGGAGGATTTGTTTCATCTCTGTGTGTCACCTAAGACCAGTTACTTCACACTGTGTATATTAAGGGTTTACAACCATTTTAACGTTACCACACTGTATTGGTCGATGAAGACACAAAACAGTTACTGAGATTCTAGTGGAACTTACATAGGCCAAACTTATAAGCACAATACTTGCAAGCACAAACAGAACAACCCAAATGTACTCCTCTAAAAGTTTTTTTTTTTTGTGAACCATATTTTACATTATTTTAGGTTTATCAACTAATTATCAACTAATTAATTTTGGCGCAGGTTTTATTTATATCAACTAATGGAATATACCTTCTTCACATTATTTCTATCAGAACTGTTACAAACATTAATTAACAATTGCACCTATGACATCCAATTTTCAAAGCATGCTGGGGTAATGAGAAGACCCAGCATTATCTTCATTCTTGAAGATGCGTACCAACCCAGATAGGTCCGCATTAAAAGGAAACCGTGACATTGGGTTCTTTAAACATAACCTCCTGCCAATACCTATCTGAGCTGTGCTCCCAAGGCACCAATTTCATCTGAAAATACTCGGTACTTCTGGCTGTTGAGGAGCATCAGACTTAATCCCCTTCCTCCTAGGATGCAGTTCTTGGGCTTAAACAGCCAATAGGGAGTAGGGGGTCAATACCATGTGTAAGCTCTGACACCGAGTTTACACAGGAATTAGACTTAGGGCTCCCGCACCTAAATTGGATAGTGGGGCTGCTGGAATGGGTGGAAAAGGCCTATCAAAAGAACCTGTCACTGTCCCAAATGGACAAAGTGACAGATTTAAGCAGGCCATACACGGTCGAATATCGAACTAATTTTCTTTTCAAAATCAGAAAGTTCGTTTTTTTTTGTGATCCGATGATGCAACCATTGATTTTCGAAATTAGGCCGGGAATATTATTTTCTCTCCGGGAATATTCTTTTCTTGCACATGCGCATTTTTTTTTCTATTACAGTTCTCACACGATTCTCCCATCATTGATTAGAAAATCGTTTGTTTTTCAAAAAATTTCCAACATGTCCGATTCCTCAAATTTGATTGCCGCACGAAAATCGGCTGTTGCTGCAGCCCACTAATGCACGGTACACACGATCCGATAATCGGAAGAATGATCGCTCGTTTTTTTTTTTTTGCATGCTAACCTCACGTTGAATCTTGAGAGTTTACTAAAGTCACGAAAATTCTCGTATGGCAGAATAAAAAATCGGAAGTGATGTCATGTGTTGCATTGCATTTGTATTGCATTTTCGAACGACAGCTGTACTGATTAAACGAAAATCGTACGATCTGGCATCGTACGAAAAAAAATTCCGTGCACGTCCGATAGAATAATATCAGAGGAACTGTCCTGATCGGCTCTCGAAAGCTCTGTACTAACGATCTGATTATCGTACGATCGATTCGAAAGCGCCATTTTTCGTACGATTTTCGGATCGTGTGTACGGGGCTTAACGGTGCGAAATTCGTACGAAAATTCTTTGATACGATTTTCTAAAGAAAATTCTTTCGAAATTCGAACCGTGTATGGCCGGATTTACTTTAACTCTGCTAGGAAAGGAGAGAAAAGGAGTCTCCTTCATGTGCGGCTCCTTTAACAGTTTGTATAATGTGATCTTTCTGCTCTTCAGGTCTATTTCAGGGCAGCATCTGATGAAAGAACCTGCAGAAAGATTATTCTTTTACATGAAACTTGCCCCAACAGCCATTAAGTGGTAAATATGAAATATTATTTTCAAATATTTCTTATAGACATTAAAGTGAAAATCATTTTTCAGACCAAAACACAAAAGTATATATTTTAAAAAATACATATATTTTCTCAAGACTGAATGGAGTTTTTTTGTCTTGTTGGGACTGAATTGTGAAAACAAGACATCTATGCACAATCATAAACCTGTACTAAAGAGAGAGGTGTATTTAATTTAATTTTAAATAGTTTGTTTGGGCCAAGCTGGTAAATTAAGACGCGCGCCCGTTGGGCGTGCTGTATAAACTGTATGTAGCCTTAGCTAAAGACCATCCTGTCTCACACCCAGAACCAAAATAGCGCCGTGCTGAGCGGCACTCCACCTTTCATAGGCAGATTTGTATTCTATAAATAAATACGAAGCTTCCTCTGATTGGCTGAGTCAGAGAATGATAGAAAACAAAGCTGCCTATGAATGGCCGAGTGCTGCTCAGCCCATTACTATTTTTTTCCCGGGGTGAGACAGGAAGGTCTTGTCTCACACCCAGATCTGTACAGTATATGTAGAGGAGGTTACATGCAGTTTATACAGCGCGCCCAGCGGGCGCACATGATAATGTAGCAAATAGTTTGTGTGGGCCAGCTTGGCCCACACAAACTATTCAATATGAAAATAAAGTTGGAGATCCACTTTAAGGTATTTCTCTTATAATGCTTCCAGCAGCTTGCAGAATGTGTCAGGTTACCAAGAGATTACACATCGGCCATGAGACCATTTCCTAGAGCAGCCAAAACATTGATCAGTCCAAAAGAATCCAGAAATGCTTCCAAGAAAAAAAATTAAAACTGGGGAAGACAATATGCAGTGAAGTGGGAGTGGTGACATTACAGAAGAATAAATGTAGGGGAGGAGAGACAAGGCAGCTAAAAGGGGCAGGAATATAAAGAGAAATAAAGACATAAGGCTTAGGAGAGTTAGAAATGAAACAGACATCAGAAGGAAAGAGACCAAGCAGAAAGACAGCAAGATAACAAGATAGAGGACAAGAGAGAGAGAGAGAGAGAAAGCGCGAGAGAGAACACACGAGAGAGAGAGAGAGAGAACACACATGAGAGAGAGAGGGAGAGAGAGAGAACACACATGAGAGAGAGAGGGAGAGAGAGAGAACATGCATGAGAGAGAGAGAGAAAGAGAACACGCATGAGAGAGAGAAAGAGAGCAAGAGAAAAAGAGAAAGAGAGAGAGAGAGAGCAAGATAAAAAGAAAGACACGCACGAGAGAGCACAAGAGAGAGAGAGAGAACGAGAGAGAGAGAGAACGAGAGAGAGAGAGAACGAGAGAGAGAGAGAACGAGCACGAGAGAGAACGAGCACGAGAGAGAACGAGCACGAGAGAGAACGAGCACGAGAGAGAGAGAGAAAGAGCACGAGAGAGAGAGAGAAAGAGCACGAGAGAGAGAGAAAGAGCACGAGAGAGAGAGAAAGAGCACGAGAGAGAGAAAGAGCACGAGAGAGAGAGAGAGCACGAGAGAGAGAGAAAGAGTGGGCGCGAGAGAGAGAGAAAAAGAGCGGGCGCGAGAGAGAGAGAGAAAAAGAGCGGGCGCGAGAGAGAGAGAGAGAGAGAAAAAAAGAGCGGGCGCGAGAGAGAGAGAAAAAGAGCGGGCGCGAGAGCGAGAGCACTAGAGAGAGAGCACGAGAGAGAGAGCACGAGAGAGAGAGCACGAGAGAGAGCGCACGAGAGAGAAAGAGCGGGCGAGAGAGAGAGAAAAAGAGCGGGCGCGAGAGAGAGAGAAAAAGAGCGGGCGAGAGAGAGAAAAAGAGCGGGCGCAAGAGAGAGAGGGAGAGAGAAAAAAAGAGCGGGCACGAGCGAGAGAGAGCGGGCGCGAGAGAGAGAGAGAAAGAGC